>OY748291.1:19375472-19975472 GCA_963556515.1 Nudaria mundana | reverse complement strand
GTGGACCGCAAAGAACAAGTCTTTTATTGCTTTTATTGAGTATATCCTCAAGATTGCAATAGAAAATATTATTGCCGGCTATACTCTGAATAGACTTTTACATTAATTATTTTATAGTTCCAATTATAGATTGAATTATAATAGATATATTTTAATAACTGCAGTAACCGTTAAAAATAAGAAAATTTTCAAGATGGCTGTCATGACGTTTATTACTCTTTCACGCAACGCCTGAATGCGTAAGGTGATTTGTATCCTATAATCTTGTACACATCTATATATAGAAATGGTGAATGTAATTTTTATCCCCACTTAGCTCTCGAGAACTACTTATGCTACAATGATGGTTGACCCCTCTATGGATAGCCCTCGATCTGGAGGCAAGCCAAAAAATCGAAAATTTGACCTAGCCCTTGTCATAATATTATATTAGCTTGTAAGCCATAGCCTAGTTTAGTCTATGCTTAGATTATATCAATATTGTCTTGTCTATGTTCACTTCCTTCTTTCCTCACTTTGTAACATGGCCGACTGAAATACACGACACGTATTATTACGAGCTCCTGTCTTTTATTCCAAAAACCAACAAACATCAGGTGTGGTGTAAACTGGCGTGTCTTAGGAAGAACTGGATCAACCAAAAGAAAAAAATGGACGAATCTTCAACGTCGTCGGGTCGCCTCAAGCACATGGACGTTCATGCATCCAACATGCCGCTCACGTGGAAAAATTGGATCACCAAATTCAAAATATATCTCAAAGCATTTAAGTATGATCAAGAAAGCGAAGATAGGCAAGTAGCACTTTTATTACATTATATAGGACCAGATTGCCTTCACATATTTTATTCTTTCAACCTAGATGTCGAAACAGTCAAGCTACAAGTGTTGATCGACAGATTTGCAGGTTATTTCAGCCCAAAAGTCAATATAACCATGATAAGGCATAAACTTTTTAACAGAAAGCAACTGCAAAATGAACAGCTGGACAGTTATATAACAGATCTCAAAAATATAGCCCATCAGTGTAATTTTGGTGAATTGCAAGACGATTTACTAAAAGATATATTTAGTTGGAATCTAAATGATCAGAATCAATACATTAAAGAGAAAATTTTGCAAGAATTACCTACCACTTTAGATGCCACTATAAATATTGCTAAGTCACTAGAATCGTCCCGGAAAGAAGTTCAAATATTATCAGGCACAAATCCCAATTCATCTGTAGCTAGTGTAGATAGTATACATAACAAAAGTAGTCAACAGTCCAGTAGAAGTCATTCACAACATCGTCAGTCAAGAAATCAGTCAAGAAATCATAGTCGTAGTCAACAATCAAGGTATAATCCGCAGTCACAGGACCGTCAATCAAGAATTCAAAGTCACAGTCAACAATCAAGGTATAATCCGCAGTCACAGGATCGTCAATCAAGAAGTCAGAGTCACAGTCAACAGTCAAGGTACAATCCTAACCAGTCATACAATACATCCCATTCATCGAGTTATAGCAGTCCCAATGGTTATAAAGGTAACAATCAGTCTATGAATAACTCAATGTGTCCAAAGTGTGGTCAAACACATCGTTTTAAATGTCCTGCTCTTGGTGCAAAGTGTAATTTCTGTCAAAAACTTAATCATTATTCAAAGATGTGTAAGTCCAAGCAAAAATATGTTAATTATGTGCAAGAAGATTTTTCTAATGATGATCAAGCTTTTCTAGGTGCTGTTTATCAATGTAATTCTGTAAAATGTAGTAACCAATGGTCAATAACCCTAAGTATCTGTAGTCAATCTGTTTGCTTACTTATTGATTCGGGTGCAGATGTGAATTTGATGTCTAAGAAAGCATTTGAAAAACTAGCGTTGCAAGAGATAAATCTTATACAAACACCATTTAACTTGACAACATTTACAGGTCAAAGTATACCTACAATCGGTTATTGTACATTACCATGTAAGTATAATGACAAATCATACAACTTGTGTTTCCATATTACACCGTTAGATTGCAAAAATATTCTGGGTAGACAGTCATGTCAACAGTTAAAAGTCATAAAAAGAATACAGTCAGTAACCTTTGATGAAAACATATCTGAACACAGTCCAAACTACACACTTAGTCAGCATAGCCAGAACAACAATATACAGTCAATGTCAAGTCAGTCTAACAGTCAAAGTCAAGTCATATCACAGTCAATGTGTCACAAAGTCCCTGCAGAGTCAAACAGTCTGTCAATACTAAAGAAATATAGTAAGGTTTTTAATGGAATAGGAGCTCTTAAAAACTATGAATGTCATTTAACTCTCAACGAAAATGTCAAGCCGTCGGTAGACGCAAGTAGAAAAATTCCTTTTAAATTACAGGATAAAGTCAAGGCAGAACTTAATAAGTTAGAAGTCACTGGTATTATTGCTCGAGTTGATGAACCAACTGATTGGGTCAACTCTATGGTAATTGTCTCTAAAAAGGATGAAAGCATTAGATTATGTTTAGATCCACGTAAGTTAAATAAAGCTATTAAACGTTCACATTACCCATTTCCACATATTGATGAAATTAAAGCAGAACTAAATGGTTCATGTTATTTTTCAAATTTAGACGCTAAGTCAGGCTTTTGGAATCTTGTCTTAGATGAAGAATCATCCAAACTATGTACTTTTATAAGCCCCTATGGCAGATTTCGTTTTTTAAGGCTACCGTTTGGTGTCAATGCATCTCCAGAAATCTTTCATAAAGAAATGATTTCCCGGTTTGGTGACATACAAGGCATTAAAATAATGATGGACGACTTTCTTATACATGCTAAAACCATTCAAGAACATGATCAAATCCTAGAAAAAGTTCTTTGTCGTGCAAAAGATATAGGTCTAACATTTAATAGTAATAAATGTAACATTTGTCAAAGTGAAGTCAAGTATTTAGGTTTTATATTCAATAGAAATGGAATGTCTGTAGATCCATCTAAAGTAAATTCAATTTGCAACATGCCACAGCCTAAGAATGTCACAGATGTCCAGAGATTCCTGGGCATGATTAATTTTCTTGCCTCATTCATAAAAGATTTATCAAAAGAAACATCAAACATAAGACAGTTACTTAATAAAAACACAATATGGTCATGGAATGACAGTCATGAGAAAGAATTCAATAAATTAAAGTCTCTAATTAGTTCTTCACCAGTCTTAACTTACTTTGATCCTCAAAAACCACTTACTTTGTCAGTAGATGCTTCAAAAGATGCTTTAGGTGCTGTCATCTTACATAATATTAGTCCTATAGCATATGGCTCAGCTTCTTTGACAAAGTCTCAACAAAATTACTCTCAGATTGAAAAGGAACTCCTAGCAATTTTATTTGGTTGTACTAAGTTCCATCAATACATTTTTGGTAACAAAGTCCTAGTGGAAACAGATCACAAACCTATTGTCTCTTTATTTAGTAAACCTTTATTTAATATTCCACCAAGATTGCAACGAATAATGCTTCGTTTGCAACCCTATGATCTTATCGTTACTTATAAACCAGGTAAATATTTATATGTCGCAGACACATTGTCCCGTGCTGCATTACCAGAAAATGCATTAGTAGAATTGGATGAAGATATTAAACTTCATGTTAATTTACTCACTGCTAATTTGTCACTTAGTCCTTTCAAGTTACAACAAATTGAACAAGCTACCAGGTCTGACCAAACTCTTCAAACTCTTATTAATTACTGTAAAAATGGATTTCCAAATTCAAAGCATAAAGTAGAAGATTGTATTAAACCTTTCTTTCCTGTTAAAGATGATATACATTATGCTAATAACCTTTTATTTTTGTCAGATAGAGTTATTATACCTATTTCTTTAAGAAAAGATTTCTTAAAACTATTACATGAAGGTCATCAAGGCTTGAATAGTTGTAGAAATTTGGCAAGACATACAATTTACTGGCCTAATATTAGTCAAGATATAGATAATTACATCAGTAATTGTGAAATTTGTCTCACTTTAAGAAAGAGTAACACTAAAGAAAGTCTATTACCACATGATTACAAATACATTCCTTGGCATAAGGTTGGTATAGATTTCTTTGAGTTCAACAAGCATACATACTTAATTGTAGTCGATTATTTCTCAAAATATGTTGAGATAGCAATTTTAAGTAATGGTTACAGTGCAGACCAAGTCATAATCAAGCTAAAATCAATATTTGCTCGTCATGGTATTCCCCATACATTAATGTCAGATAATGGTCCACCGATGAATTCCAAATCTTTTCATGATTTCACACAAGATTGGAATATTCACCATGTCACTTCCAGTCCCTATCACAGCCGTTCAAATGGTATGGTAGAACGGACAGTAGGCATAATTAAAAATATGCTTAGAAAATGTTTACTTGATAATACTGATCCATATTTAGCATTACTGCAATACTCCCAAAAACAATTTATGTTCACCAGCACAACTTTCCATGTCACGTAGACTTCGTACAAAGCTACCTATAGTAGAAAAACTTTTAAAACCAAAATTGTGTAACTATAGACATCTTAAACAAGTCAATAATCAAAATTTACATAAGATGAAAGAGTATTACAACAGAAATTCCAAAGATCTTAAACCCTTGGAGGTAAATAGTCATGTTATGTTTCAAAAACATCCACAATCGTCTTGGTTTCCAGGTATTATACAACAAGTTAGTCCGGAACCTAGGTCGTATATCATAAAAAGTAAATTTGGTACATATCGTCGCAATAGACAATACATAACACTTAGACCAAAGTCTCAATATTCTTTTCATTCACATAACACACAGACTAATAATTTTCACACTCAACCAGTCAGTTCCAATCAAACTTATATCAGTTATACTCCTTGTTATACAAATGATTACTCTAAAATTTCTCATAGTCAATCTCCTCAACGTACTAGCAGTCAACCAATTAAGAAATATTCTAGTTCAGGAAGAGAGATAAGGCAACCACAACGTCTTATAGACACAGTCTTATAAACATTATTTCGTATTCATTGTCATGTACTTAGTTATAAGTAATTAATTAGTAAACTAAATTGTTGTAAACCATTGTTTGTTTACATTTAGAAACAATCGTCGAATTGACAACGTCAAATTATGTCAACTGTCAGAATCTTTTAAAACGTCAAATTGTCTCGTGTCAAAACACTAAAATGCGTTTTGTTATTTTTATATAAGAATCTAAAATATAAGTTATAATAAAGTTAAAGGGAAGATGTCATAATATTATATTAGCTTGTAAGCCATAGCCTAGTTTAGTCTATGCTTAGATTATATCAATATTGTCTTGTCTATGTTCACTTCCTTCTTTCCTCACTTTGTAACATGGCCGACTGAAATACACGACACGTATTATTACGAGCTCCTGTCTTTTATTCCAAAAACCAACAAACAGCCCTAAGGGGTCAAAAGTTATAGGCCAAAACCTATGGCGTGGTGCACCGCGCAAGACACCGAACTAGTAGTAATAAGAAAACCTTTAAATAGTTGCAGAGCCGCGGGTAACAGCTAAATAAAGTTAAATTATATTTTCCTTAATGAAGAGACGTTCGAGTTGAGAAGTTTGTTTATGGACTAAAGGAGAAAATGAAAATGCAAACATAGGAAGAGGTTTAACCATGGATAGAGAGGCAATGAAATTGCTTTTACGAAGGGAATGAAATTGTACAGCCTGGAGACAGACGGTTGGACGGACAGCGAAGTCTCAGTAGTAAAGTTCCCGTTTTACCCTTTAGGTACGGAACCCTAAAAAGGGGTACTTATTTTGCAACAAGTATAAATATAAGCTATTGTAGCGGAAATTTAAATCCCTGTTCCAAAGGAAAATTAATATAATTATGAACTTTCTAATTGTAGATATAGTTTTATGGGTTGTTTCGTAGCGAACTTAAGTAATTGTTGCAACGTGCAATCAAAATCGTAAATCGCGGAACCATATTTCTCTCATCCGCTGGATGCACTAATAACCCTTGTTATTAACTAACTAGTGTAATTACGTTTGTAGTACCTTTGGAAATGTTATAATTTTTGCATGACAATAAAAATAGGTAATAATGACTGAATTAATTAACAAAGAAAAACATATGGAAACGATATGTTATGTACTTTCTGTTTCAACTACCTTTCTCTGTTTTCTCTCTTATTTAAGGGCTTTTTATATGCCGTGGCTGCGTGAAGAATTTCCAGTGGCGCCCGGTGGACTTTGGCCACCTGTGTGGCCTCTAACTGGCGTTGGGTTTTTCCCGCATCGTAGGGGTCGGTTTTTATCCCAACCCCAACGATGGCTGCGACCAACGAGTCTGCGGCGCTGTACCGTGTGAATCCAATACACTGTAACTATCCCGGGATATGTAAATATCCCGTCTGTAAAGTTATAGTGTAACTGATGGTACCGTATCGGTATCCGGTATCCGATTTAAATCATAATAATACAGTTCCATATGACATAAACAATGATTTTAAATACAATGGATTTCGGATCATCGCTCAAAAGTGTCCGAACTAAAAGAGAAACAAAACGCTAAAAGAGAAACAATCGCGCGCCAGTCTTGATTTTGACAACTGAACGACAACACGTTGCACAATGCCGTACTGTATTGTAAAAACGTGTAAAAACTACGAAAAAAAAGCAAATTGAAGACGGTGTATCATATTTTCAGTAAATAAGCTTTTGTTTTATTATTTGCAATTTATTATTTCACTTAAAATACAGTATTTCGTCGATAATAAATTAAAAGACAAAAGTAAATATTGCAATCCAGTCCAATACCGAAGTACCTATCTGTCTCTTTCGAACTCATCCCAAGCTCAGTAAAAAGAAAGAGACCATTTCATTTTCACTGAATAATGTACTAACAAAATGACCATTCAGATTTATTCGGATTACCGATAGCGATAAAACTATTTGGAACAAAGATTATAGTGGAGACGCCTTGGCTCTTTATGATTTTTTTTTCGTTATATGAACCAACATCTATTTCAGTTTTCCTCGGGATCCAGTACACTGTGCACAATGGAAAAATATTATTGCCCTAGCACGGCGAGAAGAATATTTTGATCCAAAAAATAACAATCTTGTTTGTTCGGCTCATTTTATGGACATAACAAAAAGA
Source organism: Nudaria mundana (assembly GCA_963556515.1). Lineage (NCBI taxonomy): Eukaryota > Metazoa > Arthropoda > Insecta > Lepidoptera > Erebidae > Nudaria > Nudaria mundana. Next base: position 19,968,342 of record OY748291.1, on the reverse strand, counting down.
GGTCCGATCTTTATGAAACTTGTACACGAATCCCTTGATTGAATGGAGGAGATAAGCCCAAAAATGTTTTTAATTTTTTAATTTTATCATTGTTTTGTCATAAATATAATTACACATGTCATTTTATTTCGTGTATGTACTGTTATTTTCTTTTTATTTGGATTCTCGGTAATGTATTCCTACGGGAATCGGGGCCGAGATAACTATATCTCGCGGGCGGAGTCACGGTGATCAGCTAGTAGCCAATAATTTCGTATCCCAAAAATTAACCATAAGATAAAAATAAATTAATGATGCGCAGTTTTAGCAACTAATTCAGTCACTTGAAACACGGCTATCTTGTAGTAGACGTAGCGACATAGCGTTATGAAAATAGTAATGAAAGCGGAAGAACTTTGACACCCGCAAGAAGTTTGGCATTTATAATATTATAATTAGTTAAATTCATTAATTCCCTTTTTGTTATTCATACACTACAGTTACTTATTATGAAACTGACTCGAAAAAAAAAATCTTTGTCAGTCGTTAATTAGTTTTTCAGCTTATTTCGTCTAACATAAACAAGTAATTACAATTTATAAGATTATGGAATTTATTGTAGTCTTACATTAATTATTACGCCTACGTAGGTACATATCATGGAATCCTTAAAAGACTTTAACAAAATAAACCTACTCCATTGTTTCTATGTTCACGTAGTTCAAGTATAAGCTGCATGAGGTGAATTAGTCAGGCGGACAGATAGAAGCTACGTAATGCGATAAATTAGTGCAAACAAAAGTGAACACTATTCCGTTGAATCAAGGTTTAAATTTTAATATGAAATTTGTTTATATCTATGTATGCCTATGTATAATGTATAGGTCGACTCGGGACATTATTTTCTTGCGATTTGTTCTAGATCCTATGTCCGTTGTATTATAAGGTCTTTGGACATAAAGCTAGATTTATATCAATTAAGAAGCTCACTATGCAGTTTTAAGTAGATGAGTTAGGGGAGCATTGGGCACTTTTTTACAATCACAATAAAACTGTTATTTCTTAATAAAATCAACTTTTTATTTCCAATATGAATGCCACACATCTTTGGCTCAAATTATTGCCAAGAATCGTTATATAAATGTTATAATTATTAAAGTTACAAAAGACTTTCTGAACAACGATTACAAGGTGGTGCCCGACCCTCCGGACTGCCCAATGCACCCCTACCTCCCCTATTACAGTTGTAACATGCATTGCAATATTTATTTCGTCTTATATTAAGAATTAGGCGCTTTGCAACTATTTCCTTGAAAAGTAACCAGTTGATAGTTGCAGTTGCAACAGCAACCGACTTTAAATTATTGAAATTTGACAAAATAATTGGATACTTGGAAAGTAGAAGCTTTCAATTAAAAAAATACATAATAACATACTGTAGAATTGAGAACCTCCTCCTTTTTTCGAAGTCGGTTGAAAAACTAACAGTCATCGATTGCAATAATTTAAAACTGTAGTGTATCACCAGAACTCGCTATTAGAGTTGCTATTAGGTGTGTGCAGATCTATTATACTCGTATTAAACTACGAGCAGTTCGGTGTCTTGCGCGGTGCTTCGCGCCGCACCACGTCATAGATTTTGGCCTATAACTTTTGACCCCTTAGGGCTAGGTCAAATTTTCGATTTTTTGGCTTGCCTCCAGATCGAGGGCTATCCATAGAGGGGTCAATCATAATTGGAGCATAAGCAGTTCTCGAGAGCTAAGGGGGAACAAAAATTACATTCACCATTTCTATATATAGATCTATTCATTCTATCTATTCATCATTATTATCCACCGAGCATTTTCTAACTGCGATGCGACTAAACTTCTATTTTTTCTGTGGAGCGACTGTCATCTGACATCCACAACCCAAGGGCGATAGCAAAGCTCTGTAGTCAGACCAGAGGCAAGGATCTCTGTTTTTTTTTAACAAATGGCCACCGGTCCTACGACTGGCCTAGCAAGATGTTGCAATTTGTGCAGATCTATTATGATACTCGTACCTATAAACCTAACTATTGGTATATGTCTAAACAGACAGTTGCCAGTTTCTGCAATGGTCGCTACGTACTACGGACACCTAAAAGGCGCCTTAAAAAACCTCTCTTGAAGACTGCACAGAAAAATTCGTGTGTTTAAAAATTATGTGTGAATTCTAGTAAATAATACTTATCCTGTATACATATACTTTCCTGCTTACGTTAAAAACAAATAACTACTGAATCATTGCTATAGATATGTATTTACGTCCGTTGAGCAGAGCGTCCGGTATCGCCAGTATTCTTAAAAGAACACTCCAATTGCATATGGGTAGTACTTATTTATTATATGCATAATAAAACATATACTAGTTTAACCTACAAAGCCTTAAACCATTTGGCACCCGAGGAGAGCCTTGGAGGGCGTTCCTTTCGCCGAGTCTTGATTTCTCACAAGCTCTACCTGAAGAAGAAGGCAGGCTCTACCTATTGCCTTGCGAATCTGGCTTTAAATATAACTTCCTAAATTGATTGATTGATTCCGAAGTGCGATGCAAGACTGTGCCATAAATGCCTGGAGAATGTCTTGCCCCAACACTGACCTGCCCTCACGCCTAGGCTCACAGCGACTGTGGGATTCGCCGCTTTGAGAATTAATACTGACACTTCTGTCAATATTTTAGAGCGTGCGCGCCTACTAGCTGTTGGAGAATGGGAGTCAGGGTTATAGATTCATGCGCTTCCATCGCCCATCATCGATACAATGTTGGACGACATAACCTTCCACAATGTCAGTTGCCTTCAGCTGGGTACACCTTGTGTATCCCCGTATCATTGCAACTGTGGAGTAGCCGTCGATAATCTGGGACACCATGGCCTTTCCTGTAGCAGAAGCGCAGGTCGTATACCTCGGCACGTTATTCTCTTCGTAGTGCTCTTTCCACCGCAGGTCTTCCGGCCGTACGTGAGCCAAAAGGGTAGCACGCAGTGATGGAAAGAGACCGGATGGTATGTCTTTACTACCATGGAAGATGGGAAGGCCTTTAGACATGCGTAGACACCCTAGCACCTTAACACGTTCCAAGGACATCCGGATGTGCCGCCGCTGCTCCTTCATCAGCTGAAGGCCTCAAACGGTGTAAATATGCTAACCTAGCACGTGATTACATATTTGAGCCGTTTGGGGTTGAGACACTGGAGTCACCTTTATAGAGACATTGCCAAACGCTTAATCGATGCTTCTCAGGACCAGAAAGCTGGCTACCTTCTGACCCAATGAATAAGTATCGCCATCCAACATGGCAACACAGCCAGCATTCTGGTAACCTTCTCAGTCAGCAATGACGCAGAGGATTTTTAAACGATATTTTGTAGTGTAAATATTTTTAGTAAGTACATAAAGTATTGTAATTACAAGTATTGTAATTCTTATTATCAAAAAAAGGTCATTTGTACATCTTAAATTGTGCTACCAAAATTTATTTATATTTATATACTAGCTGACCCCGCGAACTTCGTACCGCCTAACAGTCAATGAATGTCGTGTTACTTTTTAGCTGAACTAATTTAGGCTTTGATGAACGTAAAACAATGATACAAAATAATATATTTATATAGATAGAAACAAAAAAGTATTTTATTATGATGAATGATGATGAAAACATACATACAGAATGAGAATAAAAAAAAAAAATAATTAAGTACTTCAAACTCATATCAGAAAAAAATTATTGAAAACTATGTTGTGCAGATTGGAAAAAAAAAACTCGGATTAATTCATTGATAGGATTTTCATTCAAGCACTTTGTGGTAAACGACATTCTTTGTTTTTTGGTCAGGCGCAAGAACAAATAAAGCGGATGGTTTGCCGACACGTGAGCATGCCACGTACAATTGACCATGAGAAAAACATGCATTTTCTAGATTGAGGCCACAAATAGTCAAGGATTGGCCCTGTGATTTGTTGATCGTCATGGCGAAGGCAAGACGAATCGGGAATTGAATTCGTTTAAACTCAAAGGGCATATCCGTTGGGATCATCGGAATCCTTGGAATAAGAATTTCCTCATCTTTAAATTTTCCTTTAAGTATCGACGCGTGAATCACAATTGCTCATCAGTTTTCTTATCACCAAACGCGTTCCATTACACAGTTTTGGTTGGTTTAAATTTCTAAGCATGATGACTACCGAGCCAACTTTAAGTTTTAAATTGTGCGGTGGTAAACCAGGCACATCCAAGGAGTTTAAAAATTCAGTTGGATAATTAGTGGCTTCTTCTTCGTTTGTTACACAGTCGATAGATTTGAATGAATACAGAGTACCTACGATTTGATTTTGAATTATAAAATTGAGGTCATCTACATCTTTATTTTTAGCGGCCAAAATTGCTCGCTCACTTAACCATTTAGTATTTTTGTGGTTAGCAATGATATCCGGGAATACTTTGTTGATAAGCTCGTCTTTTGATGATACGAAATTGCAAAAATTTGGAGGAAATGAAATCAAACCGCTAGATTTGTCAACAGGAACACGGCCATTACCGATAGTCAGCAATTGCTTCGAGAAATCATCAGCAGATAGATCGTTCAACAATGCAACTCTCATATTTACAGACAGTTTAAGTTTCTTTACATATCGCCACAGATTTGATGCTTTGAGGCAAGCGTTTATTTCGTCGGCAGCAGTAGATCTTGGAATGACTGGTAGTGTTTGTCGGAAATCGCCAGATAATAAAATCATTGCACCACCAAAACATCTCGAGTCATTGCGCAGATCTTTTAATGTTCGGTCTAGTGCTTCCAATGCGCGTTTGTGCGCCATTGTGCATTCGTCCCATATGATGATTTTTGATGCTACTAAAACTTTGGCCATTGCGGAGTTTTTTGCTGTTCTCTCTGAGACAGTCTTGATAATGCCTCGTTTAGAGGTGAAACAATTGTCGACGTTTTGTTGTCTTTTAATTCTGCGAAAAATTAATGCTATTATATAATTTTTAAAAAGTTTTTTCTTAAAACATTTTACTTACCATTGTTTTGTCATTGCGGAGTGTTTCGAAATGTTACATGTCGGTTGTTCAGTAGTTTGAAGGTTTAATGGCAATTTTAACGCTGAGTGAGCCGTACGGCATCCGTCTAACAATGTGGCCGCTATTCCAGAAGAAGCTTATTGCTACCGCATTTTCGGATCTCGCACGTACAGTGGCCAAAATCAATGACATGAGGAATGTCTTCCCAGTTCCACCGGGGGCATCCAAAAAAAATAAGCCGCCATTTCCATCATCAATTGCATTAATCAGTGTATCATAGATTTCCCTCTGCTTATGATTCAACAGAGGTACATTCGTTTGAACTGATTGGATTAGTTCATGTGGATCATATTCACGTTCACGTTCCAATTCTCTATTAAATGCGTCATTCATTCCGCGATCTGGCGCTGGTATTCCTAACCTAACTAACAAACTGCCGCACATGAGGTAACACATATCTTCGATCAAGAGCAAAGTCTGGTTATGGATCTCCTCATTCACCTCAAGATCGGAGTTTCTTGAGCTGACGCGAATTCGATGTAAAATATCTTCTGATATGTTATCTTTGTATTAGTTCCACAGGTCACGTGGGTTCGATGGGAAGCATGTTGAAATGATGATAGCAAATAATGTGCGTATCTGACTTGGAGATGCAGAAATAATTGCTTCAGCGATTGTCGTGTCCCAATGAGTATCGTTTTCAAGCAAATTTAGCTCTTGACATGCTGCACGAAATGTGGGGCACACGATACCATTAACAGTTCGTAGTGATTCAAATGATGTTGGCCCTCGAACATGTACCAGCAACAACCGCAAATAGAAACATTCATCATTCTTCGGATGAACTGTGTAAATACGACCAAGAGCATCAGTAGAACGCATATCTGGATGACCAGGAACTGCATCGCCTTGCTTCCGACGTTGAAATTTCTTCGATGTAGCGTTCCAAGTGTAATAACGTGGCATTTCTGAGTAAAGCAAAGTTCGTGCGAACGGATCGCTTTGACAAATCGCAAAGAAACTGGTCAGTGTTGTCGCTGGAGGTGTTTCGGCACGTTTAGCAGCATTCAACGCTGTGAAATATACTCTCTGACCGTTCTCTAGATGCACCCCCAAATGTAAAACAGTGGGATGACGTTCGTGAATAGGGAATGAAAATATACGCCAAATTGCTTCATTGCAGTTCACATATCTACCAACTTGATAGCGCGTGATTTCATCGTTGGTATTGGATGTTTGGATACCAAAAACCGCCATGTCGCTCCCTTTCGTGACATATTTGCAAATGTATTTAATTGACTTGACCGAATTGCAATACTCAACATTACAATGTGCTTTGAATGTTTTGGAAAGAAGTGGCGAATATGGAACAATCCAACTGTTGTCAACTACGAAATCGTTTCCTTTCACTTTAGTTGTGATAGTTCTACCATTATCATCGGGCGATCGACGCCGATACAATGGATAACCATCGTTACCTGTAATGGTCTCTGCCGTCAATTTTCGTGGATACCGTTTGGAACACTTGCCGTCGACCATGCACGGTGATTGTCGGTTGATAGTGCCACACGGTCCATGAATCATATTCGTGACTACAACATCATGTAGGTCTGGATCGGTTTCAGGAGCAGGAATCTCCGCACATATGATGTCATCTATTTGATCTGGCCGAATTCTTTCGACTAACCAAATCAGAATGTGAGCATGCGGTAGGCCTCGTTTTTGCCATTCGATTGAATACATCCAGCATCGAGTATTCCCAAAGACGTGTTGCTTAACAATGTAATTCATTAGTGACCGAATTTTTTGCCTGAAAACACGTGCGGTGACGTCGTGTCGATCACTTGATGTTTGTCCGGGAAGCAGCATTTGAATAATTTCTATCCATTTCGGATTACATGTAAATGTAATGAATAGATCTGGCCGACCATAATTACGAACATATGTCATTGCATCTTGCGCATATTCATGCAAATGACGCGGGTCCTATGTATGTCGCCGGTAAAATAGTCAATCGACCAACATTTTGAATCTCCTTCTGTGCTAATTGCATCGCGTAAATGTATATACTCTTCCGAACGCAATTTAGCTTGATTCAACCGAATGAAAGTCAGGCGCTCCGTTTCGATTTTAACGTACATGTCAACGCAATATTGTTGAAGCAGTCGACGAAATCGCAACAAATAATTGTCAGAATTTTCACGAAACATCAAACGATATGCGTAATAATTCATCGAACTAACCTTCTTGGTAGTTTCCTCACCTGAAACAAATGCAGTAAAAATTGTATTTTAGAACCCGTAATAGGTTAACGACTCTTACAGCTACTCTCTACTAAATTAGAAATTACAACTTTTTTTGAGTACTAAAAGCAAACAGAATAAAATGTATATCAAGTTAAAATGAAAACAACAATATTGATCTTACCATTCAATGGATTAATCATTTTGATATTAAAGTGATATCCATCGTCTCCTTGCCAAAACATCAGCGGGTATTGTAACGCGTCATATGAACGGTGTGTTTCATATATTCTTTGTAGTTGCCCAGTATTGCGTCGTGTAAGTACAATATCACGTGTTTCCAAGTTTTCACCAACAATCAGGATTGCCACTTCATCGATTGTTGGAGCATTAAATGTGCGTTCATGTGTTCCAGCTGGTCTTTTATCTGCTCTGATCACAACTTTATAGTCATCACTTGTCATGCGCTCTAAAGCAGTCTTGAACAGCGAGACCAATGCATGATGTTCATGAAGCATTTGCTGCAGATCTTGAAGAATTGCTCTTTTCGTAGCTGTGTTGATCCCTTGACGCCGGTTAAGTTGTTCTTCCATATTGCCCATGAAGTATATTTGCAAGAATTTATGCTGTGCATCTTCTATAGGTTGCAATGATCCAATGCGATGGCAAATCTGGCCTTGAATCTGTAAAGTCAAAACCATAGTTATAGTTAGATTTACAAACACTTTTTTTTTCAAATAATAACATGCCTTTTGTATTTTTATTTTAGAGAGAAATACAGAAATCTAACAAACTACATTCCAGATTTTTTTTACAATGATAGAAAATAAAGTTTTTAACGTAAATTACCTTAAATGTCGGATTATATCCGTGTTCTTCGATAATTTCCGCCCCAAATGAAGTCATTTGGAAACAGACATTGTATTTTTGAGTGTTCGCTAGAAAATGTCGTGATTCTAGTGTTTCGCCATAAAGCAGGGAGCACAATGGCTCTGGTGGCGGGACCAATAATGGCAATTTCACTTTACCACTAAGGCAGCACAAACCAGGCGTTTCACCAGCAAACTTCAATGCTTCGCAATGCTGGCAAACAACGTCCATTGGACCAATGCAAACTAAACGATGCAAGCTGTAGTCGATGGTGCAATCATACAGAAACGCTGCTCGATTCAAATCAATACTTGAACCATTTCTTCTTGCACTTCGAAGATTATTCCTCTGTTCATCTGTACGATAAGCTCGACGATTTCTCGTTTCTAACCTAGCCGTTTCACGGGCTGCCTCTCTTTGCTCTTGTGTTTGAGAAGCACGAATTAAGGCCCTTTGCTCCATACTAACGCGGCGCTGTTCTCGTGCAATTTCTCGTTCTCCATCAGATAATGACTCGCGATATTCCGTTGCCTAATTGCATTACGGCTTCGCTGGGAAAGATTAGATCTTCTAGGACGCGGCATTGTTATTAAAATGTGCACTCGCATAAAACCACCAAATATAATACAACCTATAAAAAGACATTTACACTTTTGTTAACCTGTAGATTTTTTTTCCTTATTCTTATAACCTTTGCCAACTGATTTTTTATTCTTTTTTATTTTGTTCCCTTCCGATGATTTTATGTTTTTACTGTAGAATAAATCTTAGGTATTATTTTCTGGAATTAAAAATTAAATAATTAATAAATAATTTTCGAAAATTAATGGCTAAAACAAACAAATATAACACTACCTGAACTTTGTAGACATTTTACAAAAAATAAATTTCTGAACGCACACATGATGTCTTCACAAAAAAATAAATTTTTTGCTTAAAGTTCTCAGCAACCAGGCCATAAGCTCCAAAAAAAAAATAGTTGTTACACTATTTGACAGGATTGTACAACTAATGTTTTACATGTAATAAACATATCAGCATCTATTTCATTGTTTTTAAGATGTATTCTGCTATTCGTGACGGAAACAAATCCAACAAATCAAAAACCATGGCAATCGGTCCAGCCGTTCTCGAGTTATAAGTGTTGTAACAAACACGACTTTCTTTTATATATATAGATTTGAGTTTGAGTCGCACTGAAGTGATTTGCTCATGGCGAAGGTGAAACACCTTTCAATAAAAATAGCTCACAGACGTCATCTTATTCCAAAATTTAATAGAGAATATTATGATGTTTCCTTTTTACCAAGTCAAATCCAAAGGTTTAAAATTCGAATTCAATCATGCATTTAGTTCTAATACAGACTTTATTATACGTTCAAGAGATCTATAACGGTACGTCGTACCCAATATAAAAGCAGGGAAAGACCATCTTTTTGAAATTCGAATAAAGAACTTGTGTGTTTTATTATCGTCAGCCAGAAAGTTGGTTAAAATGTTTGAAATATCATTATCATAATTACCACAGATATAAGAATAATATAACTACTATACTAGATAATTACTAACCACGTGCATAGAGTATAATTTTAATTAAAGTACATTTGATCTATACACATAATACATACAAAAAATTAAAACTGGCGAGTTAGTTGGTTTTAACGCGCTACTCTCAGAAACTACTGCTTTAAATTGCAAAAATCTTCTATTTTGTCACAGTCCATTTTTTGAGTAACACTATAAGATAAATACCATAACTCTACAACTAAGTAATAGAGAAAATGTTGAGAAAACACCTTATTGTGTGCGTAGGTAAATGGTTTAAAATGCACTGCAAATATCTACCATCGAGAGATTTTTGCGATTCAAAATCTCATATAAAGCGAGTCGCGGTTAAACGCTAGTATTCTTGAAAATTACTACATAAGTAGAACAGAGTAAAAAGAGCGCTGCAATTAAATGTGCTCACGTGCATAATGTAAGTAAGCAACAATCTGATAAGTAGGAGTTAAATCTTATTATATTTGTTTTGTATAAGTACCTCGACGTGCAGCCGCCTTTGCCGAGGGGTGTGACGGGGCATCCTAGTCCATCGGCAACCACGACCAGTCTGCCAAGAGGGTACGACTAGGAGACGATAAGTACCCTATAACTACACTTTATTGCACAACTTGAAACTTTGTGCAATATTTGGGACTTCTCCTTCGTCAGAAAAAGCAGATCTATTGTGGCACCTATTTAACCCTCAATGATTCCTGGATATTAATGTAATAATGGACAAAAGCCTCTAGAAAAATAAAGAAAAAAAAAGAAATTTGAAACTTACAATAATATACATTAATAAACGTCTTCCCACCTATAATTATAAACTTGAAGATTTGCATAAATGTTTGTTAGTCTGGCTCGCAAAAACTACTGAATGGATTTTGATTTGATGAAACATTACAGTAATATACTTCAAAGATTATAATGACACATTGTTTTAGCACAATAATAGTTACTATTGGGATAAAACTAGTGCCTCGAAGAGCACGTTAAGCCGTCTCGGTCGCGGTCGTCATACGAAAATTTAAGGCAGTCTTTACGGGTAGTTGAATCCGACCAAGTCGATATCGGCAATGGGTTGCAGAGGTCTCTCCAATATATTGAAAATATTGAATTTCAGTCGCATCGCAATTTTTTATATATTTATATTTTTGGACATTATCACTCGCCGTCATCTAGTCCAAATTAAGCTAATATAAGCTTGTGCTATGGGATCTAATAAACATAATTATATATTTCTAAATATACATACGAGTATTATAAATAGAAAATACCCAAACTCCGCAACAAACATTTGTGGATCGCACAAATAATTTGATTCGACTCGGAATCGAACTGGGGACCTCAGGGACGGCAGTCGCATACTCATACCACTGCGCCACCTAGGCAGTGAAAGTATTGTAGTAAGTCGAATTAAAGTAAGCTCGGCGAGATGTGTCGTTCGGTGTTCCGCAGGGGTCGGTCCTGGGGCCGCTTCTGTGGAACATCGGCTACGACTGGGTGCTGCCGGGTGCGTTGCCTAGGGGCGTCGGTGTAACGTGCTACGCCGACGATACCCTCGTCACGGCGCGGGGTGCAACGTACCAGGAGGCAGCACTCAAGGTCACGACGGGTGTTGCTCGAGTCGTGGGTCGGATACGACAGCTGGGACTGGAGGTGGCCTTGCACAAGTCCGAGGTTCTGTGTTTTCACAGACCTCGGAACGGTCCACCCGAAGGTTCCAGCATAAATGTGGGTGGCGTTAGCATCGGCATCAAGCCCTCGATGAAGTACCTAGGGATCGTACTTGATAGCCGGTGGAACTTCGGACCACATTTCCGAAGCTTGGTCCCCAAGGTGACGCAGACCCAACCTAAAGGGACCCAACGCTTCCTGCAGGAGACTGTACCTGGGGATCGTGCGGAGTATGGCCCTATACGGGGCTCCCGTATGGGCGGATAGGTTGGCGGTCAAGGGGAACGTGACTCTGTTAAACAGACCACTTCGAACGTTGGCCGTCAGAACCATACGGGGGTACCGCACGATCTCCGGAGAGGCTGCATGTCTCCTAGCCGGGACCCCTCCATGGGACCTGGAAGCGAGAGCCCTTGCGTCATTGTTCCAATGGCGCAAGGAGGCGCTGTAGCGGGACCACAGGCCTGCGTCTCGAGAAATCGAGGACCAGCGGTCCCAACTCCGCCAGGATCTCATGGAGTCATGGAGGGTGCGACTTGAGCATCCCAAGTGGGGTGCCACCATCATCGCGGCGGTGAGACCGATCATGGACCATAGGCTGCAGAGACAGCATGGTGACCTCACGTACCGTGCGACGCAGATCGTGAGGTCACACCCCGGTGTCAACACTGCGAGGTTTCCGACGACGACACCGCACTCCTCACGTTGGTGGAGTGCTCAGCGTGGGCGAGTCAGCGCCGGGACCTCGTAGTGGGTCTGGGCGTGGATACCCTCTCGCTGGGGACCATGCTTCAAGCCATGGTATCCAGCGGGAGTAGGTGGAACGCGGCCGTGTCCTTCTGCGAGCAAGTCATGCTCGCGAAGGAGGCGGCCGGGAGGGAGAGGGAGCGTACCCTCCCCGCCGAGTTCCGTAGTCGGCGGCCAGGCCGCCCCAAACTACGCGACTACGCCCAAGACTATCGACCTCCATGATCGGGGCCTGAGGACGGCGGGATCGCCACCCGCCGTCCTTACAGAAGCAGGATAGAAGGGTTGCGTGCTGCGGGGCCTTTGCCCCATAGCACGCAACCAGATTCACTCACTGACGCGGAATAAAACCCGACCCCAACGACGCGGGATTCTCGTCCCGACCAAACACCCGCAGAGACCACAGAGGTGGTCAAAGTCCGCCGTCGCCACTGGACATACCCTCTGCTAGTAACCAGAGACGCCCGGCAACGGACGTTAGAGCGGCCGCGGCCTTAGGCCGCGGAATTAAAAAAAAAAAAAAAAAAGTAAGTCGAATTAGAGTGGAAACCCGACCCTGACCCCAACAGAGTTGGGAAAGGCCTTTTTTTTGGAGGATGAGTTTCTATCATATACCTAATCAGAATAAAACTATCCTACAATAGACGGGTGGAGTACCTGGCTTCTGTTAGTTCATATATAAAATATTACACAGGTACCTCTTTCTTATAGGTAGGTACTATATACTCTGTAATTGTTCATCGCGGTGAATGATCTCGAATGTTCACGGAGTATGAGCATAGTTAATTACTTAGAAGCCCAGTGGTCTATGGCAACTGTTTTCAAAATAGTAAGCAAGTTTAATGTACTTCTAGAAATGTCTATGGCATTTTAGTAAATTATTGCTGGCTGGAAAGATTGTAGCTACCATAGATAAGAATCTTTATTGTTATTTTATAAACAGTTTTTATTGGAATTTTAGGAATGATTTGTGACTGCTTAATTATGGTAGGTGATATATAAAGAATAGCAGATCGTCCTGGGATCGAACTGCGTGTCAATTTAGCTTATATTTTACTCAGGGATAATGTATCTTTATAAGAGCGAAAGAATTGTCTCTGTCTGTCTGTTTATTACCGCTTATCCCGATTTTCACGCGATTAATACTGGCAGATATAATCATGATGCAGCACTCAAGGTACTTTAAATTATTTCTTATTACAGAAATTAGAAAACTATTTCATGTGGGCGAAGACGTCGACTCCAGATTAAATAAAATTTATATATATATATATATATACATACGAGTACAGTTCAATTTTAATATTATTAACACATAATTATATCAATATAAATGTACTTATAATCACAAATTTATTAATAACAGCCGCTGTCGATAATCGATATAATTTCATATTAATTAAATCAAGATGGCTGAAGAAACTAATAATTAATACTTTCAATGATGACTATGATCTTTCTGTAATGTAGATTGATGATGTACCAAAATTCTGATGATGTCATTATCCGTTGAATTACAAGTTGCCGCTTCTGTAATGCGCTTGAAATCGAGCAATTTGTTAGCTATCGGTGGTGGTTCAAAGCGATAAAGCGCTTGAAGCGACCAAATGATGTGTGTAGGTATTGATTTTGAAAGGGTTTATGAAAAATATTCTTGAGTCTCGTGTTTTTTTAAGCAATGTAAACAGATCCTAAGTTTAACGCAATCCATAATAAATAATTTTTTTTTTTGGACATTCTCACACTACGTCATCTAGCCCAAACTAAGCTAATATAAGCTTGTGCTATGGGGTCTAGACAACTGATAAACATACTTATATATTTCTAAATACATACATATTATACATAGAAAATACCCAAACTCCGAAACAAACATTTGTGGATCACACAAATAATTTGATTCGACCCGGAATCGAACCTGGGACCTCAGGGACAGCAGTCGCATATTCATACCACTGCGCCACCGAGGAAGTCAAAATATACCTATAATGGTATGATGTCAGTATTGTCATCGTAGCTCAGTGTTCATAGCATTCCCCTGCCGATGACATTTCAAGTTTCATGACTTACTAGTGGTCGCCCGCGACTTCATCAGCGTGGTAATTTGGATTTTTTCCCGCTCCCGTCGCGCCGCGTCATATTTTGAACAATTCACACAATATCTTTATAAATTGTAGCCTTTGTGTTATTCTGATGTATAAGCTATATTATTGTAAAGTTTCATTAAAATCCATTCAGTAGTTTTTACGTGAAAGAGTAACAAACATCCATCCATCCAAACATACATACATACTTACATACTCACAAACTTTCGCGTTTATAATATTAGTAGGATAATTCCTATCTAAATTCCTACAACTACTTAAAATAAATTATTTAAAAGTATTTATTAAATAAATACGTAATCGTAAACTATATAAGTTTATAAGTATCCGATCTTATTACCCTCCTTATTCATATTACGAGTACATGGGACCTAAAAATTACTGGCTAAGTGTCGGTGTGTAATGCATCTCTGCCTACCCCTTCGGGATATAGGCGTAGTATGTATGTACTTATTTTTAATCATCAATTATCTTCATCTAATAGTTAGTGATTTGACGTTACAGAATAGTGACGTCATAGTTCAGTTTTTCATTCAAATTCCTCTGAGTCTATCGTTTTGACATTTATTAATAAAGTTAATACTATCAGGCGTTACTTTTCGGAAGTCCATAGTTAAATAAAATAAATCTAACTACTTTGCAATATTCCGCAACATGCAAATTACCCAACTCTCGTATTTATTCATGCACAAGTCCGCCCTCCAATCCCACTTAGGCCGAAAGAATAGAGAAATAATTTTGAAAATAGAATAAATATGAGAGTTGTGTTATCGTGCAAAAAATAATAAAAAACCTCGACACGTGTTTCGCCCCCAACCAGGGGCATCATCAGGAGATGTCGATGGCTCGGCGCACGGCGACCGAATGAGCCACAACTCGTAAACCGCACCTATTTATATCCTAGGTTTTTTATTTCTACCCACAACCATAATACCAAATTATTTTATGTCTACCCACCACCGTTGTTTGAATGACGTATACCTACCCGCAGCAAAGGGGAAGAGGCGAAATTAAGTTGATCATTTAAAATATTAGGGTTCAAGCGTCTATGTTTGTAGATTTCTAATTGTTCCAAAACCGAAAGCCTCAGTCCTTTGTTGCAGGTGTGCAGAACGTCATAAGTGTGAGGATTAGGTAGGGAGTGACCGCAGTCCAACAAATGTTTTGCGAAATGAGACCGTTCTGGGCGATTGTTTCTAAAAGCTGATATATGTTCTTTATACCGCGTCGCGAAGCTACGGCCGGTTTGGCCAATATAAACACCCTCACAATCCCCACACTTAAGCCTATACACACCTGACTTCCTGTCATCCCCAATTTTCTCCTTAACATTGCAAATGTTTCTCCGGATAGTGTTGTCCGTTCTAAACGCGACATGAATATTATTTTTACGCAAAATTTTGGCAACTTTATCAGATATCGGACCTAAATAAGTTAGACTAGCTCTATACCGATGGACGTCACGATCCGGGGGAACAGCATATAGTAAACTACGCGTAATTGAGGCTCGCTGCCTCCCAACTAAGTTGTCCACAAGCTTGGTACTGTAACCATTAGATTTAGCAATTTGATAAATAATATTTAATTCGCGGTTAAAATTTATTTGAGAAAGTGGAACCGAAAATAGCCTGTGGACATAGCTGTGGAAGGCGGCAAGCTTGTGCTGCCAAGGATGACAGGAAGTAGCAGGAATTACTGTGTCAGTATGAGTGGGTTTGCGAAAGATCCGGAATTCATGCCCACCCTCATTTCTAGTAATAGTCAAATCTAAGAAATTTATGGACCTATCCTTCTCTAACTCGAGTTTGAATTTGATTTTAGGGTGAACACTATTCAAATGAGATAAGAAATCCGTAAGTTCCACATCGGTGCCCCGCCAACACAATAATATATCGTCAACGTACCTATAATAATAATGGATGTTTTCGTTACCTACAATGTAACTATTTTCAAACCTATCCATAAAAACATCGGCCAGAAATGGGCTCAAAGGTGAACCCATCGCCAGTCCATGCTTAAATAGATAGTACTTGTTGTTGAATTGAAAATAGTTTTGGTTCATGCATAAAGAAGTTAAATCGATTAGCTCAGCCGCCTCCCCTGGATGTAGACGCTGCAAGGTTGCTTTCACTGGATGTCGATAACTTGTTTACTAATGTCCCTTACGAGGAATGTTTAACAATACTTAAAGATCTTTTTGAAAAACAGCGTCTACATCCAGGGGAGGCGGCTGAGCTAATCGATTTAACTTCTTTGTGTTTACTAATGTCCCTTACGAGGAATGTTTAACAATACTTAAAGATCTTTTTGAAAAACAGCGTCTACATCCAGGGGAGGCGGCTGAGCTAATCGATTTAACTTCTTTATGCATGAACCAAAACTATTTTCAATTCAACAACAAGTACTATCTATTTAAGCATGGACTGGCGATGGGTTCACCTTTGAGCCCATTTCTGGCCGATGTTTTTATGGATAGGTTTGAAAATAGTTACATTGTAGGTAACGAAAACATCCATTATTATTATAGGTACGTTGACGATATATTATTGTGTTGGCGGGGCACCGATGTGGAACTTACGGATTTCTTATCTCATTTGAATAGTGTTCACCCTAAAATCAAATTCAAACTCGAGTTAGAGAAGGATAGGTCCATAAATTTCTTAGATTTGACTATTACTAGAAATGAGGGTGGGCATGAATTCCGGATCTTTCGCAAACCCACTCATACTGACACAGTAATTCCTGCTACTTCCTGTCATCCTTGGCAGCACAAGCTTGCCGCCTTCCACAGCTATGTCCACAGGCTATTTTCGGTTCCACTTTCTCAAATAAATTTTAACCGCGAATTAAATATTATTTATCAAATTGCTAAATCTAATGGTTACAGTACCAAGCTTGTGGACAACTTAGTTGGAAGGCAGCGAGCCTCAATTACGCGTAGTTTACTATATGCTGTTCCCCCGGATCGTGACGTCCATCGGTATAGAGCTAGTCTAACTTATTTAGGTCCGATATCTGATAAAGTTGCCAAAATTTTGCGTAAAAATAATATTCATGTCGCGTTTAGAACGGACAACACTATCCGGAGAAACATTTGCAATGTTAAGGAGAAAATTGGGGATGACAGGAAGTCAGGTGTGTATAGGCTTAAGTGTGGGGATTGTGAGGGTGTTTATATTGGCCAAACCGGCCGTAGCTTCGCGACGCGGTATAAAGAACATATATCAGCTTTTAGAAACAATCGCCCAGAACGGTCTCATTTCGCAAAACATTTGTTGGACTCCGGTCACTCCCTACCTAATCCTCACACTTATGACGTTCTGCACACCTGCAACAAAGGACTGAGGCTTTCGGTTTTGGAACAATTAGAAATCTACAAACATAGACGCTTGAACCCTAATATTTTAAATGATCAACTTAATTTCGCCTCTTCCCCTTTGCTGCGGGTAGGTATACGTCATTCAAACAACGGTGGTGGGTAGACATAAAATAATTTGGTATTATGGTTGTGGGTAGAAATAAAAAACCTAGGATATAAATAGGTGCGGTTTACGAGTTGTGGCTCATTCGGTCGCCGTGCGCCGAGCCATCGACATCTCCTGATGATGCCCCTGGTTGGGGGCGAAACACGTGTCGAGGTTTTTTATTATTTTTTGCACGATAACACAACTCTCATATTTATTCTATTTTCAAAATTATTTCTCTATTCTTTCGGCCTAAGTGGGATTGGAGGGCGGTCTTGTGCATGAATAAATACGAGAGTTGGGTAATTTGCATGTGGCGGAATATTGCAAAGTAGTTAGATTTATTTTATTTATTAATAAAAAGAAGCTGATTTGACTTGACAGTCTTCTTTTAACGAATCTATATCTCTGTTTAACATCATCCTTGCTAACGGTGCGGTGGAGACAGCAGTGATCTTACAAGACTCTGGGGTCCACCTTTTATCCATTTCCACATGTAAATTATTAACGTACTAATTACGTTAATAATTACTTCGCTAATTACATTTATCCGTCAGATCAGGCCCGAGTTCCATATTATGGTTAACTTTTATATTGATATACGAGTACTTAACCATTTCAGTACGGAAATAATTAAAGCTATCTTCATAATCATCATAACAGTATAAAACAAAGTTGCACGTTCTGTATGTATGTTTATGTTTTGTATGAATGTAACCGCATCAAAATCCGTTGCATAGTTTTAAAGATTACTCTTTAAAACTACGCAACGGCTTTTGATGCTTTTTTCACCAATGGATAGAGTGGTTCTCGAGGAAGGTTTTTAGGATATAATTTGTCAAGCAAGAAATAAAATAAGAATTGTCAATTCAATATACCTACTGGTGACAAAATTGATTCTAACCAATAATTAGTTAGAATCAGCTCGTTCTTTAATTCCGTTCCAAGTTAGCGTGACACATTGCACTCCGATGAAACAATCAAGCGAACCATTTGTGCCGAATCAACGTGAAATAAAACAGTATCTAACAAGTCGGTGTGAACGAACTCAGCAGTAACTGTGATGCAACCTGCAGACACAAAAGACACCATTTTGTAACGATATTGTTTAAGATTTGAATTTTGTTCCTGCAATCGCTGCTGAAATTGCTTTTTTATAACACAGACCTAAAAATAGATGACAGCTCTGTACTAAGTAAATTATTAAGTGATTTTTTTTTCAAGAAATTAAGACATTTTGTCATTTTTTTTAGAAAACATCGCTATGTCTATCAGATCACACAAATATTGTGCTGTACACTGAACTGAAATTAGCTAGTCTTTCTACTATGTGAGAAAAGAAAAAGTTATTTGCAAAATGTAAGTGTATAAGTATATTATCCGTCTACCTACCCCCTTGGAGACACAGGCGTGTTTATAATATATGTAAGTTTTCAAAGCTATTTTAAAATAGGCTCTTGTTTGCACATAACATTCTTGTTCTGGTTCTGTAACGTTGACCGTGCGTCCATATTGTAATTAGAATTTTTCTATTTTGTAGATTGGCCATTGAACCCAAACTGGGCAACCGCGTATATTTCCCGAGCGACGTCATATCATAAAATAACCGTAAGTTCCCTCAAAGCAGTTCAATGATATTTTATTAATGACGGCGAACCTGTGACGTCATTAAAATAGCAATATCTAGAACATTCTGACTTAGACTACGCATTTTTCCTAAACGCAAATTCAGCTGTTGAGATTTGGAATAATCCAAATCTGTCTTGTAAATATAAATTTACAAAACAGTTTCAGTCGAAGTGCATCGACCGCACGAATTTATATTTTACGCCACATTTTGACGGTTGAAGAGTTTTTGGACAGAAATTTTAATCAGTTCTTGAACTCGTTGTGTTGTTTTTGTTCTCAATAGATACATTTGAACTTTTTTCTTATTGTTCATTGAAAGTAGCGGTCAAGTATCCGGGTCACTTGGTGTTTGATTGGCTTGGTACTACACCAAAACATGTTTGAATGTATTTATTGAATAACCAGCTGAGACTCGCGGGTCTGACTGCGTGGACGCCTGTTGTTACGCCTAAAATATTTATTAAATATCCCCAGGAAAAAACTAGATCCTTGCCAAATTAGGTTACGATCCGTGCAGCCGTTTAGTCGTGGCAAGGTATTATTAAATAAACATTTATTTAGTATCGATTGTGACACACAATGTCACAAATTGAAGTATCTACTTGATTGTAATTTCCAAATTTTACATGATATCATATATATGTTTACATGATATCATATATATTTCGAGTAAAGAGTAAATCTCTCCGTATAGCGTCATTCAAGCATACGATGGATCAACTAGAGTAATTTATATAACTAGCAACCCTTAGCGCAAACTGTGCAAGTAATATTTTTTTTTTTACTTTTTGTCAAATTTCTAATCTTATCGCACCACTTGAGACCACGACCTTTCCAACGGTGTGCCACACTTGACTGTGCGACTCTTAGTTTAGGAGGAGAAGCGGCTTCACTGGCGTATTATATATATAGATAGATAGGGTTGCTACAATAATGTTTTTACATAGTTTACTCATAGTTATATTATTTGAAAAAGTTTTAAAAGAAAATTAACAAGCTATGGTGTTTATGTACAATCTACATCACAATACGTAGACAACTACAAAATAAAATAATAGGAGGAATATTTGTTTAAAGCTGCATTATGGAGTTTAATTTCGTCAGTATTTTAAGAATTAGTAGTCTAAATCTAAAAATAAACAGAGACATACTCTTCCAATTAAACTAATAACTCTACCATTGAATATCGTTAACGATATATTATTTGGTTAGGTACGTAGAATGAGTAGGTAGGTACCTACCTATTATCAGAAGAGGTAATATTACTTTGAAGTTCATTAGCAACTGACTAGCAACTGACCCCTTCAGTTTTACAATCTACATAAAGCATAACAGCAGCCAGAATTCAGGGACCTTTTATTTAATTTCAAACATCATTATAATACGTTTATGAATTATTTTTTATTTTATTTTTTTCTGATTTGTATCTGTATAATATAGGGTAACTTGCAATATCGTATTAATGCAAACTGTGAAGCGATATTGCAAAAGTATATCTATATGTAAATAAATAAACTTTCCAAGTGACTCGGAGAATTTTTCACACTAATTTCTGTAAATAGTGTAATTACGTTTTTTTTTTGTTTTTTTATATACCTATGGTATTTAATCAAGTAAAACCTTAATGTCTAGAATTAATAAATTATACCTTGCCATTGAATTTTTCTACATACTAAATGAAAATCTGTTTATTAGATTTTGAATATCTCGCAAAGAGAAACATTAACTCGGTAAGTATAGAATAATTTCGGCACTAGTAATTATCTAAAACCTTATTTCTGTCAACCCTAAAGTGCGAAGGCGTTAAAATAAAAGTAAAGAGGTTGAAACGGTTGCGATTAATTACCAGAAAGGCAACGTTTGTCAGTTCCTACTGAGTGCACTGATTCTGACATAAACAGGACACGTTCACTAAGAACTTGCCGAAGAATCTCTCGCTTGTATTTTTATTTCAGCTGTTTTATATGCTTTCAGCAAGAATCAGTATAAACAATTGCTTCCTTAGCCGCGTTCTACCGTATTTACCACGGTGAGTGTTCTGAAGAGATCTTCAACCTGATCCCACCCTCTCCTTTCCGATCCCGAACAACGCGTGCCCGGCAGAGATGCCACTTTCATACTGTGGAAACCGTCTTCGCGAGAACCGAGCGTTTTAAACGTTCGTTTCTCTGCCGAACGATGGTGGCTTGGAACGCCCTGCCTGCGCACGTGTTTCCTCCCACATATAGCCCTGGGTTCTTTAAACGAAGCGTGAAGAGGCACATTACAAGGTCCTCAAGTTGAGGGCCACTTTCTATAGAATTTCTGTGTACTATGAGAGTCGCCCACAATCGCCAGACGTCGCCACAGCTTACCATCAGGCGGGTAGCGTAGGTAAAAAAAATAAGCTGCTAATCTATTACAATAGATGTAGTAGGTAGCAGGTAAGTAAGTTTTTTTTCAATCTGTGTACAATCTATAGAAAACAACCAAACTCCGAAACAAACTTTACTACTAATCTAACACTAAATCCGAAGTTCACCGCGTGATCACGAACGATTCCTACAGAACAGTTGATTAGTTTCTTCACTGCGATGCTCCAGATGGGAATACCACTGATCCGTTCCGCTCACCACCGTCTCCAAAAAACACCTCAACGGCTACATGAGGAATGTCATTTGCGCAGTGCTGAGACCATTCAGTGACATTATAGGGCTGGCAGTTATTTACGGGTTATGTCAAACATTAAAATGTTTTTTATACAAGTCCTGATCGCCGCAAGGGTCGGCAGATGTTTAAGATTATTTTGGTATGTATTAGGAATCCGAATGCAGTGAATATGAAAGTTGATTTAATCACAACACCGAAAATGCTGCTTCGTTTTTCTTTCCGCCGTTTTATTAGCTCCAGTTCTCGACAGCGTCTAACTTCCAACTTCATCGGTCAATCACCTATAGTCTTCCTCTTTTTATTGGTCTACCTAGCTACCTTATTCTCGAGCAACATAGGCTACTTTTTGTCCCGGTAATGTGTTCCCACGGGAATTCAGAACGTTTAAACTTTATCATGCGGACAGAGCCACGGTACCTAATCAGCTAAATAGTTATATATTTTAACGTATAGTTAGGTGCCTACTTGAGTTAACTTTTTAGATTTCCTATTTAAAACTGTAACTAACTGTAACTATTTCCTATCTAAAACTGTAAACTGTAATAAAAAAAAGTTGCTCAGAGACAACCCTATTATGAACAGCTTGGTCAATTGCTGATGGAATGTCTATGTCTAATCCAAGTTGTGGCTCACTATATAAAAAAACATAACCCAAGCTGACAATCACAGGCGTCAGCCTATTTGAAACAAACCTGTATTGGCGTCAGCCCAGCCGCTACTTATAAAACGCTAAATTGCGCTCTTCCTCCAATTACCTGCTACTGTGTTCTAATATATGCAATTATAATATGAATGGCAAAAAGATATCATTATGATTAGAGAAAAAATGCGGCAACACTAACACCTCGACATAAATAACGGTGAAATTTAAGTAGAATCCAGAAGTAATATGCTGAGTTGGTCGTAGTCAATTTGTAAGACGAGATCCCACGAAGTTTGTAATTGAAATGCATTTTAAATTCTAACTAAGTATCTACTTAGTTAGAATTTAAAATGCATTTCAATTACAAACTTCTATTCTGTAAATTATTATTGATGTACCTCTCTAGGTACATCAATAATAATCGACAGAATACTGTTCACAAGTTGTCGATCTCGGTGTGGTCCAGTGGTTGAGTGACACTGTCTAAAAGCTAAATATTGGACTCGGAAGTTGGTGGGTTCGAATCCCACCGGGACAAAGTTTTGTGTGATGAACACAATGACTTGTTCTGTGTCAGGATGTAATTTATCTACAATTATGTATGCGGGAACTTTTTGCTTAGATGTACGTAACTAATTATAAGTTTGTTTATCAGCTATCAAGATGGACTGGTCTAAAGCAGAAGTCCGATATCACCCACGGGTTGTAGAGCTCAGATGGCAGATGTGTGTGAACTTAGCAGATCATTGTCCAGCAGATCAAAAAAAAATGTGAGTTCTTTTCGCATGCAGCTGAGTTCTATAGTTCCTGATAGTTTTTAGAAATATTTCTGGCGCTTTTACCCCAAAAAAATTCAATTAAAGAAATGATCTGCTAACTTCCCGTAGCAGATCATTATCAGGGAAATCAAAAAAAAAAGTGAGCTCCTTTCGCATGCAGCTGAGTTCTATAGTTCCTATTTAACTATTTCTTTGAAAATTTGAACTATTTCTAAAAACTATCAGGAACTATAGAACTCAGCTGCATGCGAAAGGAACTCACATTTTTTTTGATCTGCTGGACAATGATCTGCTATGGGAGGTTAGTAGATAATTTCGTTAATTGACATTTTTTGGGGTAAAAACGCCAGAACTATTTCTAAAAACTATCACGAACTATAGAACTCAGCTGCATGCGAAAGGAACTCACTTTTTTTTTTTATTTGCTGGACAATGATCTGCTACGGGAAGTTAGCAGATCATTTCTTTAATTGACATTTTTTGGGTAAAAACGCCAAAACTATTTCTAAAAACTATCAGGAACTATAGAACTCAGCTGCATGCGAAAAGAACTCACATTTTTTTTGATCTGCTGGATCTGCTAAGTTCACACACATAGATGGCAGTCACTCCACGGAAAATATTGAAGTTTAGCTGCAGCCAGGATTGCAGTTAGACTGGAAAGCCGACCCCAACTGAGTTGGTAAAAGGCTCAGTGGATGATGACCAGTTATCTAGCTAGATGTTACAAAATTTTTACTTCTGGTCTTGAGAAGAGTCGATCATCACTTCGGAGGTTGTGGGTTAATAGGTGGGATTAGTCCACTATTATATAATACTGTTAATATTAATTTTTAATAGTCGAGACGTCCGATGATCTATAGTCCGAGACGCCCAGGACTTTAATTGGCTGTGCCATAGCGGGTGGCACGTAAGATTAGTATTTAATCAACATTTTATCGCAAGGCAACGGGTATCAATTTTTTTCAAAATTACAATATAGTGCTACTTTTTATTAAATTCATTCGGGCATTTTGGACATGACCCATTATATCCGTGCCCGGTGACGGCAATAGGCTTGCCCCCTATTATGTGAGAAAATACTGGCAAATTGTGGGTGTGTAATGCACCTCCTGCCTACCCCTTTCGGGATATATGCGTGATATGTGTGTGTATGTGTGTGTGTGTGTTAATATTAATAAAGGTCTGCTTAGTTTGAGACTAGTTCGGGTTGTGTGCCACAAAGTGTTGTGTCTTAACATATTCATGTAATTACAAGTACTTTCGGAGGTTGTTACTGATTCAGTGTCGAAGGACTCTAACGACACGAGTGCACTAAGCCTTGCTAGTTAGTTCTCACAAACTTTCAAACGTACGAGACCAAATTACGCGCATGCGCGGTGTCCCACGGTGCGCGTGAGTCCATTTCGAACTCATTTCTGTAGAACATCGATTGGTACAACGATAGTACCACGATATTGACACGTTTGACTACATTAACGTCACAGTACGGTTTCCCAGGATACTTAGAATGTATTAAGTTTAAATAAATGTGAAGTGCGATAGATTTTAGAGTTATATTCTAAGGAATTAGATTTATATAGTGCCCCTATTTCAAAATAAATTGTAGGTACCTATCATACGAGTATGTGTCTATTCAAGAAATTGTCTATTATCTATTTTTTGTAAGTTTAGTAATTGAGTACCTAACAATTGACAAACCATTCTTATGCATAGGTCATCATCATTCACTGAGCCTTTTCCCAACTTAGTTGGGGTCGGCTTTCCAGTCTAACTGCGAGTCGGCTGAACTTCGATATTTTCCGTGAAGCGACTGCCATCTGACCTCCACAACCCATGGTTCTGTAGTTAGACCGCGAGGATTTTTGATTTAGGGCTCCAACTACCCCTAAAGACTGCCATAGATGTTCTCATGACAACCGGGACCGACACGGCTTAACGTGCTCTCCGAGGCACGGAGGGGTCTAAGACCGGCCCGACTAGATGTTGCTTAACATTTGCAATTTGTTAACATTGTCGGTTACCACTAGACCACAAGCCCCACTTCCTTATGCAGGTACTCCTCTTATAAGAATGCTTGAGCCGGAAAGTGGGTGATACGGGGCCGCCTGGCCCCTAACCTGCACTCTGAGAGGCGGACGAGGCTCTGGCATGGAATAGGGAATAATACTACATAGCTCTGGCAAAAACATCCAAAATATTCGGAAACGATAATAGCATCACCCAAGTCTCATGGGATAATAGTGTATAGCGAAATGTGGACGTAATGAATGCCCCAATTTCAGTTTGACTGTACTATTTGTTTGACTTCTCTTGTCTTGCAAGACTTAGACAGACAGACACATATCACACCTATATCCCGAAGGAGTAGGCAGAGGTGCATTGCACACCCACAATTTGTCAGTATTTTTAGTCCCACGTAATAGGGGGGCAAGCCTATTGCTGTCATCAGGCAGACAAATAATGGATTAAGTCCAAAATGGCCGAATGAATTTAATAAAAAGTAACAGCAATATTGTACTGAACCTTGCAGAGGTCAGTCTTGGCGTTGTCTTGATATAATTACGGTCTTTGTGAAGCAAGAACAAGAATTCCGATTTTAACCAACACTAATCGTAGGTATGCGTGTGAGTTGGAAACTTTACCTACCCACAGTGGCACAGTTAATTGTGGTACATCCTGTATCTCTAGTTTAATGTCTGTCACACACCACCTGGTAAATTAACACGCTCGTCTTGCCCTTTGGGGTTGGGCAGGTATTTATATTTTACACCCAACGGTTATAAATGTCAGTAGATCTTGTTATACGGTTAAGTAACAGGGTCTGTTAAAAAGTTTATAGACAAGAAAGTATATAAATATAAGTATTTCATGTACACACAGTACTATGTAGGTAAGTACTATTCTCTATTCTGTGACATCGTATGTAAGTACTACATACGAGTACCTATATGATGGCAAAATACTTAATCATAACATAATAGAATAAAATAAAGTGGCACCCGTTCCCAATGTAGGCTTAGATCTTTAAAACTACGCAACGAATTCAATACTCAATACTCAATACATTTAAAGTAAAGTTACAATTATGGACCCTGTCGGTCACAGCACAATGTTTGTCTGGAGACAGAAGGAATTTTACTTGCTAGCTGCATATATTCATTTATTTAGTTTTATTTATTTATTTATTCATTTATGTACACACAAGAAGTTACAGAAAAGAGAAGAGGAATACTAAGGATAGATTAAAAGTACAAAGGCACCACTTTCTTCATAAGAAATCTCTTCCAGTGGGCCAAGGGAAGGAAACGCTTGGAAGAATATTTTTTATATGTGTGTAGGTGTATCATTCAAATATGCAAATAAATACACGTACCTACCGCAAATGCGCTAAAATATACATACATACATATACCTACCTACATAGATATAAATACATAATACTATAAGAATATAATACGTACTACTATACTAACAATTAATATCATCATTCACCGAGCCTTTTCCCAACGCAGTTGGGGTCGGCTTTCCAGTCTAACTGCGATTCGGCTGAACTTCGATATTTTCCGTGAAGCGACAATTAATATACATACATACAAATACTTAAGGCAGAGAGGAAAGATATTGTTCCTTCACTTTTTTCTTAAATGTAAAGATGGTGTTGCAGCGTTGTATGTTCGGTGGGAGCGAGTTCCACTGCCTGACCGCATGAACAGTAAAGGAGTAGGAGTAGAAGTCGGATTTGTGAGAGGGACAGGTGAGGCGGTATTGTAGGTGAGACCTACACGGGACATCAGGTGCGTTCATGTAAGAGAAACGCTCCCGTAGGGAGGATGGGTAGGAAGGATTGTGTATAGAATGTTAAATAGCAGACATAATATCCGAGCATCTCTACGAAGACGGATTGGGAGCCACTTGAGTTCCTTGCGAAATTGTGAGACATGATCCTACTTCCACAAATTGAATATAAAACGAATACAAAGATTTGGCAAACGCTCAAGTTTATCTAGGAACTCCTCGGTGGTATCCAAGTAGCAGGCATCCGAATAGTCAAGAATGGGCTGAATCAACGTCTGAGCAAGAGTGACTTTGACATCTAAGGGCAAGAAGCTTTGGAGACGTTTAAGAGTGTGAAAGGTGAAATGGACTTTTTTACTTAGTTCCCTAATATGTGCATTCCACGTCAAGTTGCAATCGATGTAGACTGCAAGGTTTTTTGCGATTTCAATATATGGAATCGGAGAACCATCCAAAATAACTGGCGGAATTACAGCCATGGCGGAAGTACATTTAACCCACTTCTCATTTGCCTACTGCCAATAATGATGGCCTGTGATTTATTAGGGTTAATATGTAGGCCATACGAACAAGCCCACTGGTTAATGGCTGTGAGATCCCTATTCATGGCTGTAATGGCAGTCCTATACTCGTTCAGAGCAAAATGACGATAAAGCTGCAAGTCTTCTGCATAGAGATGGAAGTTAGAGGAGATAACTCGAACAGTAGAGTTGATGAATATGGAAAAAAGTAAAGATGACAGTACGCCGCCCTGTGGGACGCCTGCACTGAGGTCACACCACTCCGACCATAGCTCATTGTGGTGAAAAGACTGCGAGCGTCCCCGAAGATACGAACCAAGTTACAGTTTTATGTTATTTATTTATATCTCATTTTTCATATTTTATTTTTGGTTTCTGTTGGATGGGATATTATTATTTATTATGAATTATTTTACTTTTTTTTTTAATTATTATGAAATGTATTATTATTATTCCATTTATTCAAATTATATTCTTAATATACATTTTTTTACAATATTTATATAAAAAGTTACATATAATATTATTAAAAAAATCCATGTCAGACCACCACCAGTAGCGGAGCAGGGCCCAAACTACCAGCGGTAGAGGTCACAGACTGAGAAACCTAACGATGCGTGCATATCAAGGACGACAGCCTTCTGTATCTGACCCTTGATCCAACAGTCTAGCGAGAGTCTCTTGAGATGTTGATCGAGACTCTTCGCTATTAGTCCATTTGCCGAAACGATTATCGGGACAATAATCGTCGAGTCTACGTCCCACATGGCGGTTATCTCGAAGGTCAGATCGAGGTACTTAGAAAGTTTGTCCTTCTCTGCCTTAAGAGCCATTTCACGTTTTCGCACGAATTTCTAATATTTTGAGCTCCTAAACTACCATAGTCTGTAATAACTAGAAGTTATTGAATATGCGCAAAAAATGGGCCAAGCTTTCATGTTGACGTTTAATGTAACACATTTACTAAAAATAACTTATTTGATCTATAGTAATCAATTTCCTACAGGCATTTTATTGAAAAACGGCCGCAGAGATGATTTCATAGTCGTATTTCAATCAAAAATACCTATAAATTGAGTTTAAAAAAATACATAAAGCATTGGATATATATTTTAATCGTCATTTAATGTAACAGATGATTGAATTGTATTATAATTATTTAGTCAAAAATAAACCATTCGGCCAATTTTTGAGTTTAACATCGCAATTTGATCGTGATTTTTGGTTTAAATACACATTAATTACAAAAATAAAATTATTCCAAAATAAACTACGTTCATTAAAGAACCGATTTCTGCGGTAATATAGGAAATTCTGGCATATACTTTGTCAAAATATTGATATAACTTCAATCGAAATTACAATAACTTACGATACACAAATGGGCACAGTACTAAGACGGCGCATTTTGTGAAATGGCTCTTAACGAAAAATTCTCGTCATGCGGGACGGCGACATCGACGAGCACCGCCCGGCGCTGAGCCCGATCAACCAACACGATATCAGGCCTATTGGCAACAATAGTCCTGTCCGTGATAATTGATCGGTCCCAGTAGAGCAATTTAATAAGTATCACCATCCAACGTGGTAACACAGCCAGCATTCTGGGAACCTTCCCAGTCGGCAATGACGCGGAGGATTTTTTAAACGATATTTTGTAATGTAAATATTTTTAGTCTATAATTATGTTTATTTTGTATATTGTAATTCTTATAGTACCTACTTAATTTTAATATGAAATGTATGAAGTTTGATGCGGTTATGACCAATGGATAGAGTGGCTGTCGAGTAAGGTTTTTGTGTATATAATTTATCAAGCGGATGAAGCCGCTGGCTATATACACTTATATACGTAGGTCACACTATAAGTTTTGCGTAACTTAAAAAAACAACATGTTAAAACCAAAATATTATGTTTATTGCTTTTCAAAATACTCTCCTTTACATTTAAAACATTTTTTCATGCGATCGAACCATTTTTTAAAACAGGAGGACCACAGATCTGAAGGCATGTTTTCTACGTGCTGATTGAACGCTATCACTGCCTCTTCGGAGTTGGTCAAAGTGAAACCTCTCATCAAATCTTTGATTTTGGGGAAAATACAGAAATCACAGGGTGCTAGGTCGGGGCTATGCGCAGGATGGGTGACGAGTTGTACTTTTTCGGAAGCTAAAAATGACTTTGTTTTGTGGGCCGTGTGTGAAGAAGCGTTGTCATGATGTAGGAGAACGCGGCTTTTTGGTCGTCTTTCGCGAATTATTTCTAACACCACAGATATAAGAATACTATACTAGTGCTAACACTCTGGGTAAACAAATGGTAGAATACCACTCAGCATTAAGACTCTTTTGATCTTCAAGTGGAATTGTACAAATGGGACCCGTAGCTGAGAAAAAAAACGCGATCATTTTTTTAACAACGTTTCTCGCCTGCCTCACTTTTGTTGGCTTGTTCTCATTTTTAAACACCCATTCACAAGATTGCTGTTTTTTTTCGGGTTCAAAACAATAAATGTACGTTTCGCCTCCTGTGACAATGTCATAAACAGCATTAGAATGTCCGTGGTCGTACTTCAGTAGCATCTGTGAGCACCATTCAACGCGAGCCCGCTTCTGCTCCGCTGTCAGTTCATGAAGGATCCAACGACAACAAAGTTTCCGAACTTTCAATTCTTCGTGTAAAATTTTCTGGATTTGACTCATACCAATCCCCAATAGTCCTCGAATTGTCTCATAGGTAATCCGCGGGTTTTCTTCAATTAACCGCTTAACAGTAGCCACATTATTTTCGTTGACGGCAGTTGAAGGCCACGAAATTCGTCACGTAAAGAACACGACCTCTCTCAAATTCAGCAAACCATCGCCTCACGGTGCTCAAACAAGGTGCTTCTCTCCCAAAAGCATTTTGAAGACGAGCGGCACAGTCTTGCGGAGAGAGAGAACTTTTAAAATCATAAAAAATCATCGCTCTAAAATCTTTTCGACTTAATTCCATTTTCGTTGCATACGTAGAACTTTGATGTGTGATAAAAAACAATTGACAAATGATTTCCCGCCAATTGCTATTTTTTTATTACTAAGAAGGTTGCAACGTTTAAAAAAATATAACATTCGAAATTCAAATAGTTCCGATTAGCTAGATTAGAAGTGCAAAACTTTTAGTGTGCCCCATGTAATAGGTACTCTGCTATCACCTTCTGTTTTGAGCAAACACTTCGCCTTGCACCATGTCAGTCCGACTATATTGTCTCTAAAAATATCTATGTCACAAATTTTTTTTCGTAGTTCTATAGCTATTCCGCAAAAACTCAAAGCAAAGTATAAAAATAAAATAAAACAGCAAAAGATTAAAAAACAAAAATACAGTGCTACTCAAAAATACAGTTGCAAAAAATACAACAACAGAAATGGTATAAAAACGGAAATGACCGACCAGTGCACTCACCGTTACACAAAACAGTTCACAAGTCTACGTAAACATAAAAAAAAATTATCAATCAACCCAAACTGTTCAACTGCTGTAGGTATACAATGTATGTAACCTATATATGTATGTTTATCAGTTGTCTAGATCCCATTGCACAAGCTTACGAGTATAGCTTAGTTTGGGCTAGATGACGTTGTGTGAGCATGTCCAACAATATTTATTTATTTATTTATCTATAGAGTTTTTAAATTAATATCACAGAAAAAAGAGTCCCACCAAGTTCTTTGGTTGTCAACCTGCTAGTGGTGCACCTGGCAATCAACGGACGAGGTTCTGGCAAACATAAAAGTCCACTACAAACGGCAACGTGAACCATGGGACTAATTTAATAGCTGGCGAAATGTAGTATTATTACGTTGAAGAAATCAATAGAGTAGGTAATTTTTAAGTTATTTCCTTTTCTCTTTATAATAGATATATTATATTAGTTTGGATAGTTTAAAGTAGTCTAATGATTCTGATGTCTTTTTTTCTTCTGTTATTTTGTATCCGCTTCAAACTATAACCGCTCTAAGTCAAGAGCAAGTCTTACCTTCTTAATTTATTAATGTAAAAAAACTACAAGATGCTAAACGCTATAAAACCGTAAATTAATCTAGCTTTGGCAATACCATTACTTTGGGACTGAGGCCCCGCAGCACGCAACCAGATCCACTCACCGACGCGGGATAAAACCCTACCCCAACGACGCGGGATTCTCATCCCGACCAAACCCCCGAAGAGCCCACACAGGTGGCCAAAGTCCGCCGGGCGCCACTGGAAGTACATCCTGGTGCGTACCAGAGACTTCCTCACGCCCGGCAAATAAAAAAAGGCACATTGAAATTAACGCATAACTTCACGCGTGGTGGTGGTTGCAGCATCTTGCTGGATACGTTGTGTGTATACTATAAATGTAGTTACTGATGATTGGAAAAGAGTGGCCTGGAGTTTTCATTGCCAGGTTCTTTTCTCTCGGCTCCTTCACCCTTTGCTTTGTGAATCTGGCTTTAAATGTAAATAAGCGTTATTTATAACCTATATTAATAAATTGAGTCGTTTGGGGTTGAGACACTGGGGTCATGGGGTCCGAGTGCTCGCCGCATTTATAGAGACATTGCTAAACGCTAAATCGATGCTTCTCAGGACCAGAAGGATGCCTATTTTCTGGCCCAAAGAATAAGTATCGCCATCCAACGTGGCAACACAGCCAACATTCTGGGAACCTTCCCAGTCGGCAATAACGCGGAGGATGTTTTAAACGATATTTTATAATGTAAATATTTTTAGTTTATAATTATGTATATTGTAATTCTTATAATACTTGCGTCATCGGCGGAGGAGTTGCAGGTGATGGTTGATATTTTGAATGACTCTTTGAAAAGGAAGGAAATGAAAGTGAACGCAAGTAAGACGAAAGTAATGGTATTTGAACGAGACGAAAGCATGTCGAACTGTGCGATTGTTATTGAAGGAGAAAGAGTGGAGCAAGTGAAAGAGTTTGTGTATTTAGGGTCTAAGTTTACAAGGGATGGAAGATGTGACGACGACATTGAAAGAAGAGTTATGGCAGGAAATCAAGTGAATGGGGCTCTGCATAACTTTATGAACAGTCAGAAGATTTCCCGGAGGGCTAGGCTGGCTGTTCATAGAGGAGTGCTGGTCCCTACACTTATGTATGGAAGTGAATGTTGGGTTTGGCAGAAGAAGCATGAAAGTAAAATAAATGCAGTGGAAATGAGAAGTTTGAGAAGTATGACTGGGGTGACATTGGTTGAGAAAGTGAGGAACAGTGAGATACGAGAACTTTGCGGTGTATCAGAAGATGTAGTGAGTAAGATAGAAAAAGGGATGCTTAGATGGTTCGGGCACGTAGAAAGGATGGATGAAAGAAGATTGACGAAACAGATACATAAGGCGGGTGTGAATGGACAGGCAGGTAAGGGTCGACCTAGGCGAACGTACTTCGACCAAATCGGAGATGTTTTGAACAAAGGCCAGGTCAAGAGCACCCAGAACCGGAGAGCGTGCATGAAGATAGTTATGAAAGTGGAAGAAGCGAAAGAAGTATGCCAGGACCGTAGCAAGTGGAATTCCATAGTCTCTGCCTACCCCAATGGGAAAGAGGCGTGACCATATGTATGTATGTATGTAATTCTTATTGTAAATAAATTTGGCTTGATATAATATAAATAATTACCAATACCTTAATAAATATATTTGACTTTTATATTTTTATAGATTTTTGACATTTCCTCAAAATTGCATAAAGATATTATGAACGTATATAAAGAAGTACAATGGTGGTCACGGTCACTCAATATGCAACAAAAACTCTAGGCGTTAGGTATACGTTCAGTGGGGTCAGTGAACTGATGATGCCTCGTCTCCTCAACGAATCGATTCGGAATCAAATAGTCGAAGAGATCGATTCGATGCGAATCGAGATGATACGATGTTAATGTTCAAGTATTTAGAATAACATTTTATACTGTTGTTTCATATTAATCTACTAGTTACGCGCGGTTCCGTCCACGTGAAATGCTATCATAATCATAAGATAGTAGAAAATATCGTCTGTCCGTACCTATGTATGCTTAAATCTTTAAAACTACGCAGCGAATTTTGATGAGGTTTTTACCAATGAAAAAAGTGGTTCTCGAGGAAGGCTTTTGTGTACAATTTATCAAGCGGGCGAAGCTGCGGGCATCCGCTAGTATTATATATGAGAAAACTTTCTCCTTGCCATCCATGCTGTATGCAGCAACCACGGATTACCACTTGGTACGATCCTGGCATACTTCTTTCGCTTCCTCAATTTTCATTGCCTTCATATATTGCTAGCCGATTACGAATACTTTATACCTGGCAGTTATTCAAGAAATCTGCGATTTGGTCGCAATACATCTTCGTCTTAGGCGATCTCTAGTAGCTTGCCCATTTCATACAAAAAAGTAGAATTTCTCCTAACGCAGTACAGATAATAAACGTCAGATTGAACAGGTTATCGAATATCACTGCAACAGTAAAGTATCTTCATCTCAGAGGTATTCGCGACAATGGAACCAATGATCGAAGTATTATCGACACTGATGACAGCTTCACCACTTCCCGTTACTGTGTCACACTCAATGCTGTAATATGGTACGATATATTGAGTTCAACTAACTGCAGAGCTAGCATAGCCAGTGTATCATTGATACCGCAGAACATTATCATCATCAGAAAATGTGTTCGGTAATTGGATCACTTGACCCTACATTCTGCAATATCATTGGTTGAATATGTCAATCGACTCTACCATGTTCGTAGGACCGATGAATAGGTTTCTCGTTGCTGATTCCACCAGAAACACAATATTACCACGAGAGAAAAGTATCCTATATGTTAATTCAAGAAATGTTTCAACATTTTAATGCTATCCACAGGCCTATTTTTAGGGAAGTAGGAACGTTCAACGTACACAAAAATAGATCAAACCATTAAAGAAATATCTTGTTTTGCTGTAATCAAGGTGACCATTCACCGCGTGCAAGGGACTACCACAATGAATACACTAAAAAGTATAGCTTTTTGTGTGTACTCTGTCTAAGTAGTGATCTGGACGGAATGCGCGGTATCCGCTCGCGTTATGATGTTCTTCGGATATCTTCGAACAGCGGTCGCCATCGATTACTGATGGTATGTGGCGGGAAATGCCATCAGTAATGTGTTGAAAGCTTGAAATGTGATGATAGATGATATTAGATGTGCCGAAGTGAGCAAGCATTCCGCGAGGCAAATTATAAAGTTGACGTGTGGTAGTTTAGTGTTATTGTAGATATCTTGATTTCATCATTACGAAGGTAATGACAGTTTAGAACCAATACAACGGATAAAAGTTCTGTCTGTCGGTTTTGCCTGGACTGTAAAATCGAGTTTTAATGCCCCCTTTGTGTTCTGAGGTATCGATATGTACCTATGTATTTATAAAAAAAAAATTGTATTAGACTAGATCTTGAAGCATTTTACTTACGTTCAAAATTCTTGAACTAGATGCCGTTGTTAAAAACTGTAGCAGTGACTGTAGTAACAGATACGTTCAGAAACTGTTCTTTACCTACATTCGCAAACACCACCTACTCTGAATACTTACTCTAAGTACTTATTCTTCTTCTTTTTTAAAAAACGTGATTCCATCGTTTTATCGATGATTTCGCCAATGTCAAGGTTAAGAGAAGAACTAGTTATTCCGAACTAGCTCGAAGTACAGGACGATATAAGAAACGTAGTTCGGTATAAGTGAGGGTCTGGGAACCCGATTTTTGCGGAGCGCCAGAGGTAACCTATAAAGCCACCAGCCACGCTCTCAGCCAATATCGAACTCCCGCCCTACTTTATTAAATTAATTTTGACAATGATTGAATCGAAGTTATGAAACGCATGCAAAAAAAAACCTACCTACTCTAGATGATAGTTAAATATTCTTTCCATAAAATATAATAAGTCCAACTATAAATAAACATATAGAGCGTGAACCTTGATTAGCAGTAATTTCTCTGCCACGGACACTGAGTGATGCTATCTTGTAAGTATAACAAGCAATGTTCTCTCCACAATTACATTTTACATGCAGAATGTTACATTTGCAAATGTATTCAAAGTAGGTACTTACTTACTTAATGTTTTATGCAGAGTGGTGTACTTCTGGATAAGGTTGTGCGTGTTACTTTTTTTTATAAAGCGATGGATGGTTTGTTTGCACTTTTTTCAAGTCTATTAGGTATTGCTAGTGTTAAATACTCGGACGAATATCGTTACAGTTTGAATATTACTAGGAAGATATAGTTATTTTGAATTTCGAACTTGTTTTTTCACAGTTACTTAAAGCTATCATAATAGTAGATAGGTATTTAATCAATTAATAAGTACGGAATCAAACGACGAAGGGACACTTATGTGCTATTCTTACAAACACTCGCTTAGAATAATAGATTTCAGCATACACATCAGATAAACTTTATAGAAAGGAACTCTACCTATATTTATGCTTCACCACCTTGCTTCGGCCTTTTTGCTACGCTTTTGGCGTGAAAATTGCCAAGATATTGTTAGAATTCCTACTCTCAAGATACGCTTTTTGACTTGATAACAAACAATTAAAGGAAAAGAAACCGTCTCTATCGATGCATAAAAGTAACCGCAGCTTTCCGGCCGCACTCGACTGCGGGCGAGAACTATGCTCGTCTATGGTCTATGAGTTTAAATGTCAACGACATTCGAATTATCTCTGGCCACAAAATTTCCCGCATTAGAAATTTGAAATAAGTAGTCGTTTTACTATATTATTTTGAATTTAATTTTAAACCGTTACCTATACGCCCGTACATAACCGTTACCTATTACTCTTTTTTTGGTGTTAAACTCCCCGAACAAGAAAGTTATAAATATGAGAGGGTTTCTGTCGCGGATGTGTTGATGTGTAGGAACTAGGCACCTAAGTATAATATCACAAATTTATAATTTTTTACACAATAGCAGTCAAACCTATAAAAACAAAAGACTTGAGCCTAAAGCACAGAATAGTAGGTACCTAGTTAGTACAAGAAGGTATAAACATCGAAACGTCATCGCGCCACAAATCGGTCAAAGCCCTCTGAGACAATTTTTGACAGCTCAAGAAAAAGTAAAAATTAATAAACGTCAACGCTTATGAAATCACGAAAACTCGTGTCGGCGAAATTGCTTCTAAGCAGAATTTATCTGACATTGCGTAAACTTCTTATCACTCAAATCTGAACCCTAGATGATTGTGTTAAGAAATATATATTTTCAAACGATGTGTATTTTTTGCCGTTTGTACTCTGGACTCGTACCCAGCAGCTATAAATAAATTTTAATGGTCCCCATCAAGCGACAGCCAAATGCATAGAAATATGTCCATAAGTAAGCCTTTCAGAAAGGGCTGGCTGCGCAATTTTGACAAAAAACTTAATGCATTTTTAACATGGATCATTCACAAAAACGTGTGCCATAATTCATTCTACTTAATATTATAATTATGTGGGTAGATATATGTTAGCACAGAACACGTCGATCACATAATATAGGTATTTTGACATTTTCTGCGATATCATTGGTTATCGACCGAATTTGACGCTGGCTGTGCTAGCCTTGTTTTTTTTTAATTCCGCGCCTGGCAGTGCTAGCCCTGCTGGGTTAGAATGTTAGTACCTTCTGTTAGGTTAGTTGTACGTAGAGCAATGTGCCTCCGATTGTGCCTCCACTTGTTTTTCCTTTCCACCTTTGTCACTAATATGCGTTGTGAGCCCATTCTACTGCAGTTGGCTCTGTAGTGGACCTGATGAAAGAAATCCAACGGCTTGGAGACCAACACCGTAGTCATATGCCTTCTACGCGCCACAACAAGAGTTTTCGTATCTGGTGGAGGTGTCCAAAGAACTTCAATATACAGTAAATTTAGTAAATAGTTCTAAAATTTACTCGAAAAAGAGAATTTTCTATAATTTTTTGTGGCACTTCTTTAGTCGGATGCCTTGAGCTATTCTTTACAAAAATTTCGTTGGTTGAGTGTGTTCGCGGTCATCAACCGCCTCTCCGTCATGGGCGAGTGGCCAGCACTCTTGCGCAGCTCTACCATGAGCCGCGTTTATGATATACATTATTATTTATTTTTGTGAGGATTCAGGATATGAACAAACCGGATTTTTTTAATTAAACTTGAAATATTTTTAAGTTTTTTGAACAATGTTTCCAGAATATGGTTTTAATAAGTATAAAATATTATGCAGATGCGTCCAAAGCTTTTTTTATATACGTTACATAATTACATATTAAATATGTAGGTATGCTACTAATTTGGAGTTGTTGCCAAGGAGTCCTATCAACAGCACCGGGGTCCAAGACATCCTTACCTGCACGCGGTGGGCTTTCTGATTAGGCAGGCGAAGAGATGGCAAATATACCGACATGAATTTTTGAATCAAATACTTATCGCATCTATCGAGAAACACCATCATGCTAGTTAAATAAATATTAGTTTGCGCCAACCCCAACAATTCCAATTTATTAACAACATAGCCCGTTTGATAGGGTGATCGATTGGGGAGAAGAATTTATGCCCACTAACAGTGATTCATACAAAACTTGCCCTTGGGTTTTCCTTCTGAGAGTGTACCTAGGGCGTCCGGTAATAGACATAGGTATCTAAAGGTGACGAAGTAAATAAATATTAAATACATTTTTATACTTATTTCTTTTTTCTTTTTAGGGTTCCGTACCCAAAGGGTAAAACAGGAGACTATTACTAAGGCTTCGCTGTCCGTCCGCCTATCCGTCTGTCACCAGGCCCGATCTCATGAACCGTAATAGTTAGACAGTTGAAATTTTTAACAGATGATGTTTTTCTGTTGTCGCTATAACAACAAATACTAAAAAGCAGAATAAAACAAATATTTGAGGAGCTCCCATACAACAAACTTGATTTTTTAGGGCTCCGTAGTAAAAATTTCGGAACCCTTCTACTGTCGTTATCCTCGGTTTTCCTCCCAAACGATAAGTGCTACTTAGAAACATGAAACTTTGCATGGATATTATATTTAGTACGCCGACAAAGTGTATTTAGTGCCTTCCCTACAACTAAAGTAGAGATGACTTTTTTTCTCGCGACTGGGGTATAATTAGATAGGTCTTGAGACATTTAGAGGTTGCTAAAACAACTCTTTAATTTAGGTATCCGTTTGCGAGATATTCAACTTTAAAGCGCAGTTTTTTGTTAAAACCGGGTGTGTGTGTGAACTTTGAAGGAAAACTATAACGTATGATATATCTGTTAGTTCAGGAGTTATAGAGGCCTTTATGGGTAACTACGGAACACTAGTATATGCTTGGCTCGACACGCACTTGGCCGGTTTTTTAAACTGCACCCTTGGATAGAACAACCCTTCGAGGTCATACTTATCATATACAGTTTATTCCTGGGTGGGTTTTGAATCTACAACCTTCATCCATTCCACACAGGTTTTTGATAAAAGACCATAGGTACAACAATTAATAACCTGTCTAAGTTTAAATATAAATGCCAATAACCTGGTAGAAGAACCTGGCGCTGATAGCGTCACCGAGGTGGAACATATTATGCACCCTCGCGGAACACTAAGTAATTAGCAACAACCTTTATGGAGTACTGGAGACAGTAACTTGTTTTCTATTGCCTCTGAAATATGTTCAAGTCGATTTTATTGGCCATTATTCTTAGAAGTTATCAGTTATTTATTCATGTTTGGAAAGTAAAGGAGTTTAACAAGGTAGATGAACGATGGATGGGTAGAATGGTAAAAGTCAATCAGGGAGAACACACTCCGATATATTTCGCGATCATAATATATAACGATTTTTAGAAATATGTGCACAAGTTTTATCTATGGCAGTCGTTACAGGTTGTTGGAGCCAAAATGAGCCGACTGGTCTAAATTCCGATATCGCCAATGGGTTGTAGAGGTCAGATGGCCAGTCGCTTCATGGAAGATATCGAAGTTCAGCCGCTTCGCAAAGAAATTGGACAGGAAACTGGATGGATTTCCAGTTTCCTGTCCAATTGTTTTGGACCTTTGGGAAAAGGTTCTGTGGATGATGGTGTAGGTTGTATATTATGCTTATAGAAATATTTCATTTATCTTTACCAATGATAAGATAATATAAGATAAATGTACTTTATTGTACACAAATACACAGAGTATTAATAAAACATGCCTAAAGAGCAATCTCTTCCAGGCAACCTTAGGATGATCGACTTGTCAGAAGTCTATACTTACCTAAGCATTGTGAATATCGCCGGGCGCCACTGGAAATACGTTCTGCTTGTAACCAGAGACGCCGGGCAACGGACGTTAGAGCGGCCGCGGCTTTGTGCCTTGGCCTCTTACCTAAACAATAAATAGCACGGACTGCCCTCTTTTGTAATATAAAAATTGTTTCTGTATTGTAAAATTTGAGGGGGTATAGAACTAGACAAATGGGGATGGCTTTACAAGTAATGCAGGTACCAGATTCATATTTGGTACCTATACAAAAATTATACAATAAAAAAGCGTGCTTTTTAAAACCACTTTATTTTTTTTAGGTTTTAAAGGACATAATAATCACGGAGAAGAAAAAACAACGGAGGCAAGGATGAGCGGCGTGCTCAGGAGCGTCGACCTGCTACGCGCGAGCGCGCATGCTCACCGGCGCGCGCGCAGCCACCGTGTAAGCCGCGAGGTGCATGACACCGCGCAGGTGGAGACACCCCCACACCTGCCTCGGAAGACACTGCTGACCTTTATGACGTCCCGGGCTTACGTAAGGGTAAGTAACGGTTCTTTGACACCTGTTTCTAGAAAACTATTGTTTTTGTCTGGTTAATTGGAATAAACTATTATTATTTTCCACGTTATGATAGGTCATGTGAATGTGACATTCTTGACCTTATTGTGGGACATCGGTAACTTCTCTAGAAACTACAGAGCAATTTTACATTAATATAAAATGCTAGCTCAAACAGTTTGAACCTTTCAGGCTGTAGGCATAAACTACATCACGTAACTTCTTCTTCTTTTTTAAAAAACGTGGCTCCATCGATGTTCATCGATGATTTCGCCAATGTCAAGGCAATGGTTGAGTAGTTGATAGTCCCAGCACAGAAGAACTATTCATTCCTAACTAGCTCCAGGTGCAGGACAAGAAACGGTGTTAGATATGTGAGTGTCTGGGAACCCGATTTTTGCGGAGCGCCAGAGGTAGGTATTTAACCTAAAAAGCCACCAGCCACGCGCTCAGCAAAAATCGAACTCATCACGTTACTTACTTAACAGTGATATTCATGCTGACACCTAAATTTCGGCCTACCTTTCCAACACATAGGTACCTACGGCATGAGGTAGGCAGACAAGAATTAACACACACATTTTGTCATTAATGTAATTGATCCCACGTTATAGGGGGCCAACCTATTGCAGTTACCAGGCTCCGTATACAATAGAAAATCTTTAACCTTTCTACTCTTAACTAACAGCCAGCTACGAAAATCATTGCTCCGTATTACGTGTGAGTCCGTGGGACCTTAGATGAAAAATTATATTTTTGATCTAAGCGTGGGGCCGACAAAATTACTGGCAGAGTGTGGGCGTGTAATGCACCTCTGTTTACCTCTTCGAGGATAAAGCCGAGGATATAGGCATACAAGATACGTAGGTCACACTATAAGTTTTGCGTAACTTAAAAAAACAACATGTTAAAACTAAAATATTATGTTTATTGCTTTTCAAAATACTCTCCTTTACATTTTAAACATTTTTTCAAGCGATCGAACCATTTTTTAAAACAGGAGGGCCACAGATCTGAAGGCCTGTTTTCTACGTGCTGATTGAACGCTATCACTGAATCTTCTGAGTTGGTAAAAGTGAAACCTCTCATCAAATCTTTGATTTTGGGAAAAATACAGAAATCACAGGGTGCTAGGTCAGGGCTATGCGCAAAATGGGTGACGAGTTGTACTTTTTCGGAAGCTAAAAATGACTTTGTTTTGTTGGCCGTGTGTGAAGAAGCGTTGTCATGATGTAGGAGAACGCGGCTTTTGGGTCGTCTTTCGCGAACTTTTTCTAACACCCTGGGTAAACAAATGGTAGAATACCACTCGGCATTAACACTCTTTTGATTTTCAAGTGGAATTGTACAGATAAGACCCGTAGCTGAGAAAAAAAACGCGATCATTTTTTTACCAACGTTTCTCGCCTGCCTCACTTTTGTTGGCTTGTTCTCATTTTCAAATACCCATTCACAAGATTGCTGTTTTTTTTCTGGTTCAAAACAATAAATCCACGTTTCGTCTCCTGTGACAATGTCATAAACAGCATTAGAATGTCCGTGGTCGTACTTCAGTAGCATCTGTGAGCACCATTCCACGCGAGCCCGCTTCTGCTCCGCTGTCAGTTCATGAGGGATCCAACGACAACAAAGTTTCCGAACTTTCAATTCTTCGTGTAAAATTTTCTGGATTTGTCTCATACCAATCCCCAATGGTCCTCGAATTGTCTCATAGGTAATCTGCGGATTTTCTTCAATTAACCGCTTAACAGTAGCCACATTATTTTCATTGACGGCAGTTGAAGGCCGCCCTTCACGAAATTCGTCATGTAAAGAAACACGACCTCTCTCAAATTCAGCAAACCATTGCCTCACGGTGCTCAAACAAGGTGCTTATCTCCCAAAAGCATTTTGAAGGCGAGTCTTGCGGAGAGAGAGAACTTTTAAAATCATCGCACTAAAATCTTTTCGACTTAATTCCATTTTCGTCGCATACGTAGAACTTTGATGTGTGATAAAAATCAATTGATAAATGATTTCCCGCCAATTGTTTTTTTTTATTACTAAGAAGGTTGCAACGTTTAAAAAAATATAACATTCGAAATTCAAATAGTTCCGATTAGCCAGAAGTGCAAAACTTTTAGTGTGCCCCATGTATACTAAATTTGAATCTACTGAATACAGATTTGTTCCCAAGAACAAATTAGATGGTATGGATGTTATACGAATGAATTCAGTTTCTTTTGTTCATTTAGTGTAAGCTCTAAGGTCAACCCTATACGGTTCTATGCTAATACTACTTAGTTAGGTACTTTACTAAATAGTACAAAAGCAGCTTGCAATGTGTACTAACGGTGCTTACTAATGTGTGTTGTTGGAACCGTCCTTTCTTTACTCTATATCTATTCTTGACGTAATATAATATTATAGTCTTTTGTTTGAATGGGCAACGTAAAAACCACTCAGATCGACTTTAATGAGATTTGTTATTTGTTATTGTTATAAATTGTCAACAATGTCAAATATTGTTAAATCGTAGGTTACACTATCACCTAAGTCCACAGATTTGCATACAATTACGAATAATACTCCATAATTAGATCTCTAACAGTGAAGCAACTAACAAGCGACCGATAAACCACTATGGACAAGCACTGAGCATAAACTATGCATAATATCAGAGCAAACTGTGCATGACTAAACAAATGACTATGACGTAGTCTTCACTTGAAACTTTTTGACCTGTGTCAGAATATTTACGAGCAACAGGAAAAAGCAATTACGAGAGGTTTAAATATAAACTACAAACTGTACATATACTATCTAATAGTAAAAACCCTAAAATTAATATGTAAAACAGGGAGTTTGCCCATAACACAGGCAGCATTCCCGCGCTGGATTGCCAATGAGAGTCTTTGCGCGTGAAAGCCGCCTGCGCGGGGATCACCATCAGTCTCCTCCCTCAGAGGCTTATTGTAGCGAGCAGGTCATGCTAGCGAAGGAGGCGGCCGAGAGGGAGAGGGGGCGTACCCTCCCCGCCGAGTTTCGATGTCAGCGGCGAGGGCGCCGCAGCCTCATCTACGCCGAAGATCATCGACTGCCATCGACCCACCCGCCCTCCTTGCAGAAGCAGTCTAGAAGGGTCGAAGATTCACTTACCGACGCGGGATAAAACCCTACCCCCAACGAAGTGGGATTCTCATCCCGACCAAACCCCCGAAGAGGTCACACATGTGGTCAAAGTCCGCCGGGCGCCACTGGAAATACCTTCTGGTATACACCAAAGACGCCCCGCAATGGACGTAAGAGCAGCCGCGTTTGCGCGGATTTAAAAAAAAGAAAAAACGCTTATTGTTTAATCTACCTATTTATTATCTAATTTAGAGATACGAGAGATCGTGACTTCGATTAGGTTGGTACCTAATCGAAGTCGCGATCTCCGACCTATGGTATAGGTCGGAACGAAAATTTTGAACTATTGTCTCGTATGTAGTTTGAGAGCTTCACTAGGTATGTAGGACCTACCTATC
The DNA here is from genome assembly GCA_963556515.1 of Nudaria mundana. Taxonomy (NCBI): domain Eukaryota; kingdom Metazoa; phylum Arthropoda; class Insecta; order Lepidoptera; family Erebidae; genus Nudaria; species Nudaria mundana. Next base: position 19,924,309 of record OY748291.1, on the reverse strand, counting down.
TATATCTATACTTATAATAAATCTGTAGAAGTGAAAATTCTGTACATTGAAAATATAAAAAAAATTAATGGCAATTTGTCTGTCTGTTCAGGCATCACGCAATAACTATCGGTTCGTTTACGATGAAACGTGGTATAATTATTGTTTAATATCCTGGGCACCTACTGGCTTACTTTTTATCTCGGAAAAGTATATACAATAAAAAACAAACTTAATTTTGCGGTTCGATCCCTAGACCCGATTACTGTACCAACCGCAAATATTAAGTTTGTCGTAGGTTACGTCACCCGCAGTGGAGTTCACTAAGGGGCGCTGCCACACGGCTAAGACAGATAATATTTTATCTTAAGATTTTTATCGCTCGCCATACAATTCAATGGACTATCACACACGACGAAGATAATAAATAATATTTCATATTTTCGTATCTTAAGATGAATTTGTATGGTATAGAGAATATAATAGAAGATATAAAAAGAAACTGCTGTAGGGGGCTTTATGAACGCAATAAAACCCAAAACAATGGTTTTTAGAACTTTTGTCTGTTAGTCTGAATGTTTGAACACGCTTATCTCAGAAACGGCTTAACCGATTTGAATTTGCGGTTTTCAGTAATGTGTTGTGGTTTATTCAACTTAACATTTAAGGTTTAGTTTTCAATCGGTTCATAAATAAAAAAGTTATGTAGATCTAAAGTAACACGCAGGCGGAGCTGCAGGCAACAGCTAGTATGAAATAAGTACCTACGTAAGCTGCTAGGTCTCTTTCATACTCGTATATTAAGTTGTTTGGGTTGTAGCCTACCTTTATTTTTTGTGTCTACTGTCTATTATGTTAGTCATCTAGATACTACACCCTCTCAGGTGAGGTCAAGTTTAACTAAACTAAGACTGCCTGGTTGTAAAGCTTTGCTTACCTAGGTATAGGTACTGAATGCCTCGAATGGACCCAAGATAGTAAATTGTACGTATTTTTTTACTAAAGGACTGAAGGACAAAGGAATGATGAAGCTTCAGAGTTTACTTGACAGCAACTTCTGTTGTTGGCTATGTTCACAGAGGACAAAATGTTTGGTTTGTAGTGTACATACTCGAGTTGAACAATAATAATTTTAACAAGAACGCACCCTGCTCCAAGTCAGTAATTAGTTAGATATAATTAAAATTAATCGTGGCCTTTTATTAAGAGCTTGGGCATGCGGCGTGGCGAGCCAGCGGAGCGAGTAGCTCTGCTTTCTTGCTCGACTTTTCCATTCACTATCAACGGTACATCTTGCACCATACTGTTCAATTTATCTGAAAACCCATCTTTCCACACCGTACAACCATAAAAGTACGCACAATATCATCAAACTAGATGACTAAATTATACCTATGGATAAAGTATTATCTCGATACCTACCTAACTGGACTGGACAACGAGTTGCGATCGATACCTTACTGTTCCCGAACGTTTTGGTTAGATTCTACTAACCGTGATCACTATATAGTTGACTCCTTTAATACTTCAACTCCAACTTCACGAATACCTAATCCCATTTAGATAAGTATGGCTTGAGTGAGTGACAATCGTCAGAGTTTAGGCAGTCCGTCAGTTCAATATACAGTTTACGTTACTTCGTGCAATAATGAGTTCTTTAGGAAATTAGGTAGGTAGATACTTACGTCCATATGTACATACAGGACAAACTAACCTGTAATTCCATTGTTGTTGCAAGTTTCTAGCTAAGTATAGGCTACACAGTGCACAGTAACCACAGTCATACTATTTGTAATGTATCTAATTTATGTATGTAACCCCTCTACCAGAAAAAATTAAAAGCATCTCGGACATTGAAACTTCTAAACTTCGTGGCGCCTCATCATTCCTTCCTCTTGACATCCCCCTTGAAAAACCCTCTCTCCCATCCTATCTTCTTCACCCCTCCCTCCGATAACCCATAACCTGCCTGGAAATATTCACTACAGAGGAATACATAGACCTCCAAACCGATAACTACTGTAATATCTTTACCGACGGTAGTCGGCATGACGATGTTGTAGGAGCAGCCTTCGTCGCCTTCAGTCCGCATTCCACCTCTCCTACAGTTAAAAAATTCAAGTTACACCCCTCCTGCTCCGTTTTTCCAAGCAGAAATGCTTGCCATTGAAAAAGTCTGTCAATTTATAATCAGCAACAAAATTAAATCATACTCCTACTACATCTTCTCCGACTCCAAATCTGCTCTCCTCGAACTTTCCAATCCCTACAGCCATAACACATTCGCAGTCAACATATTCCGCCAATTGCACTTTGCCAAAACCCAAAACATCCAAATACAATTCGCCTGGGTAAAAGCCCATGCCGGAATCCCTGGCAACGAGGCAGCTGACACGGCGGCTAAAGTTGCGGCTTTCCTGCATAAACAACCAGACCACTCTCACACACCTCTTTCATACATAAAACACATACACAAAACAAACCTTCTCACCTCCTCACAACAACTACGAAAATTCCGCCGGTTCAATCCACACCAAGCAACTCCTTCCTACCTATCATGACCTCACGAACTTCCTCTCCAAAGTCAAACTCACCTTTCCAATAACCCAATTCCTCACCAACCATGCCTTCCATAAATCATACCTCTTCCGATTTCACATCACTGACAACGACCTCTGTCCTTGCACCAACACAATCTCGCAGACCTTCCAACACCTTATTTATCATTTCCCCAGATTCGCACTTTCACGACTAACATTTACACATATCTGCCAAAACAACAATATCGATCCTCAAGACCCCCTTCTCCTAATTAAATTAACAAACAACACCGAAACACGTAACTCATTCCTCCACCACATTACATATATCGTAAATCAACTTAAACACTCTAACGGCACATAACATCTAAACACTTCACTAACTAAACAATCAACTTACAAACGGTTCCAGGAGAGGGCGTATACCATAAGCGCCACTCCTGAAACTAGAAACCAATTGACTCACCAAAAAAAAAATATATCTAAGTACCTACTTAAGTCGTATAGAGTCAAAGAAACATTCAGGTACCTACTAACCTAACCTAACCTAGCCTATATTTTGTAGGTAGGTAGGTACAGTAGATAGACAAATTGGTAAAGTAGGTCTCTACCTACCTATACGGCGGTATCTTCATGATACGGCCTATAATTATTGGTACCTACTTACCTAATCGTAATAGGTGGGTACGCTGCTAATAAAATAAAAAAAATAAAAAAATATATCAAATATTGTTGGACATGCTGACACAACGTCATCTAGCCCAAACTAAGCTACAAGCTTGTGCTATGGGATCTAGACAACTGATAAACATACTTATATATTTCTAAATACATACATAAAATACATAGAAAACACCCAAACTCCGAAACAAACATTTGTGGATCACACAAATATCTGATTCGACCCGGGAATCGAACCCGAGACTCCGGAGTCGAAAGCCGATGCACTACCGACCACGCCACCGAAGCAGTTGAATAGCCGATGCACAAACTTAGTAGATAGATAAGTAGGTTTAATTAATTAGGTAAGTACTATAGTTAAGTACTTACATCGATTTTTGTAGTAACGACGACTGAACTTTCTATGATATTCAGTTTATCCCTCTGATTTTGATTGCAGCATGTTATCTTGACAACCCTTAAAAAATATTAGGTAGGTACCTCGTTTACGTGTTTCATTGTAATAATGCTGTTTCAAATTCTATGAACATTGTTCGACATCACGATTTCATGGACCTAGTAATCGCGGCCATTAGACGCGTACCGACATGGAAAATGGCGGCCAACGACCTAGCGAACGACATTTGAAACACTAAAACGCTATTCATATTTCGAACAGGTTGGTTTTCAGCGGATGTTTGGGAAATAAACGGTCGATTAAGGTCAATGACATCCTGAGATCCATTATGTTGGTAGTCTTACGCGATTATGGTCGCATAAACTTACAACTGTGATCATCACGGCAGTCAGTGTACAGGCCACGGACTCAGTTTTATCCGAGACGGGTCCTTCGAGACAACTATGTAAGACCTGATTATCCTGCATTGTATGAACCACACTAATAATATGGAGGCGAAAGTTTGTGCCTCCTATTTGCATGTTTGATACTATTTTACACAAATGGTTGGACCATAAACTCGGGAAAGGCTGGACGGATTTGGCTAATTTTGATCTCCCGATAAATATTTGTGGAAGTTCAAGGAAGGTTTAACATGTTCTTTTTTAATATGAGGCGATACGAAGTTCCCCGGGTAGCTAGTGTTTAATAAATGTTTATATAGATATAGCCTAGCACATTAATATTTAGGTTAATTAATTGTATCCCAGAAATGATTTCCAGTGAAAATTGGGAACAAGCAAACTATTCCAAGCGGGCGGCGCCAGGGCATCAGGTAGTTGACCCCCAACTCAACAACCCACATTTTGAGGTTTCCAATTCATAAAAGAGGAAAACAGAGAAACAATGTGAAAATATTTTATTTAACAGATTCAACAATAAGTATTTACAAACTTACTAAGTGCAAAGACAATATTTACAGTATTTCACGTGAAAAGAAACGACATTGGACCAAGTCGATTGTAAACTTTATCCTTACTTAGATACTATATACAATAATCTCAGAAAAGTACAAACGGTACACAATACTATATTCCCGCCAACTACTTCAGGTTGGCATTTAAATTTAAAAAACGTTGAGTAAGCGAGATTTTAGTGCCATACTTTTTCAAATTTAGAATACAATACAGGCTGGTTCGTTGTATCCCTATATTTTTTTTTTATGAAACAATCCTTTTTAGAAGGCTCCTTGACATTAGACTTTTTTATACCAAAATTAAAATGGTGGTTATTTTTGTTAGCATACAATATACATCGGTTACCAAACTTACCTTCAACAACAGTTAATAAAGAAACTAAATAATAATAAAAAAAGTTTGTTGTGATTTTAATATGATTTCGTAAGTAAATAGTAAAATTTGGAATGCACAATTACAACTACCAGATGGTATTATTTACAGTGTGAATTGTAAAAAACTTTGTATATTATATCGTTTATATAAATACCAATTATCTACATAATTCTAGCTCGCTAACACTACCCTCCTTTTAATCAGTCGGGGAAAAATACTGTGAATTAAATTTATTTAGGTATTACTTTATCAATATTAGACTAGTCCCTCTAACCAGTCTTCTTACCAACCAAGCATATTGCAAGTGATTAACATGTCATGTCGATCAAAGAACGTTACCGGTTTTAAAGTAGGACCAACGAAGTCTATCGAAAAGTGGGTTTATAATGCACCTCTGCCTATAACTTTCCGGGAAACAAACGTTAATATGTTACTATGGATGATTAGTTTCCTAAAACTAATTGCCTATTGCAAACTATGAATCTGAGTGAATATTAAAAGGTAAAAATGTATGTAAAAAGATAACAGTGTATATAACAAGTGAAATATAATACAAAATGATACGGCTATTATATTCTCCACCTACTGACGTATTTCTCTATAAACTCTTTCCATACTTACTCTGAAGGCACGGGCAAACTCATCCTTCACATACGACGTACACCACGCATTATGACATCTGAACAGCATCTGGCCTATACAATGTGTATGGTAACGAACACACTGGTCATTCACCACGCTGTCTTACGTCACCGCGCCACATTCGCGTGTTCCCATGCTATCCCACGCGTACGACGCTGTCACACACGTTTAAAGTGTCATAGCGCGTAGATAACGTAAAGACGTAGGCCTAGTGTCTCGCTGTTTCCCTCGTCGCGTGGCATACGTCGTATGTGAAGGACCAGTGTGTTTTAAGCTTTAACCTAACCTACCCGAAAGGGTTTTGTGTTGAGACGAAAGAAAAGAGTATATAAGGGGAGTGAAGTAGAGAAAAAGTTTTTAGGGAAAAGAGTCAATTAACGAAAGAGTTTGTAAGGAAAAAGTCCAGTAAGAGGGGAGTATGCAAGGTAGGAGTCAAGTAAGAAGAGAGTGTGCAAGGAAAGAGTAATGTAAGAAGGGAGTTAGCAAGGAAATAGTCAAGAGATCGAGTGTAGTAGAGAAAGAGTTCCGTAGTTTTGGTAAAGAGAGTATGAAGAAAAGAGTATTAGGTCCAGTATAAACAAATGTAGGAGATAGTCCGTCATCATCACGTCATACAAAATTATAATAACAATTTAGCTAAAGGTAGCATTCCAATCAATGCAGCACACTCGCAATGTCAGACGCTGCAGTTGCTGCGTGCTGCATTGATCGGAAATGAAACTTAAAATAAAACCCAAAAAAAAAATCAGTCGCACAATTCGTTGTTCTAAATACAGCAATATACACGAAAAATATATCCAAATAACAACTATAGAGCTCTTTTTCTGTCAAGCGTTTTAACACCAGCACGCAGGGTGCGGACCTCGCCCGCAATGCATATCGATGTCAATGTCAAATTTCATACAATAATAATAAGCATTTCATGTCGCACGGGCCGCCCGCACGCCCCGGTTGCTAAGGTAACGAGGCTAGTCGCGAACTGATTTGGCGTTGACGTTGACGTCGACATCGACATAAGTGCCCTTACAGACAACTCATATTGAACACAGACTAAATTACTTGCCAATAAAAAAAGAAAAAAGAAAATGTGCCATAGTTTTTGTTAATAAATACAGTAAACTATTACATACTTATTATATTAATTTGTTAGATTCGTGTCCGCTCCGAATAGCAGAGAGACTATTAAAATACGTAAAAGAACCGGCCAAGAGCTAGTCCGAGTCGCACACAAAGGGTTCTGTACCTAAAGAGCAAAAAAAAACACGTTTGTTGTATGGAAGCCAGGAGTCCCCTTAAATATTTCTCAGTTTCAACTTGCAGACTGGGGAGAATTTCTTTCGTCTGTACCTCTACATCTACGGGTTCTGTCAGATCATGTTTGAGACCGTATTTATCAACCGATTTGCATGAAACTTCACACACACACTCCTTGCTTACAATGAATAACATTTGAATGATATTTTTTGGATTGGATGACAAATGAAAGAGTAATAAATAAAATTGAAGAAGAAATTTTCTAAACAAAGCCGCTCCCGAAGTCTACGGTTCACAGAACCACTAGTTATATTATTTTTTAGTATTTGTTGTTATAGAGGCAACAGAAATACATCTGTGAAGATTTTAACCTTCTAACTATCACGGTTCATGAGATACAGCACATGAAAGACAGACGGACGGACAGCGAAGTTTTAGTAATAGGGTTCCCATTTTACTCTTTGGGTAACGAACCCTAAAAAAAGGAAAAAGTCGGAGAAATATATTGAAATACATGAATAATACTAAAACTGAAATATACGACGCTAGAAGTGTTTTGGGTTTTTTTTTAATTATATATTTTGCTTAACACCGCATTTGGTGACAGAGAGAACAGGTGACAGAGTAGAAACCTATAGGCTTACAATATTTACAACAAAAAAATTTAATAGCGACCAATCTCTGTACCATCTTTTAGCAACTCATAGCGACCAAAGTACCATCTCTTAACACCTCGCAAAAAATATATACACACTTATGTATAACTAGTTACATCTTTTACTCTAAAACATTTTTGAACTATTTAATATAAATAGTTACAAAAATCTTACAATATATTATACAGGTGTTACGTCTGACCCAAACTTCCAAATCCTTCCGAATCCAAATCAATAGTTTTTACAAACTTATTCCGATAACAATTTAAAAGAAGCCTATGGGACTTAATTAATTCACTTATAATTGATTAATCGTGTTAATATCAAAGTTGAGAAAGTATTTTCAATTTCATCAATAATTCATATGACTCGTAGAAACGGATTTCCATAGCGATAATACTAAGTGTTGGACTCGGAGATCTTGGGTTTGAATCATACTCAAGACAAAGACTTTGTTGCTGTGACCAGTAACATAATGTAATAATGGAACACTATTATAAGTATATAGTACTTATAATTAAACTATAGAGTTTGTGTTTGAAAGCGATGAGTTGTGAGAGTTTAAATTTAGTAAATTAACTTCAAAAGTACATAAAGAGTAACATAAAGCTACTTTCACATCTGCATACTTGTATAGAAAGACAATATTTCAACCAGAAACAGATCAGTTATTTGATTTAGTCGTTAAAATTCATTGTCTAAGATCTCTTTTTCAATCAATCAAAAATACAAAATTACTAGAATTACCATTAACCTTAGAATAGCTTGTGTTAGACATTCACGTCAGTAGTGTAACTACAAGACTACAAACAACCACAGATTCACCGTTATGGGCATGATGGGCATGCCCACAACCATAATAGTGCATTCTTAACATGAGCTCACACTTTCACAGTATATTAAAATTGAATGACTGACGATTTTATATCTGGATCAGCCATTGCAGAAAAACTGATCCAGATGTTTTCCAAATATTAATATAATCACAGAACTTCATCAGTCATCACTCTAGGTTTGAACTGACACCTTTCTCTTACAAGAAGTTACTAACGCGATTTGTATGTAACGCGTTCTTGGCCAAATGTACTGATCCAGATGTGAGTTCATACTCTGACTCCATGGGCCCATAACCTTTTTCTTAAGTTCTGGAGCTGCGTTTGACGCTTAAATATTTAATAATATTTTTAAATATTTGTAGTGATGCGACGTTTACCCGCAGCTGACTTCACCCTAGCTATCCAAATTGTCCGGTTCCATCTTAGGACTGGACTTCATGCCTTTGTCCTCGTCTCCGTCATGCACCGTCTCTATGGTGAGCATCATTTTTTCATCGCAACTGTCATCGCCAGAGTCCGAGTACATGGATTGTGTTGATGTTGCCACTTCCTGTAAATGTAGATTTTGGTATGTTAATTTTGTTGCAATTATAGGAGTGAATTGAGTTCATCAAAAACCGTTCGAAACCGTGTAGGGAAAGCCCTAACAAGGACAGGCAGTAAAGAAGCACCGAGACCCAATATACCAAGATATTTGACCTATACAATAGTAAATATCAAATTCTCTTCCAATTCTATTCAACAACATAACATATAATAGTCCATACCGTGATCCTATTCTTGGTGTGTATCCGCACATGTTTAGCGAGATGGTCGGATCTCATGAACCGTTTCCTACACTCAGGACACTCGAACCTTTTCTCTCCTGTATGTGTCCGTCTGTGACGTTGCAACTCGTCTGAACGTGTGAACCTGTATGAATACATTGTTAATTAAATACTACGGGAATAGATTACTGAAATGGTAAAGCATTCAGGAATAATATAGCTAGATATCAGTGAATGATTTTTTGAAATCGTGTCATCTGGAGATCACTCCCTACTAAATTCACAAACTTAGTTGGGAGGTAAGCTCACAAACTTAACTGTGAGGTAAACTCACAAACTTAATTGGGAGGTAAACTCACAAACTTAATTGGGAGGTAAACTCACAAACTTAATTGCGAGGTAAACTCACAAACTTAATTGGGAGGTAAACTCACAAACTTAATTGGGAGGTAAACTCACAAACTTAATTGGGAGGTAAACTCACAAGAAAAAAAAAAAAAAAAGTAATAATATATAAGTACCTATTTACATACATAGCTTATATATCTTTTTATTATATCTATTTAATATACAATTATGTAGTAGTAACTTAATTGGGAGGTAAACTCACAAACTTAATTGGGAGGTAAACTCACTAACTTAATTGGGAGGTAAACTCACAAACTTAATTGGGAGGTAAACTCACAAACTTATTTGGGAGGTAAACTCACAACTTAATTGGGAGGTAAACTCACAAACTTAATTGGGAGGTAAACTCACAAACTTAATTGGGAGGTAAACTCACAACTTAATTGGGAGGTAAACTCACAAACTTAATTGGGAGGTAAACTCACAAACTTAATTGGGAGGTAAACTCACAAACTTAATTGGGAGGTAAACTCACAAACTTAATTGGGAGGTAAACTCACAAACTTAATTGGGAGGTAAACTCACAACTTAATTGGGAGGTAAACTCACAAACTTAATTGGGAGGTAAACTCACAACTTAATTGGGAGGTAAACTCACAAACTTAATTGGGAGGTAAACTCACAAACTTAATTGGGAGGTAAACTCACAAACTTAATTGGGAGGTAAACTCACAAACTTAATTGGGAGGTAAACTCACAACTTAATTGGGAGGTAAACTCACAAACTTAATTGGGAGGTAAACTCAACTTAATTGGGAGGTAAACTCACAAACTTAATTGGGAGGTAAACTCACAACTTAATTGGGAGGTAAACTCACAAACTTAATTGGGAGATAAACTCACAACTTAATTGGGAGGTAAAGTCACAAACTTAATTGGGAGGTAAACTCACAACTTAATTGGGAGGTAAACTCACAAACTTAATTGGGAGGTAAACTCACAACTTAATTGGGAGGTAAACTCACAAACTTAATTGGGAGGTAAACTCACAACTTAATTGGGAGATAAACTCACAAACTTAATTGGGAGGTATACTCACAACTTAATTGGGAGGTAAACTCACAAACTTAATTGGGAGGTAAACTCACAACTTAATTGGGAGGTAAACTCACAAACTTAATTGGGAGGTAAACTCACAACTTAATTGGGAGGTAAACTCACAAACTTAATTGGGAGGTAAACTCACAAACTTAATTGGGAGGTAAACTCACAAACTTCATTGGGAGGTAAACTCACAAACTTAATTGGGAGGTAAACTCACAACTTAATTGGGAGGTAAACTCACAAACTTAATTGGGAGGTAAACTCACAACTTAATTGGGAGGTAAACTCACAAACTTAATTGGGAGGTAAACTCACAAACTTAATTGGGAGGTAAACTCACAAACTTAATTGGGAGGTAAACTCACAACTTAATTGGGAGGTAAACTCACAACTTAATTGGGAGGTACACTCACAAACTTTAACTCTTTATAATATTAGTATAGATTTGATAGATGTCATTTGTATTTGAAAGAGTATGCATTAAACTTGGTATAACCACGGAATTCCGAAATATGGTTGGTCGATTTTTTTCTCGGTCACTTAATGAAAGGTGTATCGTTGATTCGACCAAACGTTCATCGGACCTTCGTTCTTTCGATCGGTGATGAAATGGTCTACAGTAGTTTCGAACACACGTAACTTAGTAAATCTTTTATTCGGTCAGACGCAAAATAACAAAACGTGTTTTAGATTTCTCGTGAATCGACCAACCATATTTCGGAATTCCGTGGTAAACTCTCCACTTTTTTCCAACTATTTATTGTAATCACAATGAATCAGGGTTGGAATTGAAACGGGATCTTTCACTTACAAGGAGAAAATGCTATACAAATAACCTGAATGAATGAAGTTCCTTATTTCTAACTAAAGCATTTTTGGCCACATTGAAACATCAACTACTAAGCAGATTATCGATTATCCAAGTGCAAGGTATTCAGAGCATAAACTATGCTCATCTGTAAGCAGTGCTCTCAATGACAAAAATGAATGGCAAATATACCCAAAGGCCTCCTACTATCACTTCTACTACTAATAATATAGTATTAGTATGCGAATGCATAGCATGACGAAATTTCTCAATCTACCATTTCAGAAAACAAGTCTAACTAATAAAAGCTTACCTTTTGCCACAGAAAAGCCAATTACAAAGAAACGGCCTTTCCCCAGAATGCCACCGGAGATGTGCCCTCAAATGAGATGTCTTGCCGTACACCTTGTTGCAACCAGCGATGTGACACACATGCTGCTTCTTTCTGTCCAACAGCCTACTGGAGCAAGCAAATATTATAAAAAAAAACTAAATTTCAAACAGACTAGCATACCATGTAGTAGAAAAACATAAATTTCTGTACGAGTAACTACACAACAACGACAATAATCACTTTTTGGTAATATGTAATTATAATAAAATACCGTCATTGTTCCTCTAACTAAATTAACAAAAAATGTGTGTTGTATAAAAAGGTGAATAAAACACATAACAGGTTTTTATTTTTCATTCTTGTCTGTATGTAAATTCTAATCTCCAAAGATACAAAACGGGTTTTCTTGCAGTTTTAACAAATAACTAAATATCTCAGCTCAACTCAGGCCAACATTATATGGGATTTATTGCATGAAAATCTGACGGCAGATAAAAGATATATTCATATACGATCAGATGTGTGACTGAATGAGATGTCCAGAGACTATGTGACACCATCACACACACCATCACAGGTGTTTGGGATACAAAAATCACATCATCCATTGGGACCAAATAATTGTCAGAATAGGACCAGAGAAAAAGCAGTAGCTTTCAATTAAAAAAAAACATTCAAAACAAACAAAAATTTCAAATAAAATACAATAAAATTGAGAATCTCCTCTTTTATTTGAAGTAGGTTAAAAAGTAGCCTTCCCAGCTATTCAACTCGGGCAGATAATAAAAGAGGCAAGTCTTTTTGAGCTGTTCACTTGTTATCCAGTATTCAGCTCACAAACAAACATAATTGACCTAGTTATCCACGAGTGAAAATATGAAATGAATGAAACCTTCATTATGTAAGTAAGCAATATGGGATGTTCATGTAATTATGCTTATATTCCATGTCATCTATACCAATATTATAAAGAGGACTTAGTTTGTATGTTGCATTCATAGAGATATTATAAAGTGTGACTCTACGCGGGTGTGAAGGAGTGGTGAGGAGGGGTATAAGGAACCTTAGTCCCGCCCACTTCTTTATTTTCCATCTCGCGCTCAATAGCAAAACTACTTACTTCATTATAATGTCAGTTTACTACGTAGTTTTAACTATCTCACACTCGTAACAGGGACGTACTCAGATTTTTGGTACAAAGGAGTTTTATATTTTTTTAATTGCAAATATATCTATATCAAACTGAACTGTCGAAATTTGCCGTAGGGGTTATATCCACTCTACGTCTAAAGTATAACGGGGCCCTATACGGGGCTCCCGTATGGGCGGGTAGATTGACGGCCAACAACGTGTCTATTTTAAATAGACCGTTGACAACCTTGGCTTCATTAAGTATCTGTTTCGCATCCATCGTGAGGGCACCCTAGTGTCAACACTGCGAGGCCTCCGACGAAGACACTGCATTCCACACGTTGGTGGAGTTCTGACCGTGGGCGAGTTAGCGCCAGGACCTAATAGTGGGTCTGGGTGTACCCTTTCGCTAAAGTTTTCGTTAAAGGTCTACAGCAGGAGTAGGTGGAACGCGGCCGTGTCCTTCTGCGAGCAGGTCATGCTCGCGAAGGAGGAGGCCGAGAGAGTGAGGAAACGTACCCTCCCCACTGAGTTCCGTAGTCAACGGCCAGGGCGCCGCAGACTTATTTACGCCCAGGACCAACGATACCTCCATGATCGGGGCCTGAGGACGGCGGGATAGCCACCCACGGTCATAACACTTTTCCCTTAAGCGCTCGGCAATGGACGTATGAGAGGCTGCGGCTTTTGGTCGCGGAATTAAAAATGGATGGTCTCAAAATATACTCTTTTCTCGTTTTTGTACATATTTCGTTGCTGCTCCGCTCCTATCATTTTTAGCGTGATATCATATAGTCTATAACTTTGCTGACGTGGAGGTACCTTATTACAAGTATGTGCCTGACCCAGTTCTTGAATTATATTTAATATTTAGCTATACTTTGAATAATAATATTCAATTGCACAGCCCATTATGAAAGTCCTAGGAAACTTGTCTTGTAAAATTATCAGTTTCTAATTGCGGCCCTGTATTTTTGAAGTTTTATGTTTATTGTTGCCAGTTGTCAATAGATGGCGACTTAGACGCAGACGGCTCTATAAAAACTACAGGGAAAAATTTTAGCAATTAAAAATCACTTACGAGTTAACGTTGAACGAATTCCTGTACGTTTAATTAGTATAAAATGTTAATAGTAAAATATAAGTAGCTATTTAAATTACATGTTCGTGAAACAAAACGCCGCCATCTATCTTCGAGTAGTAATATATTTGAAGATGTCAAAAAGGTCAAAAGTGAGAGATTTTTCTAAAAAAATACAATTAAAATTACTTACGCATGAAATGTGATGCGATTCTTAGCATCAGAACGTCTATCTGAATATTTTTTACATGATAGAACACAACACTTAATTTTTATCTTCTTTTATACCTTAATTTCCACAAAAATTACTGAACTGTCACAGAATATACATGTACGAAAGCTGATAGTACACTGATAAGCCACGCCCACTTTTTGAAATCTCGCGCAAATTTTATGACGTCAGTGCTCACTTAAAGATTGCACTGTGCACAGTTGCATAGGGCATGTCCTCTCTTATAATACGTCCATGGTTGCATTGAATAGGCCCCGAAACTACTGGACCTATTAGGAAAATTCTTTCCCCTATATAAAGCTATCACGAAAGTTGGGTAGACTATACTAATATTATTTATAGAGGCAAGATTTGATACTTTGTTTGCATTAAATAGATTCTTTGATTACTGACCCAATTTCGAAAATTCTTTTCTTAATATGTAGCCACGTTATCCCTAAATGACACAGACAACTTTTTATCCCAATAACATAATTGTTCCTGTCTGAATAACGAGCGAGAAATCACAAAGCAGGAGCTGCGGTAAGTAACTAGTAGTCTAATAAAACAGAAAAAATTATAAAAGCCTAATACTCACTTTTCTCCCTGATCACAATTTGGACATGTACATGCCACCCTCTTAAGCATTCTCTTGCCACTAGGACTGGTCGGCCTGTGTTTGGCCGCCTCACACTCTTGCGGAACAGGGGTTGTAGACGTAGTAGTGTTTGTATTAGACGTGCTGACAGTAACCACTTGCCATTTACCTGGCTCATTGGGGTCCTGTTGTATTTGCTGACCTGTGATGTGATAAATACATCAATTTAAACATGGGGAAATAACCCAAGTTAAACCTTTCCTAGGATAAAAAGTACATCGAGAAGTAGTTGAACTAAATACTTCTTTTTTCGCGTTTTGTACACATTATAAACTTAAGACTAATGGGTCTTTTACGCTCCAGTCCA
Organism: Nudaria mundana; assembly: GCA_963556515.1. Taxonomy (NCBI): domain Eukaryota; kingdom Metazoa; phylum Arthropoda; class Insecta; order Lepidoptera; family Erebidae; genus Nudaria; species Nudaria mundana. Next base: position 19,909,244 of record OY748291.1, on the reverse strand, counting down.
CCCGTGACCACGGCTCTTGTAACAGGGCCGAAACGTCAGGTAATAAAGAGGTATGTATATTCTCAATAATCGCGTAAAAGACCCGTTAGTCTTAAGTTTATAATGTAGTTGAACTAGTTGCCAGTGATTGTGAAATTACACCTCGGTCTTTGAAATCTAAAAGGTTGAAACAAATAAATTCAATTATAAAAAAGGCTGGTTAGTTTTAACTCAGAAAATAAGCATTGCTATTCAATATGGCAATGCTGCCAGCCTGTCACATGGTGTCCTCACCATGTTGTTACTCCTGCAACAACACAACTTAAAATACAAATAATTTGTTAAGATTACTAAAGGTTTCCTTCAATAATTATATCGTTTAAGGATTATGAACTGAGAATTGTTGCTACAGTTCACAGAAAATACGTATAGGAAGGGATACTATTAATATAATTTTTCTAGCCATCACATGAAATCAAGACTAAAACTTTACCCTCTAAAATAAAAGTAATGTTAATCAATCAAGTTACATATTTGATAAACTTTTAGTAGACCATCATAATTATAGTAGTAGCGACAACATATAAAAACTATTATAATACGGCTTAGAGTAGTAGAATTTCATTCTTGACATAGGCAATATCTTTGCCTTACGAGTTAATAATTACTAAGAAATATACTGTTAAGTATTTTTAGGTTATGTTTGGTGATATCATAATTAACTACAACATAAGAAGTGCACATCACATTAGTTCGATTGCTTATCGTCGATTTTCCATTTATGAAGTAGAAAAAGAATTCTTTACCTTTAGTTTTCATTGTACGTAAACAAATCGAAAAACACAATACAACAATAGGTACACAACAACTCCCTACGAAGTGTCCAAAAACAAAAAAGACCGTCGTCTCTCTTTGACACTTTTGACACACAATGTCAAACTAATCATACCTTTTTTTAGTAAATTTGCCCATTTAAGGGACAGGCTAGAGTCCTAAGACCATACTGCCTAATACCGTACCATGAGGAATGAAGTATTGATTAGTGTCACACATTACTTTAAGGCCAGCAAAGGTTCTTGATTTATACAGGCTTGTACAGACCATAGACAAATCCTATGCAAACTATGTTTATTTTTACTACAGTAAAAACTTTATCACTCCTGGTAACGAGCTAGGCATAAAGAGAGAGCTAGGCATAAAGAGCTAGGCATAAATTATGGCACAAAGGCCTTTGAAGCCATGCCAAAAATTCTTAAAAAGAAAAGAAAAAAAAAGGCATAAAATAAAAGTACCTAGGTTTGCTACTTAAAGTGGTAGTACTTTTAAATACGAATGTACCTACACTAAATACGACTTATTTGTGTAGTAAATCACTTGTAAGTACGTGTGGAGTCTCGACTCTCGACAGAGTGGTGTGGGGAGTTCACAAGTGTCTCGTAATTGAGTAATGAAAAGCGTGTGTTCAATTACATAGATATTCAATTACATAATAATTATCAGAAATGTTTGTAACTTTAGATCTACATAACTTTTTTATTTATGAAGCGATTGAAAACCAAACCGCAAATTCAAATCAATAATTCAAATCGGTTAAGCCGTTTCTGAGATTAGTGTTATATTAGCTTAATTTGGGCTAGATGACATTGTGTGAGAATGTCCAAAAAATATTTATTTTTTTATTTATTTAGTGTGTTCAAACATTCAGACAAAGAGAAAAAAGTTCTAAAAATCATTGTTTTGGGTTTTATTGCGTTCATAAAACCAACTACAACAGTTTCTCTATTATATCTTCTACTATATTCTCTATTATACCATAAGAATTCATCTTAAGATACGAAAATATGAAATATTATTTATTATCTTCGTCGTGTGTGATAGTCCATTGAATTGTATGGCGAGCGATATTGTATCTTGAGTTAAAATATTATAGTATCTTAGCCGTGTGCAGCGCCCCTTAGTGAACTCCACTGCGGGTGACGTAACATATTCTGAAGAGCTCTACAATCTGATCCCACCCTCTTCCTTCCGATCCCGAACAACGCGTGCCGGGCAGAGATGCCACTCCCACACAGTGGATAGCATGTTCACGAAAACCGAACGTTTTAAACGTTCGTTTCTCTGCCGAACGATAGTGGCCTGGAACGCCCTGCCTGTGCACGTGTTTCCTCCCACATATAACCCTGGGTTCTTTAAGCGGAGCGTGAAGAGGTACATCAGTAGGTCGTCAAGTTGAGGGCCACTCTCTATAGTATTGCGTGCTGTGAGAGTGGCCCACAATCGCTAGACGTCGTCACGACTTACCACCAGGCGGGCGGCGTCAATTTGGCGAACCCAATATAAAAAAAAAACCTACGGCAAACTTATTATTTGCGGTTGGTACAGTAATCGGGTCTAGGGATCGAACCGCAAAATTAAGTTTGTTTTTTGTTGTATATACTTTTCCGGAATAAAAAGTACCCAGTAGGTGCCCAGGATATTAAAGAATAATTATACCAAGTTTCATCGTAATCGAACCGGTAGTTTTTGCGTGATGCCTGAACAAACAGACAGACAAAAAATTTTTAATCACTATTTTGGGTTCGGTGTCGGTCTAGTAACACCCCCTGCCATTTATTTTTTTGATATTTTCAATGTACAGAATTTTCACTTCTACAGATTTATTATAAGTATAGATGTAGATATGGTGAGTAGGTATAATAGTGAGTGACCATAAAACATAACGGCTGTTCAAAGTCAGTGTTCACAAAACTATAAGGTCGACAAAACATCACAGCCCTAAGAGCTTTCACATTCCTTTATATTTTGTTTGCAACATTTAGACTTACCTATCAGTGGTTGAGCTGCCTGAGGCTGAGACTGTTGTAGTTGAGCTAATTGTACTCCTGGCAAACCTAAAGCTGGAACCAATTGGACCGCACCGCCTAATCCGCCTACACCAAGGGTTGGCATCTGAGAAAAGAGTTTATTCTTATAATTTAATGACCAGTGACCGCCAGATATTACATGGACAAAAACCTCGACAAAAAAAAGTGAAAAAAAAAATAGATGATTGTAAACATCTCATAACCACCACCATCTGCGATGGAGGTGACCCTCTATTGTACTCGTATCTTTATAAACCCCAATTCCACGCCGTGGACCGTGTTGATTTATGATTGCGTTAGCGTAATCTGTGGCTTTGAAAAGTACTAAAGCTTTAAACAACTGATAATATATGTCCAGTCGCTTCCGTATGTCACGAGTAGGTATCTTATTAGCCAGTTCCGTAATTTGCAGTTAGTTGCAAAGATCACATTGGCCATCACGGAATCTGCCTATGGAATTCTCGCAACTGATAAAACACAATACACAACATCAAAAGTTACACTTCGGGAGTATTCGTATAACGCCGAAGATTCCCGAACGCAATACCTGTACACGTACATTGCTCCCTGCGGGTATGACCGTAACTTGGTGTCCATTCGGAGTATTCGTTATGATCGTCTGCGAAGGTTGTTGCTGTTGAATATTACCTGAGTCCGCTTGTATGGGACTAGATACCGCCTTTTCCGAGCAGCGTGATAGACATAATGTTTTATTAGCGATATTAAAACTGCCATTACAGCATTTGAAGTTTCAAGCTCGTCAAAAAATGTCTCGTTAATCTACTGATACTTTGTTTTTAAAATGAGATTACGAATTACTTGAAAACTTCAATCTGACATGGTTTAGTAGCAGATCTAATGACTACAATACTATGGAAAATTTTCTACTGATCTAACAAAGTAGATGTTTAGCTCTTACTTCACAGAGATCACGGAATTAGAAAATCAAATATATAACTCTAATCGTAGAATCGCTTAGAATCGCTTAAGTGCTTACCTACAAATACCACAGTGCTAAATAAACAGTGCTAGGTAATATACTGGCATTACTTTCAATAAAGTAACTTGTTAAGGATATTAAAGCAAAATACCGATCAATAATATAACTACCTCGGTGGCACAATGGTACTATGTACGGACTCGAGGTCTCGGGTTCGATTCCCGGGTCTGGTGGATAATGTATAATTCTCTTTAGAATTTTACCCAGATAATTATCCCAGAGTCTGGAACTTGTGCCCGGTAAATGGCAATAGGCTCGCCCCCTATTACATGGGACCAAACATAGCTGGCGAGATGTGGGTGTGTTTGCACACCTCTGCCTACCCCTTCGGGGAAAAAGGCGTGATGCTATATGTTTATTAATATAATATAAAGTCTAAAGGTCTTTGTTCTCCATTTAGAAATAAATAATATAATATAACAATATCACCCATAAACTATTTATTCCTGTGTGATTATTACTATCATGAAATTTAAGAACAGCCATCTCTATATATAAAAATGAATCCCTATTTCCCTTGGTCACGACATCACGCGTGAACGGCTGGACTGATTTGGATAATTTGGGTCTTAAAATATTCGTGGAGGTTCAGGGAAGGTTTATAAGCAAAATTTCAGGCGGTACGAAGTTCGCCGGGACCACTAGTACTATGTACAGTTGTCTAAAAAATCGTGACGCGGAGTTGGAAAAGGAAATCGTTGGTGGCTATCATTTGGGTATCGGTGTCGATCTCGCTGGTTGTCAAAAGTACTATTGGATTCTAATAGTACTTATGACGACTGGTGGGATTGGCATTGAGCTTCGAAGGATTTTTGCCAATGCTTTCATTTTCCAGCTCCACGTCATGACTTTTTAAACAAACTGTACAGCCAAATATAATGTCAGCTCCTTGTTAATAAATGAATGAAACAAGCAAGTTTTTACTTTTATAACCTTACAATAATAATTATACATTACAGCCAATTAAAGTGATAATTAATCTTTTTAATTTACACGATTTTGGCTCCTAAGATAAAAATGCAAACGGCATTAAGTCCGCCATTGTACACATTCGTGTATAAAGAATTAAATAAATAAATAATCCATAACCAATATTTCTATCTATGTCTCATAATCACTACAGGACTTTAGACTACTGTACTATCATTTAAGCGCTGTTCAGATAACGCTATAATATTATATAGTACCGTGTGAACGTGTTTGCGCGATATTGTTATGCTATAAGCTATATTATAGTGTATTCTGAGCAGGGGTTTTGTTAGCTTTCAATTGCATGTTAGTGTTGAGTATTTACAATGAAATGTCTTACCTGCAGTGTAATGGTTGTCGGTGTGCCCGCCGCGCTCACTGCGGTCTGCGCGCCACCGGCCTGCTACCAAACCAAGCCCCACTTATATTTACAGTTTTACATGTTCGCATGTATTTATTCATATGAACTTAATAAAATGGTCTTAATAAGCAAGCAAACATCCAAACATCGCATTGCATTGATGATTGATAAACAAATAAATATGTACCTACTATAATTTTAAAATGAGATAATATGCGCTTTCTGGTCTTAAAAGGTCAATGTTTAATATTAAAAAATTTGGACTCATTTGTGGTTTTTCTAGATAAGACTTTACATTCGAAGCGAGATCGATACCGAGACCCAAATGATTGCCGCCAACGCTTTCATTTCCCAGCTCCGCGTCATAGCTTTTTAGACAAACTATACCAGTTATATACCCAGAAAATAATTATTAGGTACTCAGGTTTATAGGATCTTAAACACTCCTAAATTCCCAAGTAAACATTAACAAATAAGCGTTTTCATTAGCTACCAAACTTAATAAATTATACTGTTAGTTTAAATTAAATAGTTATAACCGTAAATGGTTAGTAAAATAATTTTGGTTAATCACTACCGGCTTTTTATAGGCTTTTAAATGCTCCTAAACTCCTAAGTAAACACTGGTAAATAAGCGCATAAACTACCAAATAAAATAAATTATCCTGTTAGTTTTAACATAGTTATAACCGAAAACAGTTTGTAAAATTATTTTGATTAATCACTACCAGCTAATAATTAAAACAGTTAGGTTTATATGCTCTTAAAACTCCCAAACTCCCAAGTAAACACTACTTAATAAGCGCTTTAACTACCAAACATAATTATTATGAATAGCATAATTATTATGAATAGCATAATTATTATGAATAGCATAATTATTATTAATAAATTACTGTCAGTTTTAATTAAATAGTTGTAACCAAAAACTGTCAGTAAAATTATTTTGATTAATCACTACCAGTTGATAATTATTAAAGGCTTTTAATAATAGGTAATTTAGTAAATGTTACCTGAACATTAGCGAGCGAAGCAATTTGTATTTGTTGTATCTGTCCAGACGGTGTAAGTACATTAGCCACTTGAGGTTGCGCTTGCATCTAGAACAAAATTCAATAATCGTTTTATAAGCTGTTGGTAGTTGCTTCTATATTTATCGTCATATAAGGATTTATCCCAGTTGGATTAGCTGTTTTGATGTCACAGCATACAGATACTATTAAGCGCCGTTCAGACTACGTATAGCGTAATTTGAACGGCATGCTATTTAATAGTATAGCATGTCGCTCTAATTATCTCTACTAATGCTATATATTATAGCGTAGTTTGAATGGCACTTTAGCATCTACTACGCTCGTGCGCGGTTCAAATGAAAAAGATGGACAGATTTTGGTATGCAAATAGGTAATGCAATAATATATATTTTCTGTTCTATTAATATGTTTCTGTGAGGATCATGAATGAGAATGAAAATATCTTTATTCATAGGTCTTAAATTAACACTTATTAACGTCAACATTATTGCTTCTAAATGCAATAGATAGAACTTGTGAGAAAGAATAAAACTCACGACCACTCTTTCTAATAGTCTGAAATGACAAGACATTACGTAACAAGGTACAGTAGGCTGAATTCGCCTACCTCGCTCGGGGGGGGGGGGTCTATGCCCAGATGTACAAAATAGAAACTATTTATGTTATTCCATGGTATCAGCTAATTGCATACCAAACTATACCAAAATCGGTACATCCTTTTCAGCTAGAAGTAACAAAGATTCATATCTCACCTGTTGCAGTTGCGGTATGATCTGCAGATGTTGCGGCGCGTGGACCGGCAGGTGTACCGTCTGGTACACGGTGTGCCCGTTGGCCACACTCACGGGCACCTGCACTGGGACCATGCCCATACCACCGACACCGCCACGGACGGCCACGCCCCCGCCTGTATACGACACGATATTGTACAATTGTGTCGACAAACTACTAATAATAGATAAAAGAATACTCGGAATATATTCTATCACATAATTTAGCGCATGTTTTTTTTTATTGAATGTAATTAATTTTCATTTTATTGTTTCTTTCAGTTTTGTTCCAAGTTACATTCTAAGGTCTTGCTCAAATGACAAACGGTCCTATTATTTTGTGACAACTTTAGTATCGAGAGCAAGAAAATTTACTCCATCTAGGAAGAAATTTCATTTGGTCTCGAGAATGTTGTGGGCTTTTGACACGAGATTTTATTCAAATGATTTATTTGCGTTTGTATTGGTCGAAATCTTTTGAGAAAGTTAGTGTCTAGGCTGTATGTTGTCGTACGGCTTATGACCATTGTCTATAAGATGTAATTATCTGTATTAAGCTAATCTGAAGAGGTTTTCTACAATATTAACATATTATCACCTAAGCATACGCCAATTACATCAAGCCTTAAATAATAAGTACTTATAAATCACAACTTCTGTTATTAAGTCTTGTTAAATTTCGATTTTTTTTTATATTACAGAACGGACGATCTTGAAGCAAATACAACCTATTCAGCCAAAGCTGAATGACATCTGGCAACACTGCGTATTTGTAACTCTAACACACTATAGCCTAATAAATTAGTTATTACTCTTAATTAATGGTGAATAATGAGTAAAGCAAACAAAAAGTAATTGCAAGAAAATGATTGATAAGCAGAGGATATGAAACATTAGGAATTATCTCAGCGTTGACACAATATATTATATCTTTCAATATTGTGATAAAACGAAAAAACTAATAGAATAATGTATTATAATCTCGATTTTAATATCGGCTTGTCCGCTACCAACCTTGTAGCGTCGTGGTTGCCGACTCCTTGCTGTCTTTACTGGCGGCGGGCTTAGGTTCAGTTCCCGACAGACTCACAGCATTCGCAGCAGGGATCGTTATCGTCTGGCTGGTGGGTACTTGAATCCCGGCGGGGATCGTAATGTTTGTACCCGGGATTGTGAACATTTGGTTCGCCCCCGTCAAGGCGCTCAGAGGGAAAGAGAGGTTAGTGCCGGGGATAGTCACGTTGGCCTGCTGTTCTGTTAGAGGTCATCAGTGGGGGGGGGGGGGGGGGGGGGGAGGAGGAAGCGGAAAAACACAGATTAGTATGAAAATAGTACGAGTTAGAAGCAAAGTAATACATGCGATGAAAAATGAATGATAGTAAATTAGTATCTTAAATTATTACTCTATTTTATAAATTTCGTGTAACCCACCCATGATATTAATGAAATAATGACATACAATATACCGGTCTAGAACAGTTACTTGTAGTATTATATGTTCGGTGTCACAGCATCAACTTAAAGGGCCCTACAGAATAACAGTCCGCCGGCGTCCGGCGGATACCGGCTTGTCAGGTTAGTTGAAGTTGACTACGAACTCGATCAACTTCAATAAACAGACAGGTAAATTTTTGACGACGGACTTAGTTGTCTAATACAGAAAATGAAAAAAAAAAATACAAATCTAAACAAAGTTTACTTCAGAGAGATCATCTACTAAAGCAGGCCATCGACTGTTTGTACGATCTGACGAACGTCCGTCTGTACGACAGCATGTTGACTGTAAGTTTTGGTCCCTTTATAATTCTATGTATACTCATTATAAGTACAAGCAGTCAGACATATATCACGCCTATATCCCCGAAGGGTTAGGCAGAGGTGCATTAGACACCCACAATTTGCCAGTATTTTTAGTTCCACGTAATAGGAGGCAAGCCTATTGCCGTCACCGGACACACATATAATGGGTTATGTCCAAAATGGCCGAATGAATTTAATAAAAAGTAGCAGCTATATAGAAATTTAAAAAAAAAATTGAATCCCATGCTTTGCGATGAAATGTTGATGAAAGGCAACAAAGTCTTACGTGCCAGCCGCTATGTGGCCGTCTCGGACTTTCTAAGTTCGGACGTTATAAGTAAGTACGGTATTAGTAAATATTTCGTATATCGTTATAACGTTACATGCTTATAAAGTTATAACGTTAAAATTAAAATCGTAGAATTATGAGTATGATTTAGAAGCAGTCAAGAGGAATATCACCAAACCTATCCCAAGCGTATTATTTTAATGAAACCAATATTAAAAGAATTTAATGCGTGGAATTGATGTTAAAAATAGCATAATTTTAAAAGGGAAATAAATTACAACAAGAAAACACAAGGTTCCACTAAATAGTTCCTTTGATATATTAAAAAATTAATTACTGTACTATATAGTCCAAGGAACTAATAATATTATAATGCACTCATTGTAACTCCATTTCCTTATAAAATTCTAAAGCGCTACAGAAACAGTCCTCCTGTCGATATCGACCTGTCAACTAGTTGATAAGGTTGAAGTTTGGTTACAAATTCAAGGCCTGACAGGCCGATATCCGCCGGTGGCCTGCAGGCTTTCTGTTAGTGTGTGGGTCCCTTAACATCTTTTGGAAGAAAAGTTATATTTACATAAACAACCCCTTGTTCATTTTGATATGTGTTTTTATGTAGAACAAAGCAATAAAAGAAATTCAGAAAATGAAAGTAGTCTTTTATCGATCATAAGATGTCGGTTTCAACAGTTTAAAAACTGTTTTATTTTTTCATAAAAACTCTCGTGTTCACGTAAAATGAACGCTGGGCGAAAGTGGAAGGGTGTGTTTGCGAATCGGTACTCTCTCTTACTCGCTGTTACCGCCATATAGATCGATAAATCGCCTACTGTGCAACTTCAAGGTCAGCGTTATTTTTAAATGACGCTACCTATACCTACCAAACTTGCAAGTGTTAATTTTAACGTTAATGAATAAGTAAAGTAAATAATATAAATATTACGGTATGGGTACATACCGGTAGGTAAATGCATAACGTTTTGTAAGAAGCCGGCTGGAAGTACAGGTGTCCTCACCAGTTGACCGTTGACCAAACTCACTTGACCCATGCCAGAGAAATTCTACAACATGAAAAGAAAAACTATCTATATATTTAATACGACAATTTGTCTGTCTGTCCGTCCGTCGCGTTTTTCAATTTACATACATTTGCATGAAATATTAAAAAAAAAAAATTTTAACTATATAATTGAACTCGCCAATCAAATACAAGCGAGAAATTATAAGGAGTAGCTTATGGCGTATGCGCAGGTGGAAACTGGTAGAAGCTTGTAGAAGGGACTAGAACCGCCTTCTCGTATGATGTGACGTCAGAGGTGCTTCTTTTAGTCTGCTTGCCTCGCCACACCTACATTATAACTTTAGCTCACTAGTAATAGACTGGTTTACATTTTGTTAAGTGTGTTCTTACTTTTCAACCGACTTCCAAAAAAGGAGGAAGTCCTCAATTCGACTGTAGTTTTTTTTAATGTTTGTTACCTCATATCTTTGGACTGGGTTTTTTTAAATGAAAACTAGTTATTTAGTTCCCAAGTGGTCCAATTCCAATTTGGTTTTCCAATTATTGGACCCCATTTCGGTAATTCGAAATCAGTTGTTGTGTCAATTTTTGACATGTACTTTATTTTACTTGCAATTTGTTAAGTAAAATCAGTTGCACTCCCACTTAACACTTACAAAATATAAACTTCACCATTAAATGGGGACAACCATCCTGCATTCACGTTAGTAACAGAATATTTATACAATGATCACAACACTACATATATATCTCAATTGTATTATTGTCATACATCCATGGTAGTCGTTACGGGTCGTTGGTCGGAGGCACATTTCGCCAGAGGTCAAGTGTGCTTCTAAAGTTATAAATAAATAAATATTTAGGACAATTCACACAACGCTATCTATCTCAAACTAAGCAGAGCTTGTGATATGAGTACTATATATACTGATATAATGACTTACATACATTTTTTTCTGTAAATACCTTCATATTATACATAGGAAACATCCATATTTCGGTACAAACACATAATATATGTCATCACATAAAGTTTGTCCTGACCGGGAATCGAACCCGAGACTCCGGCGTCGAAAGCGGATGCACTACCGACCACGCCACCGAAGCAGTCTAAGCAATTACATTCCTTTCAAGATTCTCAAGGTACAATCTGTGAGAAAGAACCTGGCAATAAAACTCACGGCCACTCTTTTCTAATTGTAAAAGTAAAGTACATTAGGTAACGAGCCAAATTAGTTTTACATAATAGTTGTTAAAGCAAATAAACAAGCGACGTTATAAAGTCGCGTCTTTTCAAATAACTTTACAATATAAACCACTAAGTCTTGGGCTGGACTTGAAGAACACCACTAGCTCTAGACCTCTAATATTGCGATCACTATTGTGTCAATATCGCGACTTACGGAGTCGCTAGAGCGCCATCTACAAGCATTTAAGGAACTTACAACAAATAGTAAATAGTTTCTGTAAGCTATTGCCGTTGAGGACTAAGTATATTAGCCAGATCCTCGTAAGTGGGGACGACTTAAGACCCTGTATGTAGATGATATAGGTGTAACATTCAAATGGGTCAGTATGGGAAAGCCTGGAACTACAAGACATATGGAGATCTGTTCTTAGGAACCATGTCATTGATTTTAGTAAAAATAAAAACTGCATTCACATATTACATTCTGTAGATTTCGAGGGGTTAGACAGAGGTGTATAAGACAGACTAACCTGTGCATGTTGTGCAGGTATGAACAAGGCGTCCTGTCCGTCCACAGTGACAGTCTGCATGGGAGTGCCCACGCTGCCACCCACAAGGCACCCGCCGTACATACCGCCCGCTTGTTGCTGTAACATTATAGTGCTTTATTTATTTAATCCGTCCGCTTGGCAAGTTATACTAAAATCTTCCTCGAAAACCACTCTATCTATTGGTGAAAACCGTATCAAAATCCGTTACGTAGTCTTACATACTTCTTACAAGTGCTCATACTATGTTATGATTACTTACGTTCCTCACCTATATTGTACAATACCCGCTATGTTTCTTATAATTATCTTTCCATTCAAAGGTTGCATGGTAGAGATCGCTTCTTAGCGATAAGCCCCACCATTGTACGCCCAGTTTAAAGGCATTGAGATTTAGGTATTATTTGTTGATTGTATAGAATAAAGAGTATTTATCTTATTATACACGGTTGGATTGAACAGAGATAGAGGTTAGTTGCTGTAACAATCGTGTTACAGCAACCGACCAAAACAAAAGTTGAAGCTGCGCTGTTCTGTGTACTGTGTAGACTGTAGAGTCTCGACACAAAAAAGCACGACCGTTGAATTGGGAAGTAAGCTGGTGATTGCGTGACGAGAGCGTTATGAAAAGTGTGTGAGCGTTAGGGTAGTTTTAGATAAGCGTAATTTTCACCGGACACTTGCGCCGAATGCACTGCGACCTCACCTCGCCGGTCCTTTGTTCGGTGAAAAAACGGCCGTGTAAAAGCAGCTTTACAGGCGAGGTAAACGACAGTTAAGATGGAGATATAAGTTATGTAGTGATGTTACGTTTCGTATATGACTGTAGGGGAGAAATAGAGGCGCAACCACACATTCTCTTTGTCTCTTCCTTTCATAGCAACTTTTACTTCGGTCATGTGATCTAATACTAGTTTTATTTTCTAGCAGAAAATAAAATGGCATGCGTTATATACGGTTATTGCTAAAACGTTATGTATTCATTAACATCATAACGTCAGGTATTTATGATTTTCTGCTCACACACTGAAATCCCTCTGCCTTATAATACTATTAAATTTTATAAACATTTTTATATTGTTATAATTGCGGCAGGTATAAATTACACGGTTTTGGCTTGACGCCGACATATGGGACACCTGTATAATATTTTAATTTTATTTTTTAATAATTTTTTTTATTCATTCATTATTCATCTTTTAATCATAATATTTAGTACAATAAATAGCTAAAACATACCTGCAACAATTGCGGGTGTATCTGCAACAGTTGCTGCGGCGTGTTCTGATACGTGGCGCTCTCTCCCGAAACTACGCCACCTCCCAGTAATGACTGCAGTTGTTGCATCGATATTACCTGCAATACACATTTTATTTATGTAAGTTCAATATTTACATGAAGTTATTTACATATACCGGTGGTGACCAGTCTGCACTGTTAGCACTGCTCATAATGTCAGAAGAACACGTCGGATCTCTAGATCAGAAGAAGCAAGAGAAACTAAGAGACACGGGGACAGACTCAAAAAATCACTTATTAATCCCAAACAGAAGAGTTTAACACGCCAACATTTCGCCTGACATTTTGGTTAGACTCACGTAATATCATGGACGATTGGCTGCAGAGGCAGCATGGTGACCTCACGTATCGTGCGACGCAGATCGTTACCGGGCATGGATGCTTCGGTAGCTATCTGTTTCGCATCCATCGTGACGTCACACCCCGGTGTCAACACTGCGAGGTTTCCGACGACGACACCGCACTCCACACGTTGGTGGAGTGCTGAGCGTGGGCGAGTCAGCGGCGGGACCTCGTAGTGGGTCTGGGCGTGGATACCCTCTCGCTAGAGACCATGCTTCAAGCCATGGTCTCCAGCGGGAGTAGGTGGAACGCGGCCGTGTCCTTCTGCGAGCAAGTCGTGCTCACGAAGGAGGCGGCCGAGAGGGAGAGGGAGCGTACCCTCCCCGCCGAGTTCCGTAGTCAGCGGCGAGGGCGCCGCAGACTCATCTACGCCCAAGACCATCGACCTCCATGATCGGGGCCTGAGGACGGCGGGATCGCCACCCGTCGTCCCTACGGAAGCAGGCTAGAAGGGTTGCGTGCTGCGGGGCCTTTGCCCTATAGCACGCAACCAGATTCACTCACTGACGCGGGATAAAACCCTACCCCAACGACGCGGGATTCTCATCCCGACCCAACCCCCGCAGAGACCACAGAGGTGGTCAAAGTCCGCCGGGCGCCACTGGAAATACGTTCTGCTTGTAACCAGAGACGCCCGGCAACGGACGTTGGAGCGGCCGAGGCCAAGGTCGCGGAACTAAAAAAAAAAAAAGACTCACGTAATAGGGGGCGAGCGTATTGCGATAATTTCACATTGAAATTCTTACATACATAGATGTCATATCACGCTTATATCCCCGAAGGGCAGCGTTGAAATACAGCCACATTTTGCAAGTTTTTGTTGGTCCCACACTCCCATGTAATGGGGGGCAAGCCTATTGCCGTTGCCGAACAATATAGAAAATCGATAACTACTCTGTAATTCAAAAGAAAATTCTAACAGCCACCACGGATGCGACTGCTTCGGTTGCGTGGTCGGTAGTGCATCGGCTTTCGACTCTGAAGTCTCGGGTTCGATTCCCGGGTCGAATGCAATATTTGTGTGATCCACAAATGTTTGTTTCGGAGTTTGGGTGTTTTCTATGTATATTATGTATGTATTTAGAAATAAGTATGTTTATCAGTTGTCTAGATCCCATAACACAAGCTTATAGCTTACTTTGGGCTAGATGACGTTGTGTAAGAAAGTCCAAAAAAGAAAGATTTAATATACCACTAAACAGGATATCTGCAGTCCAATTGTTATAATTGCAAGTATGACTATGTACTGATAGTTAATACCATTAAGTACTTTGTTGGTGCCTAATTACTAGCATGTCCACAAACGACTTGTATGATATTGATTCAATGACAAGTGAATCATAAAGTTATTCCTCACTACTCATTGAATCATGTTTTGCAATTAACATTGTGCGCAGGATCGAAACGATCATACTAATTTACATATCTTTGAAGGTTTTTTTTTTAATGAAAAATAGGCTTACGTTTGGCCTCAATCTCGCTTGATGGAAGGCGAAGATGAGGCCTACGATGGTACACGTTTGCCTAGAAGGTGTCTGTTCACAAGGTACATAAGTACTTGTATCTGTGAATTATTGTTATAGGTTGATACTTCGATGAAATATAGATGACTACAAGGTATTTTAGAAGAACATGTAACACACAATCACGCTTATAAGTGAATCATAAAGTTATTCCTCATTAATCATTGAATCATGTTTTGCAATTAACATTGTGCGCAGGATCGAAACGATCGTACTAATTTACATATCTTTGAAGGTACAAGGTCACAAGTACTTGTATCTGTGAATTATTGTTATAGGTTGATACTTCGATGAAATATAGATGACTACAAGGTATTTTAGAAGAACATGTAACACACAATCACGCTTATAAGTGAATCATAAAGTTATTCCTCATTAATCATTGAACCATGTTTTGCAATTAACATTGTGCGCAGGATCGAAACGATCGTACTAATTTACATATCTTTGAAGGTACAAGGTCACAAGTACTTGTATCTGTGAATTATTGTTATAGGTTGATACTTCGATGAAATATAGATGACTACAAGGTATTTTAGAAGAACATGTAACACACAATCACGCTTATAAGTGAATCATAAAGTTATTCCTCATTAATCATTGAACCATGTTTTGCAATTAACATTGTGCGCAGGATCGAAACGATCGTACTAATTTACATATCTTTGAAGGTACAAGGTCACAAGTACTTGTATCTGTGAATTATTGTTATAGGTTGATACTTCGATGAAATATAGATGACTACAAGGTATTTTAGAAGAACATGTAACACACAATCACGCTTATAAGTGAATCATAAAGTTATTCCTCATTAATCATTGAACCATGTTTTGCAATTAACATTGTGCGCAGGATCGAAACGATCGTACTAATTTACATATCTTTGAAGGTACAAGGTCACAAGTACTTGTATCTGTGAATTATTGTTATAGGTTGATACTTCGATGAAATATAGATGACTACAAGGTATTTTAGAAGAACATGTAACACACAATCACGCTTATAAGTGAATCATAAAGTTATTCCTCATTAATCATTGAACCATGTTTTGCAATTAACATTGTGCGCAGGATCGAAACGATCGTACTAATTTACATATCTTTGAAGGTACAAGGTCACAAGTACTTGTATCTGTGAATTATTGTTATAGGTTGATACTTCGATGAAATATAGATGACTACAAGGTATTTTAGAAGAACATGTAACACACAATCACGCTTATAAGTGAATCATAAAGTTATTCCTCATTAATCATTGAACCATGTTTTGCAATTAACATTGTGCGCAGGATCGAAACGATCGTACTAATTTACATATCTTTGAAGGTACAAGGTCACAAGTACTTGTATCTGTGAATTATTGTTATAGGTTGATACTTCGATGAAATATAGATGACTACAAGGTATTTTAGAAGAACATGTAACACACAATCACGCTTATAAGTGAATCATAAAGTTATTCCTCATTAATCATTGAACCATGTTTTGCAATTAACATTGTGCGCAGGATCGAAACGATCGTACTAATTTACATATCTTTGAAGGTACAAGGTCACAAGTACTTGTATCTGTGAATTATTGTTATAGGTTGATACTTCGATGAAATATAGATGACTACAAGGTATTTTAGAAGAACATGTAACACACAATCACGCTTATAAGTGAATCATAAAGTTATTCCTCATTAATCATTGAACCATGTTTTGCAATTAACATTGTGCGCAGGATCGAAACGATCGTACTAATTTACATATCTTTGAAGGTACAAGGTCACAAGTACTTGTATCTGTGAATTATTGTTATAGGTTGATACTTCGATGAAATATAGATGACTACAAGGTATTTTAGAAGAACATGTAACACACAATCACGCTTATATCCCCGAAGATGTTAGCTGAGGTGAATTAAACACCCACAATTTGCCAATAATCTTTGTAGTCCCACAATATATGAGATATCATGTGGGACCTCTAAGTCTAGTCTAATGATGGTATAGGGCACAGACCATGGGGCCAGGCTCAAAGTGCTATGATTTTATTTACCTGAGGCTGTTGTACTTGAATACCATTCTGTACAGAATTTGCAGCGTTGACGATTGCTGCTGACAATTCATTGCCCTGAAAAATAAATAAAATAATGTTAAAATATATATGTATAAATAGTTATTTGTTACCTTACTTACTAATAAATACACAAAGTAATATTTAGTACTAATAATAAATCAAAAAGTAGATAAATGATAAGCTATGGTCAGAGCATGTTGCAACAATATCTAAATAAATAATCAATCTTTTAAAAGAAACCTTTCGTTTCATTTGTTGATTGATAAAATTAATATTCTCTCTCATCTCATCTATTCATTATAAAATCTTACAACCCCTAATACTTACAGTGAGCCCCTGAGCTCTTAACTGCTGTACGACAGCACCACTTATAACTCTCAGCTGCGGCTGTTGCTGCTGCTGTTGCAAATACTGTTGCTGTATCGCAGCTATTGTTGCAGCGTCTGCTCCTTGTACTTGTTGTTGAATGAGTTGTGCTTGTTGCTGTTGGACTTGTTGTTGGACTTGCTGCTGAACTTGATGCTGTTGGGCATGTTGCTGGGCCTGTTGCTGTTGGGCTTGTTGCTGTTGAGCTTGCTGTTGCTGTGGACCTGGAATTATAAATATTTTACGATTAATTTCCTTAGTAACATATGATCACTCTGTTTCTACAATAATAAATACCATTCATTGTCTATCTTGTGAGCATAATTAGCATTTCCATTGTCCTGCTGTCCAAATGGTATCTCTATGAAGATGGATGTTTTCTAACTTACTGAAGTCTTTGTTTTCCTGCTGCTGCTCAGGACCCATGGTCGCGGCGCCGAGCCGGCTACACGTCGCCGCCAGGAGGGCGAGGGGCGACTGTTGACCGCTCCCTTCCTAGAACATAAACAGTAATCATACATTCAGGTATAACATTCTTAAGTTGCTATTACAACAGCAGTATTCAACAGAGTTCTCAGCCTCAAAAAAAATCTAGATTAAGATTAACATCTCTAACTAACTTTCAAAACAAAAACAAATCTTATCCATTATGCGTTTACCAGGCTTGCTTTTTTAAAAACAACTTGATGTTTTTTATTACTTCACTATGACAATACCGATTATTTCATGTTGTTTTTAAAATACTTCCATATAGGATCAGTTTGCCAACAAAACCTTCAACATAAACTGTTGACTGAAATCTTTCCTTACAAGATCAGAGCCAGCGGGTTAGCTTCACATCACAGGAGTTTAAGGAGGCTCCAGGTTCCTACATAAAAACTTTTGCTTTACTAACAATAACAACCATTTTCCGAGTGTAGCCTTTAATAAGTACCTACATAAAGAGCGAAGCCTATTAGATTTCTTCAACCTTCAACCCTTTAATATTTTATAAAATTGTAATAGGTACTTAATTTGATTGTTCCATATCTCATACTTGAGTATTTAAATTAGATTAGGTATATTATGGGACTCTATCTTCAGTTATGAACTGGATGGATTGGAGATCTATCATTTTATCATTTTTTTTAACAAGTTTTAGTTTTTTTGCAGACTCAAATTTCCAATTCCTCAATCAAAAAAAAAAATTTGTACAGAACAGACACAAGAACAAGAGGAAACTATTAAAGCTACCTAACATGTAATCTATGGACACTGGACACTAAAACGATCTATGATAGTGTGGCTAACTGGCTATGGTCGGCGGTCGCACTTCGAAATTAAAACTTTGAATTTAAATTTTCATAATGATGATCATAGGTATGTCATGTGACTAGAGTATTTCAATAAAATGACTACATACATGACATAATTATGTAATTAATTCAATTATTTCAAGGCAAAAATAAAATTCCAATTTTGAATAATTTTTATGTCTTGAATGTTTGACAGATTTTATTCTATTTCAGGGTGTCGCATTTTTAGTTTCTACAAATTTTAATATTTTAATCAAACTTTTTTATATAGTTTTTGCACTATGTATGCTTTGTATTTTATGATTTTTTTGTAATATTATTGGTTTTTGCTACTTTAATTTGCAAAGCAAGTCAAGGTAGGACCCAAAGAGTATCACGAAATACCGAAGCAAAAGACATACCTAATTAATTGTACTTTTTTTTTTAATTGTCCGTCATTTATTTACAATAAGAATTACAATATACATTATTATATAAAAAAAATATTCACATTACAAAATATCGTTTAAAAAATCCTCCGCGTCATTGCCGACTGGGAAGGTTCCCAGAATGCTGGCTTTGTTGCCACGTTGGATGGCGATACTTATTCTTTGGGCCAGAAAATAGCCAGCCTTCTGGTCCTGAGAAGCATCGATTAAGCTTTTAATTGTACCTAATAATATTTAGATAGATTGTTCATTCATTTTTCGATACCAAACATGAAACCGGAAAT
Organism: Nudaria mundana; assembly: GCA_963556515.1. Classification (NCBI taxonomy): domain Eukaryota; kingdom Metazoa; phylum Arthropoda; class Insecta; order Lepidoptera; family Erebidae; genus Nudaria; species Nudaria mundana. Next base: position 19,889,818 of record OY748291.1, on the reverse strand, counting down.
AGAACAAGCAGTAAATTAAATCAGTTGCTAAATTGATTGACCTCTATTTTAGCGTGACATAGACGACAAATTGATATGTCTTATTGGTCAAATTCAAATTGATATTAGGTACATACATACTTAGTAAATGACGTTATAGTATTTTCATTATTAGATGCATTATCTTTTGAAGCTATATTAGTGTTTAGTTTACTGATGTTAATGTGTATTTGTTTTAGTAATTTGGTACCTATAAGTTTTGACAAAAGTATTTTCAGTAACGTATAGTTTATAAGTTTTCACGTTAAAGTTTAGGGAAGTTTTATACATCGTAATAGTTGTAAGCAGACACGCCTTTTCCTAACAAGTGCCGGGAGTCGCCGCACCAAGGCCACTGCGCTGCCGCCCTTTGATCCACCCACCTCAAATCGCGTGACTGATTTTTATGCAGCTGCAAAGCTTCACTTCAACAACTACCACGCATACTAATATCTAAACAGGTTACTTTTACTCGTTGTTTGTCATGTAGTTGTGGCTTATTTCATATCATTTAAAATGGCTACCGTAGTTGAAACCTTGACATTATACACTTCTACATGAAAATGGCTATTTTCAAGAGTATGACTAGTTTGCCAATGTCGTATTTCATCACGTAGATAATGTCAACCACGTGATCTCCATAAGTTTGTTAACAAAATCGAAAAGATGCTTATGCTGTTTTCGTAAGGGAGTTGCTTGCAACAGAGTCACAACCTCCTGCGTGTGGCCTGGCGGGCCCCACGCGCCTGGGGCCGCACTCGCCCCGCCCTCCCCCTGCGTCGACCGACGAGACCGCTGCCCGCTGGCGTCTGATCTATTACACAATAACACTGCATCCTTTCACTTTGCACTCTTTACCTTGCTATTTCTGTCCTCGTAAATATATTCCACCTTTACTTTAGTTGGCTCAGACGACATTATCTACTTTACATTTGCAAACAATTATTCCTCTTTGTTCACGAACAGAAAACACCATTCTCACGACCGGCCGCCAGGCTGCGGCGAGCAAACTGACTAACGAACTGAGTCGTTGTTGCTCGGGAATTTTCGTAGATCCGCCTCCCCATCGCTCTCAGATTTACTGAGTCTATTGCTATATTCTCATATATTTTCATGTCAAAAGGACTTAAAATATTTCACACTGGTGTATTATTTTACCATGTCTGGTTTGGCCATTTGCAAACTACATGTCGCAATTCAGACTTAACAAAACTTAATATTTCCCGTTAGCTGCGGCTATTTCTATCTCGCTCTATCGGCGACAGGTCTTGATTATTGGTAGGCAGCAGCTGCGCCTCTCTCCACCTCCCCGTCGTCGCGGGAGCGGTGCCGCCGCCCGATAATAATAATTGAAAGTAGGAAGGACGTAATAATGGGTGTATAACCTCGTACCCGCGGCCTCCTTGGGCGGGCAAAAAATGCACACATGTCATGTCGTGCCAGTCGACGCACCAGCCGTATCGTCTAAACAAGACGTGGTCTGTAAACAAACGATAAGCAGACCCCGCATTGCTGCATCGCTTTACGGTTCTTTTGTTCACTTGATTCCGCATGTCGCATTACAACTTACAACACTTGTCTGAGAAAATGTTATCGGTAATGGATCAGGTTAACCGATTTTATTATTAAGTGGGTATTGTAAGAATTTTATTCGTTACGATATTGTACGAGACTTGTTACTTTTATATATGTCATTGACAAAGCAATGGTAAGTAAAATATTAAAAAAAAAATGTTTTAACCTTTTTAAATTTGTAATAGCATTGTTTCCCGCAGAATTAAAAAAGACAACAAAACGTCGACAATTGTTTCGCCTCTAAACGAGGCATTATCAAGACGAGTCTTGATAATGCCTCGTTTTTTAAAAAAAATATTTTACTTACCATTGCTTTGTCATGGATTTTCGCCAAGTAACGCCTGGTTCCATCCAATATTTATATGTCATTGCATTAGAAGTTACGGTTGTCATTATAGTGTTAATTATTTCCTCGTAATTCACCTAATTTTGTGATGTACACTTGATATAATTGCACCATACTCGTCGTGTGCAGTAGTTGTTTTATTAGATAGGTATGATATTAGGATTTGACTAAAACACTATCATCAAATCGCTACCAGCTTAGCCATTCTTGGAGTCTATCATAGGTTTATTTTTACTAGTATGTTTATACTGGTTTGAAAGGAGAGTGAAAGTGGAGCTGCGTTTTGTCAAACATCAGACACGTTGCAATGCCTCGAACGACTTATTATGCACGACTGAACTACCGCCCCGAGAGAGCGTGTGTATCATGCTTAATTATCACTACAATGCTTTAAATTATAACCAACCTAATCATTTGTGAATTAGAGCTGAAACTTCCCCACTAATACATTCTCGACTTGCATAATAAACTACGCAGTTTCCCTTTCTAGTGTGTACTATTTTGAACTTATTTTCTGTAATAATAAAGTTCATATTGATTTACCTTAAATACGAGACAAACGTCGTTTCAATATCTTTTTAAATCTATTATGGGTGTACCTTGTTGGCGTGGCACAGCACGCGGTAGCCGAGTGACGTCATCATACTGTTTGCGTTTAACCATTTTTAATTAGACGAATAAATAAAATCATTGGCGCCCATTGTTTTCAGCATGTCATTGCTTTCGAGAACTGTGTGCTTTGTTTGCTACTGTATTGACTTGTGAGATATCTATCTGCTAATAAATATTTTTATTACCAAGTGTTTAATTAACTAGACCATTTATTAAATTTTAATATGCTTCATATTTGTCATAATGTGATCTTTGCGAGTATGTACTCGGATTTGTTCTACATAGAGATTACGTTCGACTTTATGTCATTTGGCACTGGGTCTAAGGTAAAATAGAATACAAACAATGCAGATTCCATTAAAACTAAATCTAATTAAAAGGCATCTTATAGTAAAGTTCAGAATAACAAACGAGATCCACGGCACCCCACCGGCCACATTTGGACCAAATGTTGTGTCAAAAGTGAAATTAAGTGCTCAGACAAGGTAAATCGACTAAGTGACAGTGGGCGTTAATCAGTCTAGAAATCTGTGTAAATATTTATAAAGTCCGGTTCTGTGTCCCGTCCAATTGATTGTTATCATCAGGAGACTATGTAATAATCTAAAGTAAGCTGCCTACCTTCAGGCCTATCTTTCCCATTGAGCACAATGGGCACTTGCCCAGGGCCCCGCGATGGTTAGGGGCCCCCTACTTCCTGCGACAAACTTTAAAATTTCAAACATCTCCACTAAAATGTCTACCAGCTCTCGCTCTATTGAAAGTTTTATTATAATTTGAATTAGATAGTGCGATAATTTAGTGTCTGAAATAGGTAATTGTAATCTGCATGCCTGTATAGGTAGAACATGGTTCGAGCTTTTATATCCTGTGACATCATGGAGATAATAGCTATATTATGTACCTTCTAAGATTAAATAAATAAATATGAATAATGGTCACAACACAAAAAAAAATGTTTTTAAATATATTAAAATATTTGACGCCAAAAAGCTCGTACATAACTTGTGCTCACATTTTATGTACCTACCCTATGACACTCAGGAGATAAATTCCTTTCCTAAATAGGTATCTTTTATTTGAGACCTCATTCCTCGAAATCCATCCAGCTGTATAAGCGCCAGGACCTCGTCATGGGTCTGGGTGTGGATACCCTCTCGCTGGAGACTAGGCTTCGAACCATGGTCTCCAGCTGCAGAAGGTGAACGTGGCCGTATCGTTCTGCGAGCAGGAGATGCTCGCGAAGGAGACTGCCGATAGGGAGGGTTTTGAAGTCGACGGCCAGGCCGCAGGCTCATCTACGCTCTAGCTAGACCATCGACCTTCATGATCGAGACCTGAGGACGCGGGCTAGCCACCCGCAGTCCTGTCCGCGAGGCCCCAGCCCTGCAGCACGCAGATTCACTCACCGACGCGACGTGGGATAAAATTCGACCCCAAAGATGCGAACACCCGACCCAACTTCGCGACAGAGGCCACATAGGTGACCAAAGTCCGACGGTGCCACAGGAATTCTACTTCGGACGATCGGCAATAAACGTAGGGGGCGATGCGGCTTTAAGGGGCTACTTGAAAAAATAGGGGCCCCCATTATCCTACCATGCCCAAGGCCCCCAATAGGTTTAAGACGGCCCTGCCTACCTTAGTTAATAAGGTTACTCGGTAATCTATACTTGTGGTCGAACAGTAGACCTCATGAACATTAAAAACAGTTTTTGTAATCACCTCCCCGCTCCTCTCCTCCCAAGTCAAAAAAACTTACAAAGAAAAATTGTTTCAAGCAAATGAATACTTGTGCCAAGTTTCGTGGAGATCGCATAATAAATGGGGCCGCTATCCCGGATTAAAAGATTATTTGAGCTCTTTTCTCCATTTTCCCTCAATCCAAAAAGCTCAAGATGGATAAAATGTATTAAGTCTTATGGAGTCTTATAACTTCTTATGGAGCAATTATAAATAAGTAGGTACCTACATTATATTTTCATCTACGTCAGGAGAAAGACATATTTACCGTTTTTATTTCTACACATTTAAGCTTTTTATTCATAAAAAGAAAACAATACATTTTCCTTACTATAAATATACAACAATTAGCAAAGTAGACCCATATTTTTGATGTAGTTGTAGAGTTTAGTGTACGTCTTTGCAAAACCACTATAATATATTTTGTCTTGCATTATTTTACTCGCCGAACAAGCTCAATGATTAATGCAGTACTCGGTGTGTGAGTTGTACTAGATTAAATTCTGTCTAGCCCTCGATCAAAGGGACGGTTTTCCCCCAATCCCTTGCCATGGCAACGTTAGAACCCCGCGATCTCTTTTCGATTTGCTAGGTAGGTTAGCTACACACGCGCGTGATTTTTTTGTCGAGATGAATCATACTATCAAGCGTCTATTAACGTCGTTATATTTAGATACTGCATGTGGTCGAATTATATATAAATCTAATAATCCATTATCGAGGTAATTACCATTATATTAATAAAGATACCTGATTTTATCTTTTTTTTTAAAGAAAACATTAGGAAATATTTTTTTCCTTTTAACACGGGAATTGACACGAAATACGGCTTAGAAATGCATACCCCGTCAGCCTGTGACCACGCCAACGCCAGGCAATAAAAGGTCTGTTCCCTCTGTTGAATTTGAGACTATAAAACTGAAATCGAAATTGTCCAATAGTGTTCAAATATTGAATTATAGAATGAAACATTTAGTGCTAATGCCTCCCTAACATACCCACACAACCACAAACCACCTTAATTGGCATCACAAATTGCATCAGCCACTTTAGATCATTCGCATTGCAACCTCAAAATTTATTTATGTCCCCTATTCGTATTTACATAAATGGGGCTCGTGGTCTAGTGGTAACCAACAATGTTAATAGATTGCAAAGGTTAAGCATCATCTAGTCGGGCCGGTCTTAGGATGGGCGATCATTTCTTAAGACATTGAGACCCCTCCGTACCTAGGAGAGCACTTTAAGCCGTCCAGTCCCGGTTGTCATACGAACATCTATGGCAGTCGTTAGGGGTAGTTGGAGCCCTAAATCAAAAGTCCAATCGCAGTCAGACTGGAAAGCCAACCCCAACTGAGTTGGGAAAAGGCTCGGTGAATGATAATTCGAATTTACATAAGTATCTATTATACATTATACATTTGACTTCTACGTAGATTCATTTTCGTTACCGTTTTCTACAGGAACCTATTTTGAACGTATAAACATTAGTACCATACTACATACATGCAATCTTTACGTTCAGTATTATTTTTATTAAATTGCTTTTGCAGCAACTTCATTCTGTTACAGCTCTATTAGGTGAGTCGGTTGTTGAGTTTATCGCGAACAGACGCTGTGGAGCGCTTTGTTTTATAATATGTAGACCTAGCCATTAAAGAGGGTGCTAAGCTCTATCAACACCTATTTCGTCCCCACTTAGATGCGGCACACTTCCTGATAGATGGATGAGCCTCGGGCAAATATACATAAAGTACCTCGTTACGGCAATAAGCTCACATAATGGCGATTAAAAAGTAGATACAGTGACTGGCGATATGTGGGTGTAATGACGGCATCTATATCTAGGTATATCTTCGAGGATAAAGGCGTGATTTTATACGTGATTAAATGAAACTTTCATGATAAAAAATTATGTGTGAAATATAACAGGTCGAGTCAAGATTATGATTTAAGTAACTGAATTCTACCTTTATTATCGTGGTTGTTTTGGTGAAGATCGCTTGGAAAGGGTTAGTGTTCTATACAGATAGGTGCATTCTATTCTCACATGTGGTCTTTGACTACGTCTTGGAGACCGTAGGATTTATTGGCATACGGAAACGGAAGTGACGGTGGGCGGTCCGCACCGCCCGCCACCCGCCCCCGGACCCAGACACGCCCTAGCTCTCATGAGTCTGCATCTCGTGCTAATTAACACTTTAATAATAAGAAATTTGATATGTTAACCCTCAAAGAGAATAGCCGATACAGTTGAAACGTAACAGCAGAAAAACACGTGGGCGCGTTAACTCACTACCCACTTGAAGGGTCAACGTACGAGGCCACCTAGCAGTTGAGCTATTAATCTCCGTGTGACTGTTTAAACTGTGATAGATAAACTTACTGGATTTAATACAATAATCATGTAATAATACAGTTTTTGATTATTTTATAAAGTAATTTTTATATTTTCTGTTTTCTGCAAATACAAACTTTCATCTCGAGGATGTAGATAGAGATGAATTAGACGTTCTCACATCCTGGCCATAACTTATCAGATGTGCAAACTGCAACGCATTATTGACTAAGATCAATTAAACTTGGTGAGGTCCTTTTTACTCGTACCATTTACGAATAGGTTTGTGCACTAACAGTAATACAAAGGATTTACTTCGATATATGTAGGAAACAGTGCAATTGATGCAACTAATGCGTTTAAAGAGAAATAATTCTGTGGGCTCCTGATCCTATCCAAGATCTTGGGAGCCCAAGTCATCCTCTCCTCACCTCAAGTAATGACACCTTCCAATCAAAAGACGTGCTAAATCAGTGAAATAGACTAGCTCCCTATTTCGTACTTATCCTTCCGAGGGTGGCCCCGGGGCATTCGTCAATGGACGTTACTGTGTTCAATTTAAAAAATAAGCTTACCTATTACGTAGGACCTACAAATTGATGAAAAGTGGGCGTATAGGTACCTAATATGGGGTATGCCCCTGCCTAGGCCTTCAAGGAATCAGGCGTGATATGTATATGTTAAATAACAAGAAAAGAAAGACAAAGACATTAGGTAAGTGCCCTGAAACGGTTTCCTAATAACTATTAATTCTCTTTGGGGCTTCTGGGATTTCGATTCCTCAAGGATCCGCAGTGTCATATCTAGGTAATTTTTCAAGTAGAATATATTTCTTAATATGGCATTTTCCATTCATCGTATAATGTAGTGTGGGTGGAACTGCTAGTTCCCGCCATCCTGCCGCTCACATACTCCAGGAGGGGATAAGCTTTGGTGTGCAAATTATACTACCGCAAGAGTGCTGAAGTACGACCTTTCAAAACCACTGCTTCCGCACGACTAACTTACCTAATTGCCGGTTAACTTGTGCAGTCAACTTACAAAGTTATCAAACCGAGTGACGTCTTGTCTATGTATTGCAATGCGATGAATACAGACTAGGTACTTGATGTCGTTCAATGATGCATCTTATTTATTATATTCTGTTTTTTAGTATTTATTGTTATAGAGGCAACAGCAACACATTTTCTGTGAAAATTTCAACTGTCTAACTACAGAATATTTTTGTATTTCATAGCAATGAGTTTGGTTAAACTATTCTTAAAATATTAAGAAAGAAATTATAAATAAATCAAAAAAACTGATGTCATCGGCAGGACTCGAACCCACGGCCTTTCCCTAAAGCCTAGTTCGGATTAGGCTAGTAATTTAGAAGAGTAGCGATTAATTTAGTAGCTAAATATGTGCGAACTACAAAAAATTTGTCAAGTAATTTAGTAAATGATTTAGTCAAGTCGATCCATTTTACTCTATTTTTTCGGGCGAGTAGCGCCTTCCACCACGCATCCGTGCTCACTGGTTCACCGGCAAAACAAGTCCGAACCTGTTGATTAGTCGAGTTCATTAGTGGCCTGGTCGCAAAATGTCACAACACCACTAACTTGTGTACATAACCAAACCGTAATGTGAACGATTTCTGTGAAGTAGCGAGTAGTTTAGCCACTAAATTACACGCTACTCTACTAAATTACTAAAGCAGTGCGAACTAGACTTAACAGGGGAAATGCTCTGACCACTGTGCTACGATGTCCTATACATTATATTTAATTTCTTTCTTAATATTATATAGAATATACTTACTTTATTGTACACCAATACAAAAGGAACAGAAACTTAACATTTAGTATGTACAAATAACGGGCTTATCACCAAGAGTGATCTCTTACAGGCAACCTTTAGATGGACATAAGTAGATAGAAGTGAAGTGAACAATGGATAGGTACTAGCATATATTATTATGATGAAAAGAAAGATGAAAAAGTTTTGAAAAGAAAAGTACAGGAGTGAACTGAATATAGTAATTATAAGAAGATTTACCCTACATAAAGTGAAACCTAAACACTATCACGCTTCATGAGGTACAGCGCAAGACAGACGGACGGATAGCGAAGTCTCAGTAATAGGGTTTCCGTTTTACCCTTTGGGTACGGAACCCTAAAAATAATGAGGTCAATAATTTCAAAATATTTGATATCGGTGTATTTTAGTATTATTTTTTACTATTAGCATATTTACGTCTGATACTATCTACACGTAAAAAGTCAATCGAAATAGGTTATGAAGACAAATTAGTAATCAAATTGGTGTTCATCAAATTGCTATAAAAAATCTAGTATCTTTCTATTGTCGTCATTGTAGCTCTTAGAAAGAAAATGAATGAACTGCACAACAACCCCTCGTCAAATGACCTTGAAATCGGTGAGAACGCGGAAGAGACGAGCCCACCCACCGCCCGCCCGCGAAATCAACGACCGCGGGGCGTAACCGCCGCCCTTCGCCGCGCTCGGGCCTTTCAACTTTTTCCCGCCAGTTTTTCAAATCTGTACCCGGAACCAGAGATATTCTTTTAACTCTGTTTAGTAATAGCTATGTTGGTGTGCTACCAACCTTGACATACCTCTTAACAGAACCATAGACACGAGTAATTTGCAATAGATTGTATTGTACCTATGGACGTATATAATCAAGTTTAGACGTAGATTATACCTTCTATTAGGATATAGTGCTACCGTTAGGTACTTCTAGCTATTCGAAATTATTTGTAAGAAATATTTATACATTACCTAATGTAGTAGTTTTTAAACATCATTGTTCTTGACCTTCGTCAGATCGTTTGGTGTACGGTGGGTACACCAATGAACAAGTTGCTTAGCTGTACCTAGGTACTATCACAGATAATTATAATATATACTATAGAGTATTATAAGTAATATAGGGAAAATAGTTAAACGTAGAACATCTGTTCATGAACATCATTGTGTAGGTGAGATAGATTTTAACTGGGGAGTGTTTGTTACACCTTGGTCACAGAAAATATTAGAGTTGGTTAGTTTTTTTTTTTTTTTTAATTCCGCGGCCGCTCTAACGTCCGTTGCAAGACTTGGTTGTTGTGATTTATTGTACTTACATAGTAGGTAGGTACCAATCGTTAAGACCTAACTAATACTTAGGGCAATTTTCCAGTCATGCGTATTTTCAGATCTCGTACGCACTGCGTGTGGATGTCAACGTCAAATCAGTTCACGACTACCTCGTTACCATAGCAACCGGACCGCGGGCTGCCCACGTGACATGAAATGCATTTCATAATTGTAGGAAATTTGACATTGACATCCACATGCATTGCGGACGAGATTCACACGCTCGCTGCTGGTGGAAATACGCTTGACAGGAAAAGCGCTCTAAGGGTAGTTGGTTGAAATAAAGGTTAGGTTATCCTTGTCTGTTCTCTACCAGTTAGGTACGTAGAAGCTCCTCATTTGAATACCTAGATGTTCAATGTTCATAGAAAAATCATGTATCAAGCATTCAGCAATCATTACCGAGCAGTAAGTAGGTACACTTAGATAATTCACTTTATACAGACAAATGCTACTAAAAAAACTGCTAAAACTTATCGTTTTTTTGGTTTTTTTTTTAATTCCGCGAGACCGCCGCCGCTCCCATGTCCATTGCTGCGGGGTCTCTGGTGAGACCCGAAGGTATAGTATTCCAGTGGACGCCCGGCGGACTTTGGCCACTTTGGGGGACCTCTTCCGGGGTTTGGTAGGGATGAAAATCCCGCGTCGTTGGGGTTGGGTTTTATCCCGCGTCGGTGAGTGAAACTGGTCGCGTGCTGTGGGTTGGGGACCCGCAGCACGCGACCCTTCTAGCCTGCTTCTGTAAGGACGGCGGGTAGCTATCCCACCGTCCTCAGGCCCCGACCATGGAGGTCGATGGTCCTGGGCGTAAATGAGTCTGCGGCGCCCTGGCCGCTGACTGCGGGACTCAGCGGGGAGGGTACGCTCCCTCTCCCTCCCGGCCGCCTCCATCGCGAGTAGGACTTGCTCGCAGAAGGAAACATTATCGACCAAAATCGATCGACTTATTCAACCAATGATATCGCAGAAAATGTCGGTCACGTGACCCAATTAACATTTTTTTTTTCATTTTCTGCAATATCGTTAGTCAATGCTGAAGTCAACGCTGACTGTGCCCTCTTCTATACATAATGACGATAGGCACGTAACTGTTTTACTGCCAGCCGATTCTAATGATTTACTTCGTCTAGATACTCAATTATGAACTTACCTAGTTATACTCGTATTATTATGTTGTCACAAGCTGTGGTCTGTAAAAACCGCACCAATACCTACAGTGGAGGAAGTAAATGAAACAATATCGTGATTTAAAGTCAATTTATTGGACAATAAAAATATCGATAACGTGGTTAAATACCTACCTACTTGAAGAAATAATTCGATAAGATCAAACACCATGAAAATGATAGGTGGTAGGTATGCTAGGTATGCTAGCGGTAGTAGGTCGTGTCGTAGATTAGAACTGGACGAAATTTATAAAAGTACCTACCTACCCAGTGATCGATTATGTTCTGATATAGGTTCCGTCTTAAGCCAAATTACATGAAATGAACGAAGCTATTAAAAGCTGCTCGCAGTCCCTTTCAAAATCAATATTATTTTATATTTATAGGTATCTATCTCCACACCAGACCAGCAGTATGTAGGAGCAAAAGTACTAAAGGGAGAAATACACAATTTAAAGGGACTGTTTAAAACAGATTTAAAATCGTGTAGGTAGACAGCTGTTTTAAACTAAATTATGTCATATGGTGTAGGTATTTGTCCTCTATTTAAGAGAGGTAAGTACCTAGTCATAGCTTAGTTTACGAGATATTTGAGATTTCTTTTGACAAAAATCTTGTTCAAACAAAAGCAATTCATTAAGTTACCAAACATTTATTTCTGTCCTTAATATAATAGGTCTTTTTCAATATAATAACAGTAACATACAAATAATTAACAATTAAATAGTTATAAATAAATAAAGTTTCAACAAAATATCTTATTTCAAATAAGTCATCTTAAAAATATAACAATCAAAATATTTGAGGATTGCCAAATAAATTATAAAATTTCAATAAACAATTCGCATTCGTTTCGTACCTATGTATTTTTTACATTTCGGTAAAAAAAGAACTTATACATTGCACGTTACTTTGTACGTATTAATCAACGGCAACAAAATTTGTAAGTAGCCTTAAATCACACTATAAACGAGAAATAATACTGGTGTCTGCTTATCGTCTACTCTTACTGGTTTGAATCTGTAACAAAAAAAAAAAATAAGGACGGGAATCTGTCATTGTAGTGTAATATTTAATTACAAACTTTATGGCACAAAGGCCTCTGAAGCCATGCCAGAAATATCATTCAAAAAGAAATACAAACTTGCAAAATAGTGACTGCAGCCTTTTGAGCATAGCAGTGTCGACTAAAGTTGATCGACTTATTTAACCAATGGAGTTCGATTTTTGCTGAGCGCGTGGCAGGTGGCTTTGTAGGTTACCTCTGGCGCTCCGCAAAAATCGGATTTCCAGACACTATCATATCAAACAACGTTTCTTGTCCTCCACCTGGAGCTAGTTAGGAATAACTAGTTTTTCTGTGCGGGACTATCAAGTAATCAAGCATTATGGCATTGGCGAAATCATCGATGAACATCGATGGATAGTTTTTAAAGAAAGAAGAATATTCATCCAATGACATTTAAGTACTCTTTTTCAACCGACAAATAGAAGGAGATTCTCAATTCGAATGCATGTTTTTTTATGTTTGTTGCCTCATATCTTTGGACTTGTGTGACAAGTGGTCCCATTTAGACAATTATTTGGTCCCATTTCGGTCATTTGAAGTCGGTTGTTGTGTCAATTTTTGACATGTAAAAGGAATCATTTTCACCAGAAGCATACCGTATATCTACAAGCCACCACAACTCCTCTCGACGGTGATCTTCTTGCCGAGTTTCTCTTTCTCGTGGTGTTCCTCTTCCATCTCAGCCATCCGAGCGAAGCGCGAGTACGCCACGTGACCCGACTTGATAGCTGACATCATCTATATCGATAACATTCAATTTTTTTTTACTGCCCCGGTGGCGCAGTGGTATGAGTATGCGACTGCCGCTCCTAAGGTCCCAGGTTCGATTCCGGGTCGATTCAAATTATTTGTGTGATCCACAAATGTTTGTTTCGGAGTTTGGGTATTTTCCATGTATAATATGTATGTATTTAGAAATATATAAGTATGTTTATCTGTCGTCTAAATCCCATAGCACAAGCTTATATTAGCTTAATTTGGGCTAGATGACGTAGTGTGAGAATGTCCAAAAATATTTATTATTATTTGACGATATAACATTTATGATACGAGCACATATAGCAAAAGGTGTAGTTACTCAAGCACCGCGATAACCTATTAGAATGGGTCATAGGTAGATAATATTAAAGGAAGAATAAATGGTGTTATATGTTTCCACTTTACCATTTATTCGGAGAGAGAACTATTGCGAGAACTATTCTATTTCCTAAGGGAACACATTACTGGGATAAATAGTAACTTATACAGGATGTAACAAACGGTTCACTATCCATTTGCATAAAAAAAATAACCATAAAATATTTTGGCATATGGTAATTTAGACTAATGATATTTATGCATAATTTTTTTATCCATAACAAATTTAGCATATTTGTCTGAATCATAAATAAAATTAGCATAATTATTTTTAAGCATAAAATTTATAAGCATAGCTTTATAAAGGCATAAACGTATCAAACTATAATGAATATAGTCATAAGCATCTTACGCAGAATAAGTAAATATGTAAAATAATTAAAAGGCGGCTTAGGGGTGGCCCAAGGGCCACCCCCGCCGCACCTAAACCTACTTTGACACTATATCATATAGGAAATACTGGTTAAAGTAACTTTTTTATTTTTCATTCATTTCATTAATTTATACCTATTCATTTTTAGTAATATATACTATTAGGCGACTGTACACTATGCCTAAAAACATTGTGCAAATTATAAATATGCATAAATATATTAGACCTAAATATAATTATTCCACAGTACATATGCTGCTAAAAATCAATTATGACCAAGTATAATTATGCCAAAAAAAGTATGCCAAATTCATTGTGCCAAAACATTTTAGGATTACATATATTATGTTAACGAAAGGTATCCCGTAACAAACATGTGGGTCAGTATGGGAAAGTCTGAAACTATAAGACACTTTTACTAGCTCGGGAATCGAACCCGGGCGTAACATCCTCCATACAAACTTTCACTTTTGATAATATTAGATTTAATATTAGAGGATGTTCATTAAGTACTTAGTGGAGCCAATCCATTAGTGTTTCAATAATGTTTCAGTCAAAAATAGACGTTCGAAATAAAGCAACAGCATTAAAGTACTTGGGTATGAATCTAATAAAGTATGTAGTTCTATGACTTAGGTATAGGTATAATTAAAATATTTCACAACAAAATGTTAGGTATAACCAAAGCCAAGCTATGAAAATTGTATAAGCAGCACAATAGTGAAAGAGATGAAAGGACGGAAGGATTTAGAATTGCATGCCATTCAATTATAGTTGCAGCATGCGAAAGAATGCAGTAAAACGTATGTTTGACTACAGTTAATGTGCTACACATGTAAATCATAATAAGGCTGATATACCTACCTATTTACGACCAAACCCTCTTCCTTTACGCGAATAAAAGTGGCGTTATGAGCATGGCAGTTTCGACTAAAGTCAATCGACTTATTCAACGTAAAAACTGTCAGTCACGTAACTCATTTTTTGTTTCAGTTTTTTGCCATATCATTTGTTATTGACTGAAGTCGATGCTGGCTGTATTAGTCTTACAGTTATAAATCATATCTACGTCTCACTAAGAACTTAGAAACCCAATCACCTGCAAGTGGTGCACCTGCCGATCAACGGCCGAGACTCAGGTAAACAAACAAGTGCCCGAATAGCGGCAATAGGCTATACGTGGGACTAAAAGGTAGTTAATAGCGAAAAGTGGCCTATAATATACCCCTGCCTACCTCTTCAGCGCCATAGGCGTAATTATAAATACACTAGCTGTCCTAACGAACTTCATACCGTCTCAAATTAACCTTTTAAACCTGCCCTGAATTGGTACGAATATTTCAAGAATAAAATTAGTCAAATCGTGCTACCCGCTCCCGAGTTTGAGACAAACGAACGGCAATTCATTATTATTTGTATAGATTTTAGCTAAATCCGTCAAATGGTGAAGAAATCAACATCCCAAACTATCACACACTCGTATTCATTTGAAATGTTGCCAATAAAGAAATCACAATTATTTAACCTACTTGGCGCAGTACTGAGTCTAATGAGTGACATTCTACGTTCTACGACACCTGTCCTAGAATCTACCTAGAATATATCTAGTTATCTAATAGATATAGGTACAAGTACAATGTCTTAATATGTAGTGAAGTGACGTATTTTCCTTGGGTTTTTTTAGTCGAGGAGATACACAAATCGAGTTGTAAATGACTTAATTCTTTGTAATAAAAAAAATTACAAACAGTAACCCCGTGTGTCCACACCAAACTGTTCTCTCAATAGTCCAGAATGGCAAAAAGATTTCGATTTTAGTTATCAAGGATATAATATATTATACTAGTGGTCGCCCGCGACTTCGTCCGCCTGGTAATTTGTATTTTTTCCCGTTCCCGTCGCGTCGCGTCATATTTTGAACAATTCACACAATATCTTTATAAATTGTAGCCTATGTGTTATTCTGATGTATAAGCTATATTATTGTAAAGTTTCATTAAAATCCATTCAGTGGTTTTTACGTGAAAGAGTAACAAACATCCATCCATCCATACATACTTACATACTCACAAACTTTCGCGTTTATCAATTTACATAGTAGGATCGATTCTTGATCGGTCAGCTTATTCCAGTGTACTTCAATGTAAGACGTTAATGAGTAAACGATAGTTAATAGCGGGTTAAGGCCAACTTTCGAGTCTACGTTAATGTTTAGTAGCGGATCAAGACAAGTTTCGAGTCTACGTTAATGTTTAGTAGCGGATCAAGACAAGTTTCGAGTCTACGTTAATGTTTAGTAGCGGATCAAGACAAGTTTCGAGTCTACGTTAATGTTTAGTAGCGGATCAAGACAAGTTTCGAGTCTACGTTAATGTTTAGTAGCGGATCAAGACAAGTTTCGAGTCTACGTTAATGTTTAGAAGCGGATTAAGGGCAAGTTTCGACTCTACGTTAATGTTTGATTGTGGGTTAAGGCCAAGTTTCGAGTCTACGTTAATGTTTAGAAGCGGATTAAGGGCAAGTTTCGACTCTACGTTAATGTTTGATTGTGGGTTAAGGCCAAGTTTCGAGTCTACGTTAATGTTTAGAAGCGGATTAAGGGCAAGTTTCGACTCTACGTTAATGTTTGATTGTGGGTTAAGGTCAAGTTTCGAGTCTACGTTAATGTTTAGAAGCGGATTAAGGCCAAGTTTCGACTCTACGTTAATGTTTGATTGTGGGTTAAGGCCAAGTTTCGAGTCTACGTTAAAGCTTAATAGCGTATTAAGGCCAAGTTATTCAACGTTAATGTTTCATCTATCATACATCAAACCAAGCATTAACTATAGCCACACATGCGCAAAGTATTGACCTGAAGATATTCGTCGAGTTCGACTTGTCCGTTCATGTTAGTGTCGATCTCTTTCAATATTTCGTGCAATTGTTCCCCTGTCACCTCCTCGCCGTAGTTCTGTGGAAAACTATGATTTGAGCAAGCGTTCACAATGGACATGATAATGCACTAGTTGAATGTTTTGTTTGTCATAGACAATGAAACCTTTTTTTTTGCTGTTAAAATTGCAGTTTTTTTCCAGTTATTAGTAAGAATTTAGCAGAGAATGGTATCATTGATGGCAAAAAATACAAACAACTTAGAAATATTTCGACATTATGCACATAATTAGAGCAATAAAGTTAAATTTTTTTAAATTAGGATATCCGCCTGTCAGTTAATTGATAAGGTTGAAGTTCTGTCTGATGTTCGTTTATGTGCATATTGTCCAAAAGCAATTTCCATCGATGTAGCCCACGACACAGCATGATATCCCAGCTATTCCCATCCCCTTGTATTTCTACCTGAAGGTAGTCTTGAAGTTCCATCTGGCCGTGGTAAGTGACGTCAATCTCAGACAACAAGGCGCGTATTTCATCCTCTGTAGGTCTCACACCCATACTCTAGAATCGGCATTATCAGTTCAGAATACAACATTTTTTTAACCTTTGCTAAAGGATCATTTGTAACTTTAGAATTGATTTTTTTAATGAACCGTATTTCAGTCCATTTATTTTAGGGAACTTCATAATTATTAGTAAGATCTACTTGATCTATTAGAAACTCAGCCCCACCTATTTCCGCACCTCATGACGGACGAACAAGCCTCGGTTGCAGAAACCGTGTGACCGGCTCTCCACTGTTACATGGGGCCAAGGTTTCAACAAAATTACTATCGTACTGACCGCTGGACGTATACCTACAAAATCAGTCTCGGTGTTTTAGTGCTAAAAACATTTCTCTATAATATCTATCAAGAAAATGGTAACATTAAAATTGACTTAGCATGTGTTCCCATACCTTCAAACTTCTTCTAATATCGTTGATAGACACGAAGCCCTTCCTGTCTTTGTCTATGATCTGGAACCGTTTGATGTAAGTCTGGATCTCGTCCTTGCCTAAGTTGATGGGGATCTTGTCGCGACTGGCGCGGTTCACCATCTGGCCCATCTCGTTGGCTAAGAACTCGTTGGCGTCTTTTATTTGTTTCTGTAATTTGAGATGATTGCTACTTAGATAAAGATTACTTTTAAAGGGCCTACAGATAACAGTCCGCCACTGGCAGACGACTGGCGGTTTTCGGCCTGTCTACTATCTACGGACTCGATCAATTTCCAGTAACTGACAGACCGATATCCGCCGGCAGTAGGACGGCGGACTGTAGTTCTGTGGGGCCCTTAACAAATACAGTCAAATACTGAGCGTATTGATGACTGTCGCTGCAGCTATTCGCAGTTTATAGATAGTAAATAAAAATTACCACGCGATGTCGATGGTGGTTGCGATTTAAGTCGATACCAACCGTTCCTTGCATTTAACGACAAAATGTGGGTAGTGTGAATCAAACTATATGTTTTCATACAAAAGGTGCCAGACCGTGTGTTTGCGTTGTTTCGTGGTTGGTGTGGTCGTAGATAGATCTATTAGATAGGTGAAGTTTGTAAGCACCACAAACCTGTTTCTCAGCCTCACTCCACTTGAGTTCCTCAGCCATGATGTCGACGATGGCGGGCAGCGCCTCAGACGCGGCCTGCACGTTGAGGAACGCGAGTCGCAGTCGTCGCGCTATCATGTCCACGGCTGAACACGCGTATTCACGGACACCGTACCTAAACATACGTACAAAAGTCTGTCAATTTATAATCAGCAACAAAATTAAATCATACTCCTACTACATCTTCTCCGACTCCAAATCTGCTCTCCTCGAACCTCGAACTTTCCAATCCCTACAGCCATAACACATTCGCAGTCAACATATTCCGCCAATTGCACTTTGCCAAAACCCAAAACATCCAAATACAATTCGCCTGGGTAAAAGCCCATGCCGGAATCCCTGGCAACGAGGCAGCTGACACGGCGGCTAAAGCTGCGGCTTTCCTGCACAAACAACCAGACCACTCTCACACACCTCTTTCATACATAAAACACATACACAAAACAAACCTTCTCACTTCCTCACAACAACTCTACGAAAATTCCGCCGGGTCAATCCACACCAAGCAACTCCTTCCTACCTATCATGACCTCACGAACTTCCTCTCCAAAGTCAAACTCACCTTTCCAATAACCCAATTCCTCACCAACCATGCCTTCCACAAATCATACCTCTTCCGATTTCACATCACTGACAACGACCTCTGTCCTTGCACCAACACAATCTCGCAGACCTTCCAACACCTTATTTATCACTGCCCCAGATTCGCACTTTCACGACTAACATTTACACATATCTGCCAAAACAACAATATCGATCCTCAAGACCCTCTTCTCCTAATTAAATTAACAAACAACACCGAAACACGTAACTCATTCCTCCACCACATCACCTATATCGTAAATCAACTAAAACACTTTAACGGCACATAACATTTAAACAATCAACTTGCAAACGGTTCCAGGAGAGGGCGTACTCCATAAGCGCCACTCCTGAACTAAAAACCAATTGACTCAACAAAAAAAAAAAAAAAAAAAAAAAAAACCTAACCTAACCTAACCTAACCTAACCTAACCTAACCCCGCCGGGTGGTGGCCGGCAGAATAGAATAGCCCCAACCCATATCCTCCCGTGGATGTCGTACGAGGCGACTAAGGGAGTGTGTGGAAAGTACTGACCCCGTGTAACTTTTCCACACACAAAAGCGGATGTCCCAACTAACCTAACCTAATCAACTAAACCTAAACAACGACCTCTGTCCTTGCACCAACACAATCTCGCAAACCTTTAACCTAACCAAGCAACTCCTTCCTACTCATCATGACCCCACGAACTTCCCACCAACATAATCTCGCAAACCCTCAACCACCTTATTTACAACTGCCCCAGATACACTTAACTCACTCCTCCACCACATCACCTTTATCGTAAATCAACTAAAACACTCTAACGGCACATAACATCTAAACACTTCACTAACTAAACAATCAACTTGCAAACGGTTCCAGGAGAAGGCGTATACCATAAGCGCCACTCCTGAAACTAAAACCCAATTGACTCATCAAAAAAAAAAAAAAAAAAAACATACGTACAGTTAGTCAAGGTTCATAAGTGCATACCCATTATAATAATGCAATAACTTGACTGTACATTTTTATGACGCAATTACATGTGGTCCTTAGCTTGTATTGGATTGTCTATGGAATTCGGACAAACAACCTTGTTTAAATGAACGTCGAGTATGCCCGTATTCGAACAGTTTAGGATGCTGGGTCGTGTGCCCGTGTTCTAGTAAGCGAACGTGAGTAATACAACATTATTAACACATCACTGCCTCTTATGATACCTACAGGAATTACTTATAAGTATAAGAGGCAGGATTAATCTTTAGGGAAACCCGTACACCAAGTCTCCCACCACCACCAAGACTCACCTAATTTCAGCATCGATATACGGGAACTCCGGGTGTACTTTCTTGCCGACAATAGGCCATCGTTTACCGGTCATGGCCGCCATCTTGGCCACAGCGAATGCTCTATCACCGTAAGATTTTGCCAAATGTTGCGCTACCTGAAATCGATTTCAATACGTTTCATTTATTTGTTTCGATGTAGATTTATATTCTCTTTTTTTAATAAAACACGTCAAACATTGACACAAAAAAATTACTTAAAGTTACTGGAACGGGACCAAATAATTGTCGAAATGCGACCAAATTGAAATGGGACTACTTGGGAAGCATTAGATTTAGGCATTAGGCATTATTATTAAAAACATATATCCGAATTTAGAACCTCCTCCTTTTTTCTTTAAAACCCAAATATTGACGACTCACCTCCATCTCAAGGCCAAAATCTTGCACTAATCTAATGTACATGGTGGGTGTCCAGCCGTGGGCGCCCTCTAATAAGAACCCGCCAGTCTGGCTGTCGCGGTATATAGGCTTTAGATTGGTACCTTTAAAATAAAGACCATTTTTACAATCTAACCCGCCCATATGGAGAAAATCCCACTTCTGATGTAGGTTTGCCACATCTGATATTACATTCCCATACCTGATGTAGGTAAAAAATGTATCAGCTCAGTCTCCATTTATCGGTAGGTAAACATAATATTTGTTTCGGAGTTTGGGTGTCTTCTATGTATAATATGTATGTATGTATTTAGAAATATAAAAGTATGTTTATCAGTCGTCTAGATCCCATAGCACAAGCTTATATTAGCTTAATTTGGGCTAGATGATGTGTGAAAATGTCCAAAAATATTTATATTATTTATTATAAAATTAAGGACGAACTAACTCAATACGTGTAAATTAGATCTTAGACACTTTGGTTTTTTTCCTCTGTACACTGCGTGGACCAATTTGATGAAATATTTATAATTTGATAATGTATTCGAGCTACTTTTATCCCGATAATATCTAGTATTTGCAACATTTTCAATTACTACTTAGCGTATTAGCTCCTATTTAGCGTAGAGTGATGTTATATAGCCCATTTTACTTTCTAATAATGTAGCTTTATATAGATGTAATAGCGGAAGCCCGCGGCTTAGCCTGATTTACAAATTTTGTGCACAAAAACCTTCCTCGAGAACCACTCTAACCATTGGTGAAAACTGCATCAAAATCCGTTGCGTAGTCATAAAGATATAAGCATAGATACATACGGACGCGAGTTTTTTTATAATAGTGTAGTGATGAAGAATTTTTCGAATTGATCCACCAGTTTCGGAGCTAATTCAATTCAAACAAAGAATATTTCTATTTATATTTAGCATAGAGATCTTACTTTCAATAGCAGCATCAATAGTTTCAGAAGCCATAGATCTATAAGTGGTCCACTTCCCGCCAGCGATGGTGACGAGACCTGACGGGGACACGTGCACGATGTGGTTGCGAGCCAGCGACTGTGTGTCGGGCTTGTTGGGGTCCGACACTAGAGGCCTGATGCCGGACCAGGCTGAGAGGACGTCGCCGCGACGTACTGGAATATAACAACGTTTTAGGTGAGTTTTTTTTTCTCCAATTCGTTTTAGCTGTCAAACATTCTCTCAGCGTTCAAACTGTAGCTAGCTAACCTAAAAATGCTTGTAATAAGAGTGGACTTACATTTAGTATGGGGGCTGGGAATTGAACTGAAAGCGAATGACCTGAGAGCTAAATATTGTAACTATCTAAACGTTTGTATACTTAACAATATATTATGGACCGAGCGAGATCTATATTTCGAGATTGGACAATTCTCTGTCTGTGTGTTCCGGGCTAGCAGCCACAGTTTTTATCCGATCTTTACGAAACTTTGCAAAAGTGTTCCTTGATTTAATACTATTTTTTCGTCATGAGCTTTTGGATTGAGGGGAAAATGGGGTGAATATGGTCAAATAAGGTTATAATGTTTTTTCGGGCTAGCGGGCCCATTTATTATCCAATCTTCACGACAAGTATTCCTTTACAGAAGCAATATTTTTAGTGGAGTTTATTTTTACTGGCCAACCGTGGAAACGGGTTGTCTGGACTCTGGTGTAGGCTCAGCGACGTCTCTGTGGGTACGCTTGTCAACTTGTAATTGTTCATCAATCGATTATATTATAACTACTAAATCCCGTTTAAACGTCAGTTATGGAGTGAAAATACTAAGAAGAGCTAGATGTTTTAAATCAAACTTACCCTCAACATCTGGGTTCAAATAATTTTTAACCTCTGTAAGAATAAAGAGAATTTCGTCCTCGGTGGGTTTGGGGTTGTGTGTGACGTCACATGGCATGTCAGTTGTGCCCGCGATGGTTCCCTTCAGCCACGGTAGGAAGAAGATGACACGACCGTCTGAAGTGGCTGGGTCTAGGAGACCCATCTGGTCTGGGCTGGAAGTTAAAGATTTAGAACTAAATCTCACAGAATTTGATAATTTTTAGGGTTCCGTACCCAAAGGGAGAAACGGGAACCCTATTACTGAGACTTAATTGTCCGTCCGTCTGTCTCATGAACCGTGATAGTTAGAAAGTTGACATTTACAAAGATGATGTATTTCTGTTGCCTCTATAACAACAAATACTAAAATACTCCCATACAACAAACTTGATTTTGTTGCCGTTTTGGTACGGAACCCTTTGTGCGCGAGTCCGACTCGCACTTGGCCGGTCTTTGTAAACGTGAAATAGATCCAGGTACCTCTTTTATTTGTAAATTTTGCCGGATATTCCTACCTGTAGTATCCAGGTAACACAATATGTACACCGGACGATGGGCAACAAATCTCCTTAATATTCGGGTCATCCATTTTTCTGATGCTGTCTGTGAAAGGTCCCGTTGCGTTGATGATGCACTTTGCTTTCACGTCCCATTCTTTGCCGGATAGTTCGTCCTGGAGATAACGGGTTTTAATTAGTTTTCTCGTTCCCGTTTCCCATGGGATTTTCGGGAAAAAGCCAAAATTACTTAGAGATGATCTAGTTACATATCAGTGAAATAATTTTCTAAATCTGTTTACAGAGCGTATTAGATGCAAACAAACAAACAATCAAATCTTTCTTCTTTATAATATTAGTATAGACAATGCTGGGGTTTTTTTTTCATTTTAAACCAGTAGTAGAGGAGGAATCATGGATGGGTGGCTGCAGAGGCAGCATGGTGACCTCACGTATCGTGCGACGCAGATCGTTACCGGGCATGGATGCTTCGGTAGCTATCTGTTTCGCATCCATCGTGACGTCACACCCCGGTGTCAACACTGCGAGGTTTCCGACGACGACAGTTAGTAGATAATTTGCATCTACTGTAATATTGCGTACCTTAAGCCTAGCTCCGTTCAGTTTGCCGGCAGTTTTGTGTAGTTTGGTCACTTTGACGTGATTGGCGATAGTGGCGCCATGTCGAGCTGCTGTCAGTGCTATTGCTAAGTTCATTCGAGCGTCATCCTGTTGACCTGTTCGTTAAGTACACGTGTTTTTATTTATTTTATATTATTTGGGGAGCTTATGGCTAAGTGTATTAAATTACATACATAACAGAAGAGAAATACCAATAGCAAATTAAGTACAAGCTTCCACAGTTGGCAAACAAGAAAAACGATTTTAAGAACTAAGTCAAGATTCTGGGACTTGGGACGAAGGTTAGGCAAACAACCAAATAAATGCAATACCAAATAAAAAAAAATATAAATGTAATGATATACATTTATATTTTTTTTATTTTCGCAAACCGTAAAATACATTTAAGTTGATTTATTTTGACATAAAAATGTATTCTTATGTAGTAATGTTTAATTTTGTTATAATAGTATGATTATGATTTAAAATCACCACCTACCTAACTATTTTGCATACCGTGAGGATATGACTGCGCACAATTAA
Source organism: Nudaria mundana (assembly GCA_963556515.1). NCBI lineage: Eukaryota > Metazoa > Arthropoda > Insecta > Lepidoptera > Erebidae > Nudaria > Nudaria mundana. Next base: position 19,865,982 of record OY748291.1, on the reverse strand, counting down.
AACCAATTTAATGTAACCCAAATATGTTACCCATATTCGCAAATAAATAAATTGATTGATTGATTGATTGAATCTATTATTTTTTTGTCGATTTGCACTTAACATAATAATATCGAAGCTCCTACAAACCTCAACCCAAGTAAAGCACTTACCATCGTAATATACGATACCACCGCACAAGTTGTCTGATTTCAACATAGGGAACAATTCGAGAGTATTCTTCTTGGACAAGTAATATGAACTCTTCACGTTTCTGTCGCCAGCCACCAAGTCGTACATCTTTATACCGAACCAGTAGTAGGGGACTTGCCACCATCTGTGATTTGTAAAGATAAGAAAACTATGTACCTAGGTACAGTACCCGGCGAAAAATATTGCACATCAACCTTTGGAAAGAGACAATCGGCTTATTTCGGCTTCGTAGAGCGTTATCTCTGTCACACTAAATACAAACGGTCCAGTTCTATTAGGAGCTGTTAAAACAATATGATTTGCTTTCTTTTAATAATTCTTTTTATTCTTTGTATAAAATAATAAAATAGATAACGCTCTACGAAGCCGAAATCAGCCGATTGTCTCTTTCCAAAGGTCGATCGATGTGCAATATTTATCGCCGGGTACTGTACACATAAGCATTAATAAGGCATTAAGTCCGCCATTGCACAATAACTGTGCAAAAAGTTTCAAATAAATAAATAAGCGTCGCGTAGTGTCACACTTGTGTTGTACACAAGTTTAAATCCCGTATAGGGTCACATGTTCAACAATGAAACAATTGTACACAATGAAACATCACCATATTTCAAAAATGCGACATTACCAAACCGTGCAAATCAGTGTGCAAGTAGCTCTTTATGAGCGCCCCCCACTGACCTAGTCAGGCGCCGCACTTCGTGGCGGGAGCATGTTTGCTGAGCATATTTGCAATTTTCATCTAAAAAAGTAAGAATTTTTTTTTTACTTTGATTTTTTCCCTAGTCTTATGTGTACTACAATTGGTTATTTTTGTGTATTACGTACGAATAAGCATATATCTAAGATTCTTGTAGCCTACTTTGATAACCAATGAGTTCATATTTAGTGCTTTTTTTTTGAGGTTTTTTTAGCAAAACCCGAGGTCGTCCACGATGAAACGTTTCAAAATGGACGCAATGAAACTGTTTCATTGTGTACTAGGATTGATTCATTGTACATACCAAGATAAATTAAAGAAGAATTACTTTGGTAATTAGTTATCTCATTAAATATCTTTACATATAGAAACGTCTGTTTGCAGTTTAAACCTACACAGCACGTGTTAAAGCGCGCAGGTAGGTAGGCATTTTCAGTCGTCGCGTTCACTCACCGTGTCGTCGGGTGACCATAATATCTCTGGGTAATATTATTTATTTGTAATAATAAATAAATCTATTTAATAATATTTAATTGGTTTTCTTTTTAAATTAAGTGAAATTTCATCAATAATTTTACTGTTTCATTGATTAACATACGGTGTTTTATTGTGTACACACCCATGGACACAATGAAACATTTCTCATTTAAAAAAAAAACATCTGGTAGATTTTCTATAACTATTTGAGAAAAACTGAGTACACATTTCGTTAGTCAGTTAAATTCTCGACCTCTGTGTAAAATATTGTAACTTTATGGTTATAAATAACTGAGTTACGACTTTCAGAACTTTTAGTGTTTCATTGTTGAACATGTCACCCTACACTATTGACACGAACCCACTCCTAGCACAATAACTGTTAATAATGCTATCAACTATAAAGAAATACTGTAGATAGACTAAAAGTGAGATTAGAATGTAATTGAATTTCGATTTAAATTCGCAATACACGGAAAAGACTTGACGAAAATTTACCGCCGTAAAAGTCGCCCCCATTACATGGGTGGGACCAAAAAGTTACTGGTGAAAAGTAGGCGAATGCCTCTGAATACCTCTTCGGGGTAACAGGCGTGATTATATTAATATGTAGGTAAGTAAGTACAAATCAATTTTTTTTAATAACTGTTTTGAAATAGATTAGGTGCTACTACTGTAACTCACTTATAAACAGGCAATAAAATAGGCAGAGGTCGTGTCAAATGTGGTGCCACTTCCAACATGTTAGCTCTTTCATGTAACGCCTCCTTCACCATTTTGTACTGTTCGTAGTCTAACTGCATGATAGCCTTCTGAAGGTAGCGCACTCCGCCGTGGATCAGCTTTGTGCTTCGACTTGATGTGCCGCTGGCGAAGTCGTCGGCTTCCACCAGAGCTGTGCGGAGACCTGATAAAGGAGGCAGAACTAGAATATCCGGGACTCAATCAATCATATAACCATAAACCATGGGATTAGGGAACTAGAAAACTTTTCCATGCTGGCAGAACATCAGTCAATATCCCGATATTAACTGCAACTAAGCAGAGCTTGTATTATGGCCACAAGATCGAACCCAAGATTCTTGTATTTCTAGTCCGATATCTTTAACGAACCTCTTGTGCACGCATCCAAGGCACATCCAGCTCCTGTAGCTCCCCCTCCAATAATAAGGACATCGTAGACGTGTCCAGCTTGTAAGCTCGTTATCTGGTCGCTTCTAGTCGGTAATGGTCGCTTTTTGCGCTCTGTTTTAGCTGACACCTTCACTGGTTTGTACCATTCCTGTTTGAAAAAAAAGAAAAGCTTTAAAATGCCTTGCTATCATTACATACCCGTTTCCCTTAGTAATTAATTAAATTTTGCTGTTCTCTTTAAGACAGTCTTGATAATGCCTCGTGAGTAGGTGAAACATATGTCGACGTTTATAATGTCTTCTATTTAGCGAAATCATTGCAATTATCTAAAAATTCAACATCATATTTTCCATTGTTTTATCATGGACTTTCACCAGGTAACGCCTGACTCCATTCAGTATGTAAGTACATATACCTAAGATAGAAATAACTGGACAAACAGGCAGAACGCCTGGACTACAGAGATTCTATTTAGTGGTGCCTATATGTAACACCTGTGACTGTCCTGGCTGTTGTAAATTTGGTTTGAATTAAAGAGTAGTTATGAACTTTCTATGTAAAGTGCCCGGGAACGTCAATAGGCATGCCCTACTACGTGTAACCAAAAAAATACTGGCAAAGACTGGGTGTGTAATACACTGCCTATACACCTCGGGGATACAGGCGTGATGTATGTCTGTCAATCAAGCGGTACTTGCAAAAGAAACATCAACAACAGTAGGTATAAATAGATATCTTCCTATCGCAATGTCCCCTAACTGATAATCAAGGGTTTCCTCAAGCGATAACGATATACTTATATACACACAGACATAGATAACAAACTAATGACAGATACGGACCACGGGTGAATCATCTGCCGCTATCGCCCACACAGCGGCCGCTGCGCCTGCGATGCCGGCTGCGCCACCGATTAGTAACCTTCTACGTGACATGGCTTCTGAAAAAGATACAATAAATATTAAGAATATTACACAGCGTCTTATAGCCCAAAGTACGCTCATATAAGTTTGTATTATGGTATCTAAGTCATATCTAAGATACCTACGCCTATAAATTCCTAAGTTCAAATGTACATAAATTACACCCGGTCAAAGCATCTTCTTGGATTCGATTCGATGGAACCCACAACCTCTGCGTCCAGTATTCAGCTTCAGTAGCCCTAACCTTACCTACCTAAACTAAGCAACGAATCGATTCCGACAACTTACGTATGAAAGATTGTTCTCAAATGAATAGCTGTCAATTGCCAATCAAGTTCAACGATAGCTTTAGTTTTTAGGTACTCTTTTTGATTTTTATAACGACGCGACATAACCAAAAATTCTGGTAATCTGTGAACAGCGCTGTGGGCTACGTTATTGTTATTCCTCTGTCATTACTTGTACCAATATTACATAATGTAGCCATTTGTTGTTCCTTTATATAAATAAAATAAAATAAAAATAAAATAAACCTTACCTAAATTACCTAACCACACAGGTTCTCAGAAGTAGTAAATTTATGAGAATAAGTAGGTGACTTAAAGTGTTAAAGGTTTTCTCAACGCATTTAGTGTCGACATTTTCACCCAGCAGCGCCTGCATAAGCGAAATCCTCAGCACATGGCCAAAACATAAGCTGCTGGAATACGTAGGGCGTAGGTAATAAATACTCCGTTCATTTACACTTAATACTCGCATTCCTTGGGCTAACGACCATGTGTAATTGCAGGACCATTAGTAGGGGAATCTCTCACTGATGCATTGACCACTTTCTCGCGACTGACGGATGCGACTGATTGATAATAAATTAATATGGTCGGAACTAAATGTTAGTGTAGCGCGTGTTGCACACTCAAAACACTCAATGATCACGATTCACGCACGTTTCTAACTGATGGTTTATTTCATTTATATTGTTGAAAATGTTATCTTTATCAGTTACTACGTTATTCGTAAGTATTTAGAGATGTCAATTTATTTGACTGGCGTACAACTTTTCAGTTAGGTTAGTAGATAATTAGTTAGTTACCTAGATAAGCAACTCTACCATCGCCGAACACGAATCTAGTTTAGTTTCTATTTTATAAACTAAGAGGTGAAACCTGTTATGAGAAGAGAGGAAAGTAATGTGGTTAGAAAGGTGCAAAGTATGAATGTAGAGGGTTCTTGAGATTTGATACATGGTATCCCCCCGGTACATGCCTTACACCGGTTAATTCTTTACTTAGGAATTGGCAACACTCTGTTCCTTTTTTACCTCGCTAACTCGACTGAGTGTTTTTGTGTTGTCCCAGAATATAAATTAATATTAATTAATCAAGTTAATTGACAACCTGAATGTTCATTATTTATTACTAAGGTAATAAAGAAGGACATCACTGGATTATTGAGTTTTTTATTTCATCAAGACGTGAAGTTTCTAAGTACTAGTATAGTACTTAGAAACAACTTGCTTCCGAAATCTGATCTTATATTCCAGCGTGATTCCTCTGCTGAACAAGGCTTTTAGAAGTGGGGGTTGGGAGGCCCAAGAAAAGATGGATGGAATGCGTGAAAGAGGATATGACAAGGAAAGCAGTCACTGAGGAGATGTCTGATAAGAGTGATAAGGGACGTGGGTGTGGAGGAGGAAGAGATGTTTTGCCGAACACAAATAATTGGAATAAGGGCAGGAAGATGATGATTATAATGATGCATACGAGAGTCATATTTATAAATGGTCATTATACTAGAGACGTGTTAGTGTTATAGGTAGGTAACTTTTATTTTTTTTTAATTCCGCAGCCCAAGGCTGCGGCCGCTCTAACGTCCGTTGCCGGGCGTCTCTGGTTACAAGCAGAACGTATTTCCAGTGGCGCCCGGCGGACTTTGACCACCTCTGTGGTCTCTGCGGGGGTTAGGTCGGGATGAGAATCCCGCGTCGTTGGGGTAGGGTTTTATCCCGCGTCAGTGAGTGAATCTGGTTGCGTGCTAATGGGGCAAAGGCCCCGCAGCACGCAACCCTTCTAGCCTGCTTCTGTAAGGACGGCGGGTGGCGATCCCGCCGTCCTCAGGCCCCGATCATGGAGGTTATAGGTCTTGGGCATAGATGAGTATGCGGCGCCCCCGCCGCTGACTACGGAACTCGGCGGGGAGGGTACGCTCCCTCTCCCTCTCGGCCGCCTCCTTCGCGAGCATGACTTGCTCGCAGAAGGACACGGCCGCGTTCCACCTACTCCTGCTGGAGACCATGGCTTGAAGCATGGTCTCCAGCGAGAGGGTATCCACGCCCAGGCCCACTACGAGGTCCCGGCGCTAACTCGCCCACGCCGAGCACTCCACCAACGTGTGGAGTGCGGTGTCGTTGTCGGAAACCTCGCAGTGTTGACACCGGGGTGTGACCTCACGATGGATGCGAAACAGATAGCTACCGAAGCATCCATGCCCGGTAACGATCTGCGTGGCACGATACGTGAGGTCACCATGCTGCCTCTGCAGCCGATTGTCCATGATCGGCCTCACCGCCGCGATGATGGTGGTACCCCACTTGGGTTGCTCAAGTCGCACCCTCCATGACTCCATGAGATCCTGGCGGAGTTGGGACCGCTGGTTCTCGATTTCTCGAGACGCATGCCTGTGGTCCCGCTCCAGCGCCTCCTTGCGCCATTGAAACAATGACGCAAGGGCTCTCGCTTCCAGGTCCCATGGAGGGGCCCCAGCTAGGAGACATGCAGCCTCTCCGGAGATCGTGCGGTAGCCCCTTATTGTTTTGACGGCCAAGGTCCTCAACGGTCTATTAAGGAGCGTTGAGTTGTTGGCCGTCAACCTCGCCGCCCATACGGGAGCCCCGTATAGGGCCATACTCCGCACGATCCCCAGGTACAGTCTCCTGCAGGAAGCGTTGAAAAAAGGAAAAAAGGAAGTTGTGAAGGCTTGATGCCGATGCTAACGCCTCCCACATTTATGCTGGAACCTTCAGGTGGATCATTCCGAGGTCTGTGAAAACACAGAACCTCGAACTTGTGCAAGGCCACCTCCAGTCCCAGCCACCGTATCCGACCCACGACTTGAGCAACACCCGTCGTGACCTTGAGTGCTGCCTTCTGGTACGTTGCACCCCGCGCCGTGACGAGGGTATCGTCGGCGTAGCACGTTACGCCGACGCCCTCATGCAATGCACCCCGCAGCACCCAGTCGTAGCCGATGTTCCACAGAAGCGGTCCCAGGACCGACCCCTGTGGAACACCGCACGACACATCTCGCCGAGTTGGTCTGAGCCAGCTGGGGAAAGCTATGGCCCTCTCCGGCGGTAGGTAACTGTAGTTAGTTGAGTAGTAAACTAATATTAGATCGCTTCGGAACGAAAATACTACTAAACAATACAGGGAAACTACTAAATGTAATATAATGTATGTATGTATGTAAATATAATGTAATAGTAAATACAGGGGAACTATTCTTTATTGTATTACTTTTACACCAATTTCAATTTTTCTTTTTTTTGTTTCAACACTGCTATGCACCTACTACTAGATCTATCTGCATCACCGTAGATAATGCCTGTGGCATTAAGTCCTCCATTGTACAATAACTGTGCAAAAAGTTCAATTAAATAAATGCAATGTAAACGCCACGCGATGCCCGTTGTTCAGTAAATAAGATTTTGTATGAATACTTTAACTTTAATTTTTTTTTAAAACGTGCATAAACATCGTAATCATAAAGTCGGCGATTTATAGGCGACCTACTCAAAATTTAATTTTTATATTTTTCTCCAGTTTAAAATTTAACCCTGTATAGTTAGTGGTAGATAGTAGATGGGGAGTTATAACAGCAGTATTTAGGTGGTAAACATATGGAGTTGTATTTTGGGTAGTAAGCCTGGTTGAATGATTTATGAGGCGTCCACAGACTGATGGATAATGCAGGTGATAGGTATAGTACCTATTGAGTAGTTGCTAGGTAGATTGATATATTGTTAGGTAGGTTAGGTACTTATGGATTTATTCAATGTAAGAATCAACTACACACGGAAGTTAATATTTATCTCCTGCGTGTTTTACGTCATTCGCGGTATCAAGTCCATAATAATACCGGTTTTATCAGCGCTCGAGTGATGCGTGCGAGTAAAAAATAAGTCAAAGCATTATCTGCTTAATCACAACGTAAGGCGCTGTCTCCACGAGCGAGAGAATCGCGACGAGTCTGTACTTCTATCGCCGCGATAACATCGCCGTGTGGAGACGCGTTTATTGAGAGTGTATAGAAATACGTGGCACGACGATAATATCGCCGCGATTCTCTCGCTCGTGGAGACAGCGCCCAAGTTGGTGTCTACATTCATCGTGTTATACAATACACTAGCGGACGCCCGCAGCTTCACCCGCTTGACAAAAACCTTCCTCGAGAACCACTCTATTCACGCATCAAAATCCGTTGCGTAGTTTTAACGAAAAATGATTATAATTACTGATTAGGGCTTTAAACATATTAAGTAAATAGGCAAATGAATGAGTTAGGATTGTGTTGGGCCGATTGTTAGAATGTTCAAGATTAGGTTATATCTTACACGAGCGGGTAGGTATCGTAAAACTCTGTCTATATTCTTGTCATACACGTACTTCCACGTTTAAACCATTCAATCTATTCTAATGAAAATTGTTTCCAAGATAGACTACAAATTACATCAAATTACGAACAGTAAGTACAGATATTTAATTCTATTTATCATAGTGATAATTGTTGGCGCACCAGCAGCGTCTAAAAACGCGCGGCGTCCACTGTACTTACTTGATAAGATTCATACATTCATACACACTTCAAAATAACTTGTCGTCGAACACCACCCGCGATACTAGCCATCTTGTAACGAATTGTTAATTATTTAAAGAACCGAATTATACCTATATACCAACGATAATAGAGTCCACTTTATTTACCATCATAGCTCAAGAACAATAACATTGCAGTTTGCCATGTTCAGAGGCATTTACAGTTTAACGAGAGGTGTAAACCTATTTTAATGACCACTAGTTAATTAACATTATGCCAATATCCATAACGTATGATAAATATATAATCACAAGATGACATTGGTAGATAAGACGTAGATACTCTTTAATATTTTAACAGTTGCTTCTCAATATGTTTACGACAACATATTATATGTACGGAAGAACATAGATCTCTTCAAAAAAAAATCCGATAACCATAATTTTAATACAAGAAATAAAAATAAAATGGCAATGACAAAAATTAGACTTCATAAAGTTGGTAAGTAATTCATTCGTTTATAGGCAAATGTATAAAAATATTTAATAAAATTCCTCAGGATTGGTTGACATGCCTTAAGTTTAAAATAGTGGTGAAAAAATTTTTGATGAAGAAAGGCTACTTACATGGGGCACACTAAAATAAAAGTTTTGCACTTCTAGCTAATCGGAACTATTTTAATTTCGAATGTTATATTTTTTTAAACTTTGCAACGTTCTTAGTAATAAAAAAAATAATTGGCGGGAAATCATTTGTCAATTGTTTTTTATCACACATCAAAGTATGAAACGAAAATGGAATAAGTCGAAAAGATTTTAGAGCAATGATTTTTTTATGATTTTAAAAGTTCTCTCTCTCCGCAAGACTGTGCCGCTCGTCTTCAAAATGATTTAGGGTGAGAAGCACCTTGTTTGAGCACCGTGAGGCGATGGTTTGCTGAATTTGAGAGAGGTCAAGTTTCTTTGCATGACCAATTTCGTGAAGGGCGGCCGTCAACTGCCGTCAACGAAAATAATGTGGCTACTGTTAAGCGGTTAATTGAAGAAAACCCGCGGATTACCTATGAGACAATTCGAGGACTATTGGGGATTGGTATGAGTCAAATCCAGAAAATTTTACACGAAGAATTGTAAGTTCGGAAACTTTGTTGTCGTTGGATCCCTCATGAACTGACAGCGGAGCACAAGCGGGCTCGCGTGGAATGGTGCTCACAGATGCTACTGAAGTTCGACCACGGACATTCTAATGCTGTTTATGATTGTCACAGGAGACGAAACGTGGATTTATTGTTTTGAACCCGAAAAAAAAACAGTAATCTTGTGAATGGGTGTTTGAAAATGAGAACAAGCCAACGAAAGTGAGGCAGGAGAGAAACGTTGGTAAAAAAATTATCGCGTTTTTTTTCTCAGCTACGGGTCCCATCTGTACAGTTCCACTGGAAGATCAAAAGAGTGTTAATGCCGAGTGGTATTCTACCATTTGTTTACCCAGGGTGTTAGAAAAAGTTCGCGAAAGACGACCCAAAAGCCGCGTTCTCCTACATCATGACAACGCTTCTTCACACACGGCCAACAAAAACAAACACAAACAAAAATAAAAAAGTAATTTTTAGCTTCCGAAAAAGTACAACTCGTCACCCATCCTGCGCATAGCCCCGACCTAGCACCTGTGATTTCTGTATTTTCCCCAAAATCAAAGATTTGATGAGAGGTTTCACTTTTACCAACTCCGAAGAGGCAGTGATAGCGTTCAATCAGCACGTATAAAACATGCCTTTAGATCTGTGGTCCTCCTGTTTTAAAAAATGGTTCGATCGCATGAAAAAATATTTAAAATGTAAAGGAGAGTATTTTGAAAAGCAATAAACATAATATTTTGGTTTTAACATGTTGTTTTTTTAAGTTACGCAAAACTTATAGTGTTGACCTACGTATTATGTAAACGAATATCTTAATGATGCATAATGATGCATGGTCACCCTAATCTTCTGTTGTTAGCAACTCGTACAATAACTACAATACAATAAAAATGTAAATAAAACAATATTAAAAAAGAAAATGGAATGCAATCTACCTGAGTTTCTTGCTGGTATCTTCTCAGGAGAACCAAATTACCGAACCAGCGAAAGAATCATTCTCAAATGGTTATTTATGTACTTTTTAGTATTTTTATAATATTGCTTGACATAAAATTGTAAAATTTTGACATTCATATTTACTTTTTATGTGCCTAAACTGAATAAACGAAATTGATTCTTGATTCTTTGCTGCATGTGTAAGAGACAGGTAACATAACACAGACAAGGTAAGATATAATTAAGCACCTAACACTACCGGACACTATGGACTGTCCATAGCCACTCACTCTCAGTAATTCAAACCAACATTCCAACAGCCAGAAAAGATGTTACTACTATCACTAACTATACATATTATAGAATCGCTGCAGTCCGAGCAACGCTAAAGCCCCTGTTCACACTACGCGGATGTCCGCGCATAGCCAGTAGACTTGCGAGCTCTCATTGGCGGATTCTCAAAACAACCAATGAAAGTCCCCTCAGTCGGAAAAAATCTCATTGGTAGAGTCAGGATTCGACCCATGAGAGATCGCAAGTCTACTACTGTCTATGCGCTTACATCCGCGTAGTGTGAACCGAGCTTAACACCCATAACAGTTAGACGGCGACGAGGTGGGGATCGTGCGGAGTATGGCCTTATACGGGGCTCCCGTATGGGCGGATAGATTAGCGGTCAGGGTGAACGCGACTCTGTTAAACAGACCTCTGCGAACCTTGGCCGTCAAAACCATACGGGGGTACCGCACGATCTCCGGAGAGGCTGCATGTCTCTTAGCCGGGACTCTCGCTTCTAGGTCCCATGGAGGGGGACCTGGAAGCGAGGAGGCGTTGGAGAGGGACCACAGACCTGCGACTCGAGAAATCGAGGACCAGCGGTCCCAACTCCGCCAGGATCTCATGGAGACTTGGAGGGTGCGACTTGAGCAACCAAAGTGGGGAACTACCGTCATCGCGGCGGTGAGACCGATCATGGACGAGTGGCTACAGAGGCGGCATGGTGACCTTACGTATCGTGCGACGCAGATCGTTACCGGGCAGGGATGCTTCGGTGGCTACCTGTTTCGCATCCATCGTGAGGTCACACCCCGGTGTCAATACTGCGAGGTTTCCGACGACGACACCGCACTCCACATGTTGGTGGAGTGCTCGGCGTGGGCGAGTCAGCGCCGGGACCTCGTAGAGGGTCTGGGCGTGGATATCCTCTCGCTGGAGACCATGCTGCAAGCCATGGTCTCCAGCGCGAGTAGGTGGAACGCGGCCGTGTCCTTCTGCGAGCAAGTCATGCTCGCGAAGGAGGTGGCCGAGAGGGAGAGGGAGCGTACCGTCCACGCTGAGTTTCGCAGTCAGCGGCCAGGGCGCCGCAGACTCATCTACGCCCAGGACCATCGACCTCCATGATCCGGGCCTGAGGACGGCGGGATGGCCACCCGCCGTCCTTACAGAAGCAGGCTAGAAGGGTTGCGTGGTGCGGGGCCTTTTCCCCACAGCAAGCAACCAGATTCACTCACCGACGCGGGATAAAACCCAACCCCAATGACGCGGGATTTTCATTCCGACCAAACCCCGAAGAGGCCCCACAGCTGGCCAAAGTCCGCCGGGCGCCACTGGAAATGCGTTCCAGTGTCACCAGAGACGCCCGCAGCAATGGACATGGGAGCGGCCGCGGACTCGCGGAATTAAAAAAAAAAATAATAATAATAAAGACGTCGACGAGGTCCTTTTCTACTGTTCTGTGGCTAAAACCATAATTTCTTGAATGCATCGGTTGGTGCCTACCTGATGTAGATTAATCCGTGAGTGATTAACTGGCTAACAGTCGATAAAACACACAATGGCCGACACGTGTTTACGTTGTGTGTCAGATATTAGATGATTTATTACATTTGCTACGACTCTTTCAATCAAAGTCGAATTTCTTTGAAAAGCCGTAGGTACCTATTATGTAAAGCTGAAGACAAACAAACACATCAATACGAGGAGTAACAAAGTAGGTACCTTACCTAGGTAGGTAGCTAATTATCGTGGGGGACCACCTTCTAGAGAATACCTACACTAAACGGTTTATTTTAATCATCCACCGCGAATCTTACACACACATTTCACGTCTATATCCCTGAAGGGGTAGGCAGGCTGGGCGTCTCGGACCGCGAATCTCACGTTGCCCTAAAACGTACGAGATATGGATTGCAACGAGCATTCCTCAAAAACCAAAAAGAACTGACACACTGGTTCAAAATACTTTTGCTTATGCTATTTCTATTGTAGAACATTTTAAAAGTTTAGCATTGGTAATTGCTGATTGCCTTAAAAAATTATTCACTGTAAGATTTAGTCGGTACAACGCTGAACCTTAAATTGCCATTCTGGTGGCAAGGGATTTCTCCCTAGAAGACTCGGGAATTCCGTTAAAAGGTACCGATGTAAGGATATTAATATAATAATTCCTAGTACGGGTTTAATCAAGTAACAATGACTAGTTGTTTGTTTAATGATGAACCTATGGTGATTTCCTTGTAATTTTCCTGTTAGGGTTTCAAATTTGACATATCTTCTTCTATCTTCATTAGATCTTTTCTTTTCGCGCCGAAAGTCGAAACGGTTGAGAGTTGAGGCCTAATTACGGGGGACCGCTAGTTAGGTGCTGACTACTCTGAAACTCACCTGTGACCGACCATCGACAAACTTATATGTGTATTGTGTACCTATAGCTAATACCCGCGTCTCTATGGAAATATTTTCTCTGTACATTCATTTTCTACTGTAAAAAGTAAATTTAATATTCGTACGTTTCTATTGAGCACTTTTACAAGAAAGAGCAGAAATAGACATCATCCACACTTCCATCCATACAAACTGACACATTTACAATATTAGTTTGGGATTTATAATGAACAATGTGGATCAGGATAAATATCGCTCTCTAAGCTGTAAGATTTTCAAACATTTGACCCCGCAAATATAACTGCGTCCTTGCTACGAAGGGAAGGGATCCCCCAGTTTAAGTGCAAACAAAGGGAGAAATATCCAGCTGAGCGAGTTCATTGACCTTTCACATGTATTGACTAAGTAATATTTGGCCGGCGTTTCAAGGCCGGGTTACGACTTTGCTGATTGTTCTACGGGTATTTTGCAAGATAATACATAGTTGCGACGCAGAGTATGCCACACGTTGATACCAAAGCCAGGACTAAAATAGCATCGGCTTGTGAAATAATCGTTGTCGTATGGTTTAATAGATTTACACGTGAAGTCACGTGAATAGGTACAGAACACTCATCGAGAGCATGTAATTTTAAATTTAGAACGAATTCTACGTAATCATTATGTACTTTAATTGATTCGATTAGTCGTGTCATGTACGGTATTAAAGCATAATGAAGTCGAAATATGCAAATATTTTAACAAATTCTTTGCTTGCCATTGATATACGATGGACCGATCTTATTATTACGGGACTACGATTGTTTAAATAACATATCAACCAAACGTAATAAATCATAAAGCATTCATTTACTAACATCACTTATTAAAATAATATTATTGATAGTACAAACTTCTTTGATGATGCAGCTTCTTATAAAATAGATAGATATCTAATCATTATTACATACTTAATTATGTTCTTAGTCATGTAAATTAAGCAGGACAGAAAACACAATTATGTAAAAACCGTAGCTTTTATAAGCACTAATGGTCCGCGGTTTATTTTAGTGATGTCATGAATACGTAACCTTGCCGGTCCCTACACAGCTTTACTTTGTGCCTTTGATTTAACCTACAACCCAAATGATCGATTTTACACCCTGTGAATGGGCACGAAGGACCAAAATGTTGTTAACGCGACATTCCCACGCTAATTAGACCTTTAGGACCTGTAGTTAAAAATAAATACTTGTACACAAGTAGGGTCGACCTTTTAGTATAGATTAGGGTCGCAAATAGTAAAAGGTCTGTATTTTTTTCCGGTTTAACATTCTAAATTTTAATTTTTTGGAAATTTAATTATTCGAATATAAATTTTAATGTTTGAAATTATAAACCTACATGATTATAATAATAGCTAGAACAGTACCTACAGAACTAAATTTAATTTTGTATCTGGTAATTTTAATTAAGTAAGAGTTAGATTATTAAATTGTTATAAGTCTCTGAACTTACCTTAAAATTATAGGGCCAAGGAAAACTGCGGTGAATGCATGTAATCTATTTTAAGTTGTAAATGTATAATTATGTATTTACTTCAGGTGCAATCCTTTGAGTATTGGTTATTAAAATAATACGAATTTCACTAAATAAATAAGATTCACAGCACCGTTAATTTATAGAAAACTATGCGCACATAGATGTTACTTAACTCTAAAACATAACTATCTAAGTAATCATAAGTCCACGCTTTAGCGGGAGTGCGCGACCGACTGACCGAGGGAGGGAGGTATACCTATATTCAGACCAATCTTGTCCCACCTAGCATTTTCCATCAGCCAACTTCATGACGAAAATGTAGGTAAAATACGGCTAAAATGAAAATGCCTCATACATGGCGCCACTGTCAACACGAGGCCATTATATTTAGTTTAGTTCGTCAAAACACCGCAATATGGCGGCTCTTGTTTTCTTTGGTTGCATTAGGTACTTAGCACATAAATTGTGGCGGTAAAACCAAAGATGGATCAATGCGTATACTACATATAATAAACACACTTACTTATCAACCTATACAATTTTTTTTTTTTTTTTTTTTTTTTTTTTTTTTTTTTTTTTTTTTTTTTTTTTTTTTTTTTTTTTTTTTATGAGCGCACAGCGCCGCGCAACCCGTGGCGTCACCCGCGAATACGTCGTTTTTTAATAATAATCATCTTTCATGTCTGTTCCTCTAGTACCATTCCATTTCTTCTTTTATGCCTCTCGCACTTTCATACAACTTTTCCATCTTTTGTGTGGGGTTTCAAGAGTACACCAGCGCTTTTTATTTATTAAACAATTTTGGAATTTAACATTTTTCTTATATCTAACAGTTTTTTAAATTCTAACAATCTTAATTTGTAACAAATATCATATGTAAAAACAATTTATCATCTATTTATATTTAAACTAAACAACTTATATATTATTTCTTTATTTTTTTTGCTTTGTTAACATTTACTTTTCTTAAATCTTAAATTCTTATAGTTTTATATTTATTTTACAGCTTGTACAGTGTAAACCTACTTACATCTATTTCATTCTTATTATCTATTTATTTATGTTCCTAAATTTAAACATTTTTTTTTTTTTTACTCTTTTTGTATTTATAATAATCAATATTTTATATAATATTGTTTTATAACACTTGATTTCCGCCATTCCTTGTGTAAACTATTCTTATTATTTTCTCTGCAAATTTAGAAATGCGTCTCTATATTGTTTAATTATTGTGTGCAGGTTATCCCGACTAAGCCTTATATTATTTTCCTGCTCGAAATTAAAGCGATCTATCAAGTAGACTGGGCATTCAAGCAGTAGGTGTATGACAGTCTCGTGCAAGTCCGGAAGTCCGGGTCCCAGGCGCACGATGGGCTCGCCTTACACCTGAAACGGTGCAGGTATTCTGCGAACCCACCGTGCCCCGTCAGCAGTTGGGTGGTCGTGCCAGCGACCGGCATCTTGCGGACGATACTGTACGCCTCCACTGCACAAGGGAGGAAAAGCTTGGTGACGGAGGCGGTCGTACCTTCTTTGTACCTCTCATTCCATTCGTGTAGCGTCCGCTGACGCAGAATACGCTTCACGAATGAAACCGGGTACAAACCGTAGTCCGGGGCCTTCTTCAATTTCAGAGCCGCCTCCTTGGCGAGTTCGTCGGCTCGCTCATTGCCCTCCAGCCCTGCGTGGGCCTTGACCCAGAATAAGGAAATTTCCTTACCCTGGGCCATGCCATGCCGAATGGCGGTTCTGGCTTCCACCGCCAGGGGATGGAGGGCATGACGGTTAATTACCGTCAGGAGTGCCGCTCTGCTATCGGAGAAGATGCCGAACGTGGTAGCGCCACGCCTGAGAATCTCACTGGCCGCTCTGCACAGAGCTCGGCCTGGTAGACGGTGCAATGCGGCGCGAGAGCAAGTTTGAGGGCCTTGGTTTCGGCCGCGCTATTCCAAAACGATAGCGTTGCACCGACCCGGCCCTCAATTTTGCTCCCGTCCGTAAATATTCGTACCTCCAAATGGGTGAAATTGTTGACTTGATCCTCGTCTACCAGGTCCGTAAACTCCAAAGCGGTGTGCACAGCGGGGTGAGGACCCTCGATTGCTCGGGCCATCCGTTCAGTCTCCCAGTCCCCAAGCCCTAACTGGTCCACTCCTCTCTTGGCCTCATATAATGAGGCCACCTCACGAATTCTGAGGTCCAGAGGGAGCAGGCCAGACAGGACCAGTGCCGAGTTCAGGGAGACCGTCCGGTGGGCCTTACACAATATCTGGGCGAAACCGCGCTGTACCGCGTTCAGCTGCTTTCGGACGCCAAGCTTGTTCGCCGTTGTGTGCCAAGCACTGGCTGCGTACAATATCGTCGGCTCCACGGCAGCTACATAGATCGTCCGGATCACCTCGGGGTGCAACCCCCAGCTGATCCGGGCCATCCGCGCAAGCTTGTGGTAGATGCCGATCGCTTTCCTGCAGATGATTTTGATGTGTGTGTTGAATGTCAGTTTATGGTCTATGGTGAGGTCTCTATGGTGAGGCCTAAAATTTTTACTTCTTCCGAGAGGCCAATGTCCACCCCGCCCATGTGCTGGCGTGGGGTATCATATTTTAATCGCCGTGTTAATAACATTGCGCACGTCTTGTGCGGTGCAAATTTTAGCTTGTTCTTGATACCCAACTCCCGCACATACGCGAGAGAGGCATTAGCCTGTGTCTCGATGTCCAGTGCCGAGTCGCCATCAAACACCAACACCACATCGTCCGCGAACGCCTGCACATACGTCCCCTTTCGCTCCAGTCCATTCAACAAAGGATTCAACAGTAAGTTCCACAGTAAGGGACCTCCGATCGAGCCTTGGACGCACCCTTTGTCCGTTGAGCGGCTGCACTCCTCGCCCGCGTACCTTACCCTTACCTTCCTTTCGCTAAGGTAGCTGCTGACCACCCGTCTCAAGTTTGTCGGACACCCTTCCTCAGCCAGTCGTACTTTTATGACGGGCCACCAGGCGCTGTCGAAGGCACCCTCTATATCCAGGGACACCATAGTGACTATCCTCTTTGCGTCGAGTTTAGTCACTATGTGCCCCATGAGGTCATAGAGGGCGTCTTCGGTGCTCTTCTGGGGCATAAAGCCGTACTGGCGAGGACTTATCCGTGGTAAAAGATGAAACTTGAGTCGGGTGACCAGCATCCTCTCGTACACCTTTCCCAAGACGGGTAACAGGCCAATTGGTCTGTACGACTTGGGAACTGTGTACGAGTCCTTGCCTGGCTTCTTCAGCACCACCACCACGGCTTCCTTCCATATCTTAGGAAAATAGCCGTGCCGGAGGCACTGATTAAGCAGCTCCAGGAAATATAAGGGGTCGGCCCTGACAGCGTGAGTGCAGATGTCGGATGTAAATCCATCCGCCCCCGGAGCTTTCTTGGGGTTGAACCTATGAAGGGCATCGTGCATTTCGTCGAGGGTAAAAGGTGGGTCATCACCATGATGACCCTCGCCGCTGTCATCTTCATCCATTTCTGCTGCCTTTTTTTCTAATTTCACGATGCCCCTCATTGTCCTCCTCAACTCTATCTTCTGGATAGAAGGTTTGAGCGAGGAGGTTGGCTGAACCCCAAGAATCCAGGTGGGTTCCATTATGAACTAGAGGCTGATCTTCTTCCCTCACTGTGGACCTTCCTAGCACTCTATAGATACCTTCCCATACCCCCTCCCTGTCCTGCTTTCCGCAGAAGGCCTTCCAACTTTCGACCTGTGCCTTTTTTACTTCACTTTCATACATCTCCTTTTGCTCTAGATATCGCAGAACTACCCTCTCTCTCCGGACAGGGCATGCGTTCCGGATCCGACGCCTTTTGGTGTTGACGGCCCTTCTCAACTCGGCAAGCCTCTCCGACCACCACGGCATGGTAACAACGTCTCTATTTTTGATTCGAGGAATGTTATCCTCGCAGGCACCACTGATGATGCTGGTGTACGCTCCAATGACAGTCTCTAACTCCTGCGTACTCGCAATATCCGTGAGACTGATGTGTTGGTCATGGAGCGCACCAGCCATCTGTGTACCAAAACTCTCCCAATCCGCCTTTTTAGTGTGGTACCTGCGAGTAGTTCACTTTATAGAGATTCCCGCAGACTTTACCAAATTAATGTTGAATACCATGCCGTTGTGATCCGAGCTGCAACCTATACAGTTGCAGCGAGATGCGGTATGTTACAGTTCAGGAGCCACCGTTATTTTCACGACTGAGGTAGAACCATGGACGGGCCACTTCATCAGCAGTTTGTTCATCTTATATAGAACCCAGGAGACCAGACAGTACGGGGAAAACCATAATCATGTCTTGCATGAGACCATTATCCCCCCACTCTCTGACGTTAAGATTGCTCCGTCCACTGAGAAATCATATTTTAGCGTCTGAAACCAACCTACCCACCAGTCAACAGATAGACTCTGGTAATCAAACTCTCCCTATACTATGATCTGCTACTCCTCGCCGTCCGCCCTGGACCCCAACTTGACCACGGTAACGCAGTGGCTCGTTGGGTGACCGAACGTCGACATCGAGAACTTGAGTGGCCAACACAGAAATTGTTTATTATGAATAAGCCTGAAGAGACCCCCGGTCCTGACACTGCCCTTCCCCGGGCAGTCTCAGCCGACGACTTACTGCATTATTCCCGGAACTTGATTATGCCTATCGATTTGGGGGCTCGTGTCGCGCCGCCTAGTTGCAGCGCGACGTCGACGCCCCAAGGAACTGTTGCTGCTGGGACTGACGATGGGTCAGCTCCCAGTAGTGTGAAGGGTAAGGGCCCTTCTTCTTCGCAGAAGAGGACCCTCGAGAAGGGGGGGCCGCCGCGCGACCGGAGCACTAGTTGCTCTGGGTGGGGGTCCCCCCCTCTCCAGCGATTCGGAGGAGGTGCCGGTGAAGACGGTGCGCACGCGTCTTGACTCCTTCAGAATGCGCCCACCGACTCCACCCCCGTCCTCTGTACCGTCCCTGCGCAGTCGCAGGGATATCGGTGTGCCGCCCGCGCGGGAGATTATGTGTGTCCTCTCCCGCATGAACGCGGCCATGCGGGGGAGTAAAAATATGTCGGGGAGGAAGAAGATTGTGGCTTCACTGGTGGATGAAGCCCGATCCTCCCTTGACGAGCTCCTCGCGCGGAGCTTCACAAAGGAGGAGGCGAAGCTCCGCAAGCAGGTTGCGAGCCTGGAGGTGGAACTCACTGCCTCCCGAAAGGAGATGGACGATCTGCGTCGGGAAGTCGCTGAGTTGACCAGGGTGGTCAAGGCGCCTCCAGGTCCCATGCCGTCTCCTCCTCTGACGGCTGGACCAGCGCCGAAGACGGTGCCCAGGACCGCGCCCACCACGGCGCCCGGCTCGCCGCCACAGCCTGTGCCGACTACGGTGCAGGTCTTGACGGCGATCGAGAGGCGCCTCGCGGTCATGGACGTCAATTAATGTCTGACGCCCGTATCCGTATCCTGCAAGTGAATTTGAACCGCTGCCGTGCTGCTCAGGATCTTCTGTACCAGAGCATCCGGCAGTGGTCCATAAACTTGGCCGTGGTCACCGAGCCGTACTACGTCCACCCGGGAAGCCCGGTGGACGAGGACGGCTCGGCCTGTTGTATCTTTGGGGGGTCCGCCGCAGACAACTCGCGCCTTGCGATCATTGCAAGGGGCCGCGGGTGTGTTGCGGTGGACTATGATGGGTTGGCAGTCGTGGCCACCTGGGGGAATCGATCGTTGACGTAACGTTCGCATCCCCTGACCTCGCCCGCCGTATTACAGGCTGGCGCGTGGAGGAGGGTGAGGAGACGCACTCGGACCATCGCTGCATCGGTACATCCGGTTCGATGTCGTCGTCCCACCTGACCTCCCATAGCCGGTGGCAAATCCCCGGGATCCGCGTTGGGCACTTCACCATCTTGATCGGGAGGCTCTCCTGGAGGCATCCATCGTGCAGGCCTGGATTACGGCACCAGACCGGCCTGCCGATGTGGATGCCGAGGCGGAGTGGTTCAGGAGAGCCATGTCGCAAATCTGTGATGCGGCGATGCCTAGGGTTACACCCAGACCGGCCAGGAAGCAGGTGTACTGGTGGTCGCCGGAGATTGCAGAGCTGCGCGCAGCATGCATCTCCGCCCGCCGCCGGTACACCATGTTTCGCCGGAGGCATCGCCGCCCAGACGACGCGGCAGCTCGAGAGGCGGAGCTTTATCAGGCATACAGGGAGGCCAAAGGTATTCTCCAGGAGACGATAAAGCGGGCCAAGACGGTGGCCCGCGAGGAGCTCCTGGAGACCCTGCAGCAGAAACCATGGGGGCGCCCGTACCTACAGGTCAGGGAGAAACTCCGACCTAGGGCGCCCCCACTGACCCAGAGTCTCTAGCCGCAGCAGCTGGAGCGGGTCATGGGCTCCGTTTCCGACGAGCGCGGAGGAGCACGTCCGAGGCTGCATGTCTCCTAGCCGGGACCCCTCCATGGGACCTGGAAGCGAGAGCCCTTGCGTCATTGTTCCAATGGCGCAAGGGGCTGGAGCGGGACCAGAGGCCTGCGTCTCGAGAAATCGAGGACCAGCGGTCCCAACTCCGCCAGGATCTCATGGAGCCATGGAGGGTGCGACTTGAGCAACCCAAGTGGGGTACCACCATCATCGCGGTGGTGAGACCGATCATGGACGATTGGCTGCAGAGGCAGCATGGTGACCTCACGTACCGTGCGACGCATATCGTTGCCGGGCATGGATGCTTCGGTAGCTATCTGTTTCGCATGCATCGTGAGGTCACACCCCGGTGTCAACACTGCGAGGTTTCCGACGACGACACCGCACTCCACGCGTTGGTGGAGTGCTCAGCGTGGTGGAGTCAGCGCCGGGACCTCGTAGTGGGTCTGGGCGTGGATACCCTCTCGCTGGGGACCATGCTCCAAGCCATGGTTCCAGCGGGAGTAGGTGGAACGCGGCCGTGTCCTTCTGCGAGCAAGAGGCGGCCGGGAGGGAGAGGGAGCGTACCCTCCCCGCCGAGTTCCGTAGTCGGCGGCCAGGGCGCCCCAGACTCCGCGACTACGCCCAAGACTACCGACCTCCATGATCGGGGCCTGAGGACGGCGGGATCGCCACCCGCCGTCCTTACAGAAGCAGGCTAGAAGGGTTGCGTGCTGCGGGGCCTTTGCCCCATAGCACGCAACCAGATTCACACACTGACGCGGGATAAAACCCTACCCCAACGACGCGGGATTCTCGTCCCGACCAAACACCCGCAGAGACCACAGAGGTGGTCAGTCCGCCGGGCGCCACTGGACATACCCTCTGCTAGTAACCAGAGACGCCCGGCAACGGACGTTAGAGCGGCCGCGGCCTTGGGCCGCGGAATTAAAAAAAAAAGTATGAGTATTTAGGTATTAACATAATTATCATTCTAGGTTTAATCAAACTGCAAAGTTAACTATGTTATCGATAGATGGTTTGGTGATATACTATAATGGAACCATGTCGTATCCATACAAATACTTACACGGTAATGTTAGACCGAACTTTGGCTCAGTACTGGATATGGATAGCATTCAAATAAAAAAAATTACATACCTACATATGGTAGGTTGGTTGCAAAAGAACAGTCTTATGAACGTCAAGATAAGTTGATATTGCTTCTATATTTAATTTTACTGCCTTGCCAGATTCGCAAGGTAAAGCCGGTGATAAAAAAGAACATTGGATTTGTATAGATATGCTATAAGGGGCTGTAACCAAAAAACCGAAACAACTGACTGTGTACATCTATTCTTTCGCAAATAAAAAACCAACAACTCTTAGGACATTAGTTTATTAGGATAATAATAGAAAACAATGTCAGACCTTAAAAATATATAGTAGAATCACTTGTCCTTTTTCTCACTAGACAGCGAGTTGTAGAGTTTATTGATGTCGTTAAGCACGATGGTGGGTACGATTGTGCCGTTAGTATCTATGAAGTTAGCGAAGGATTTAGTGATAGAAGACACGCGGGATTTGCCAGTGGAGTCTCTCATCACTAGTACCAGATTGTACTTGTCGTCGTGCCTGTTGGAGAATGTACTTTTTAGTTTAAAGAACTATTTTACCCGCCAAATGTACAGTCATAATCTAAAACTAAGGGATAAATACACGATTGCAAGCGCGGTTTTAAACGTGGTATTAAAAGGAGCGCTTTGCTGGCTACTCGGTTTAAAACCAAGTGTTCAATAGAACAACGTTGGTTTTAAGCAGTCGTTTTTAACCGTGTATTATATCCTAAGGGACCGGGATAAGGATAGGGTTGCGTGCTCCACGGCTGAGGACCCGTAGCAGACAGATTCACTAAAGCCTAGTTCGGATTAGGCTAGTAATTTAGTAGAGTAGCGATTAATTTTGTAGCTAAATATGTGCGAACAATAAAAAAAATGTCGAGTAATTTAGTAAATGATTTAGTCGAGTCGATCCATTTTACTCTATTTTTTCGGGCGAGTAGCGCCTCTCACCACGCATCCGTGCTCACTGGTTCACCGGCTAAACAAGTCCGAACCTGTTGATTAGTCGAGTTCATTAGTAGCCACCTGGCTGCAAAAATGTCGTTTCGCAGAAGCGAAGAAACAACTTTTATTTGTTTGTTTGTCCAAATATTTAGAACATGATTGATTGTGGAATATTAAGTATTATAAAATTAACATATGCGTTATATGCAGCCCGTTCATCTTGCACAGCACCACCACTCACTTGTGTACTGTACTAAACCGTAATGCGAATGATTTCTGTGTAGTAGCGAGTAGTTTAGCCACTAAATTACACGCTACTCTACTAAATTACTAAAGCAGTGCGAACTCTAGGCTTAACCGACGCGGGTTAATAGCCGACCGACCCATCCCGCCGGGCAGCGGCGGCGCCACAGGGAATACTTCCGAGTGTGTAGATACTTGGGGCGCCGGCAATGAAAGTAGAAAAAAAGAAAAAAAGGGGAAGGGATTGAGCGGTGAACAAAGGGTATTTGTTGGCGGGTGACAAATTACTTAATTATTAAATACTAGCTGATCGCCGCAGCTCCGCCCACGTGATTTAGTTTACTCTTTCCCGGTTCCCGTGGGAACACATTACCGGGATAAAAAGTAGCCTATGTTACTCAGGGTGAATGTAGCTTTCCAATGGTGAAAGAATTTTTGAAATCGGCACAGTAGTTTTTGAGTTTATTCATTACAAACATACACACAAAAATACAAATCATTCCTCTTTATAATAGTAGTATAGATTTTTCTTACTTAGGTATTTTTTATTATCACCTTTTAACTATTGTCATAGTTAGGAAGCAACCAAAAAAAACTAATTCGCGCGCGACGCATGAAGCGGGAATTAATGAAGCGTGTTAAAAGGTATCAAACTCTGGGAATTAACAAAAATACCCGAGGTTCTAAAAAACGGTTATAAAGCACTTGTGATACAAGACCGCTTCTTTTCCGTAGTTCCATGAGTCGTTCCATTGATGACGATGGAAAAAAGTCATTTAACCGTAGTTCCATTTGCTATGGAACCACCGAAAATAGTTTTTCACTTCACTACAGGTTTTCTGTGATACCATTAAATTATAGAGTTGTGCAGGATCGTTGACTCGGATTCTATTTAATTTACTCCACAAATTCAATTAAAATTACTTTACAAACTTTTTGATGAATTTGATTTTTTGTTTTATTTATTTGTTATTTTTTTTATTTTTTTATTTTTATTTATAATATTTATTTTATTTAAAATATTTTATTTCTATTGATTTTTATTTTTTGTTTTATTTTTATTTTCTGTTATTTTAGTAAAAAGTTGATTGCTTTGAGTTACCTATAGTTGGTTGATTTGAGTTATATTTTTTTCATATCGTTACGTCCCTATTAATGGTATCGAAACCTGTAGAAACCTGTAGTGGAGTAAAAAACTATTTTCGGTGGTTCCATAGCAAATGGAACTACGGTTAAATGACTTTTTTCCATCGTCCCATCAATGGAACGACTCATGGAACTACGGAAAAGAAGCGTACAAGACTGGCGACCAGTCTAGGCTTTCACGGGTACAATGTCGTGTACCTACATAATAAACCTTCATCTTGAATCACTCCATTTACCTATTGCCGAAATATGCTGATCTAAAGCTTAGGTACCTACAGATAACGAGAGCGATTTTTTTTATACTAAACATAGATTACATTATTGTTTTAGTCTGAACTACGGTGGTTATTTGAATTTTTTGTTAGAACTCATTATAAGTTCAGATGTGAAATACCGTTTCGTCGTTTTGATACTTTTTTTAAATGTAGGTTATTTATTATGATTATTCAACATATTGTTTGGATGACATTGCCCAAAAAAACATGGGACCAAGAATATGTCTGTTGAATAATTTAATGTATAAAGCGCCTCTAATATTTCAGGCAGAATGTGGATTTTAATGTTTAAATTGTGTGCTCATACAGGTCTAAAAGATGATCTTTATTTGGTTAGTCATCATCATCACATCACTAGAGACCGGATAATATGCAGTTGCATATTTTAGCAATCCTCAGTGGCAATAGCCACTGCGGTAATAGACACATATTTTACTGAAGATCAAGTTATGATACATATTATCGGTATATTTCGTATATTTCGATAAATATTTTTCCGAATACAATGCACTCACCCTACGTTCTCAAATGCGAAAAAAGTGATAATTATAACGAATCCGACCAGTCACAGAATTATCGCAAAAAGTCACAAAAATATGAAATAATTTTAATGCCAGTTATGTTACAGTATCAAAGGATAATTTACTACATTTTCATGCTTATGACTTTTTATGTTGCATATAATCCAGTCTTAGTCATCACTGAACAAAAGTTGAATCAATATTTATGAAACTTGATTGAGAGAAGTGAGCGAAGCTCAATCTT
Source organism: Nudaria mundana (assembly GCA_963556515.1). Classification (NCBI taxonomy): domain Eukaryota; kingdom Metazoa; phylum Arthropoda; class Insecta; order Lepidoptera; family Erebidae; genus Nudaria; species Nudaria mundana. The sequence continues at coordinate 19,840,556 of OY748291.1, read as the reverse complement.
AGGCGACTCATGTATTTCGTTTGTCCGCATACTCCTCCTAAACGCCTGAACCGATCTCCTTCAAACTTACCACAGTGATAACGTGTGGCGTGAGGGTGCTTTAGAACAAAAAAAAATAAAATCGGACATACCATCGAGGAATAATCACCGAAAAAAACAATGCCGGAAATTAATTGATTTTCATACGTTTTGCAGTTAAAAAAAGTTTGAACATAAAAAAATAAATCGTTCGAAAATTTAACACTTAGATCAGTTTTTTGCAACAGCAGCATGCATTGCATGCCTAGTATAGTAATAGGTTACTAATCTGTCCAGGGAGTGAAGCCACCGGTGTCCGCGAGTTACAATACAAAACTTACTTCTTGACGTAGGAGCTGGCTTCCCAAACTCTAGTATTGTTACCAACTTTCTCCTTAGCAACAACAAACACTCCTTTTTCCTTAAATGTAGTGTACAGAGTCAGAATGCCCATAAGTACGAAATATGAGGATACGCAGATTATGAGAACCAATCTGTAAAAAAAAATAGATTATCTAAGGTTGCCTGTTTGAGCAGAACCATGATGATTTAAAAATAGTATAAGCAAACTCATTACTTTTGAAATAGGAATATATCCTTTTTTTAATGTTGACAAATTTCTAGACTCAGATCAGCACTTTTATTAAATACTAGCTGAACTAACAAATTTTGTATCACATCAAACCTCTTCACCATTCTTTACACTTCTATGAATGTTTAAAGTCCAAAATAAGCCGAATTGGTCAAACCATTCTCGAGTTTTAGCAAGACAAAGAGCAATACAGTTTTATTTATAATAGAAGATAGATTACCTTGACTGTGGAAATGGGTACAGATAATCCCACAACAGTGCATAGAGTGCAACACCCACAGCTAATGCACATAAGAACAATCTACCATCGATGAGGGCAAAACTCTCTTTACACTTTAGTTCACCAGTTAATACCTGAAAAAGAAAAATAGTTTCAATTCTATAATTGAAGTTATATTACTGAGAGAAAATTTCTGGAAAGGTGAAACGATTTTACACAACAATCCTGTCTAAACTCTCTATTTCACTGGGAATTATTGCCTTCTTAAAATAAGGGAATATAAATTGAAAAAGATTAGCATTTTTTTTTATCCAGCATTTACTTAAAAACTAGACTGCCAAAGTAAGATAGAAACCTTTGTAGCTTTGTTACAACCTTTTATCCTCTCAAGCTTACCATCAGGCCGGCGACTACATACAGTACACCTCTTTCCTGTTGGGATAAGAAGAGGCTAGGGAATTCCACTAGCTACGATCTTGGTGTACTTCATTAGACAACATTGTGTATATAATAATAAAAACTGTGACATAGATTTAGACATTATCCATTCATGTTTTAGTACGCAAATTAATATTATACCTCTCTGATGGCATCATCAATTGCATTTTTCGCTGCAGCACCGTCCCATTTATTGATTTTCACATTCTGTAAATAACAGATTATTATTAAATTACTAGTCACCAGTAATACTTAAGAAAAGTGTATTTAAGATATTAACCAAAAACATTCGCAAGAATGACGTGTCCTAATAAGTTTAATAAATTGATTGAAAGCTGTGGAAATAAATGAATTTGAAGAAAAATTACCTCTTTGTCTGTCATTTTAATGGGTCTTTTTTTAGATCAAAGAATATCGAGTAGAAATTATAAATTAAGTAAATTATACTGGATTCTGTAACCGATAAATAATGCGTGACGTGCCACAAGCCAAGCCACAACACATTCACATCACAGTTCACACACACACAACAAGGCTAGCTGAGCCGCAGCGGGTGTCAACTGTCATCTGCCATCAACTATTAATTTTGACGTTTCAAATATGTCAGGTACGTCATAATAGTTTTGGCTACTATACAATCGCACTCTCGCGCGAGTGGCGAGGCAAGACAAGGTATGAGGTGAACAGTGTGATATTAAACTTAAGGTCCACATTCACGATGAAACCATTTGGTTTTCGCAACCATCATTTTTCAAAATTGACGGGCCAATATCCGATTTTTGATGGCTATCGAAACGTTTTGGATTTCTAAATTGATTGAGATCCACAGATAACTATAGGTACTATGTAGTTGAGATATATTTTGAAATTCACAGATAACTTTGTAAATTTATTGAGCGATGCTCAATCTTAGGCGAATCATGTATTTCTTTTGTCCGCATACTCCTCCTAAACTCCTGAACCGATCTCCTTCAAACTTACCACAGTGATAACGTGTGGCGTGAAGTGGTTTAGAAAAAAAAATGAAAATCGAACATACCATCGAGGAATAATCACCGAAAAAAATAATAGTCCCAAATGTAGTTCGAAAATTTAACACTTTGCTTAGTTTTTTGCAACAGCAGTGTCGGGAAATGTACGTACTTGGATTTTAGTTCCAAGATTGCCTGGTAACCAGCATATTCAAACATCTGCCATTCATCACGGATCGAAGTACACGACGCGTAGATGATTCAGGACGTACAGCATGAATTCACCATCTGAAATGAAAGTATCCGTTGATTCCAAATGAATGGAATCAGCTGGGTCTTTCTTGCATTTGCATGTAAATCGTATGCAGAGAAACAATTTATATGAGGTACTTTCCATAGCGTAGGTTGTTATTCGGTCACACGCCTATTCGGGCATATGCCGGTCCTACTATACAGTGGGCATCGCACTGCTTGCTGCTACCCCAGGGAATTATGCCTTAATTATGGGAATTATTATATAGAACAACAGAAAGTACCAGCTCTACGTAATATGAGAGCAATGATGCACGCTTCACATAGTTAGAAGCAGCCCACCGCTTACACAATAAAGGTGCTTACACACAAATTATAATAAGCTCAGATTTAGACTAATATTAATACTAGTGAGATTCAGCTTTTTCTAGGTCAGCCGTTGACAACGGCTCGTAACAGCAGCAACTCAGGACAGGAGCAGCTCGTATGGCAGCAACTGCTCCGTGGAATCAAGCTTCTTAACATACGCTCATCTATCGTACTGATTAGCTTGTGCTAATATTAAACGGTTATATTCGCAGTAGTAGACACGAACTTTTCGTATTGGAGAAATTTTGAATCGCGATATATTTGGTGGAATTCCAACGCGGCACTGAAATTTCCCACGTGACATTAGGAAACGGTCAAAGATCTTACCAGAGTCTTCAAAACTGAGTTTATATCTCGCGATAGGAAGATACGCGACAAGCAGCATGCATTGCATACCTAGTTTAATACATTTCGGCTACAAGTTCGAGACGCCGAGACTTTTATAAATTCATTAGGCCGTTTTGGACATAACCCATTATATGTGTGCCCGGTGACGGCAATAGGCTTGCCTCCTATTACGTGGGACTAAAAATACTGGCAAATTGTGGGTGTGTAATGCACCTCTACCTACCCCTGCGGGGATATAGGCATGGAATGTATTTCATTCGGGGTTTAAAGTGAACGAAATTTCAGGAAACTATCCTTTTTACTTTACGGTGAAGCTATGCTCAATGTGTATATCTATGGCCATGTGTTCCAAACGGTAGCACTGTCAATAGTATGTTTGGATACATGCATCAACCATTCGGTTGAGGTGCAACCATCATTTCTGACAAACGATGGTGGCGAAAAACAAATGGTTTCATCGTCAGTGTCCAGCTTTATATCCGAAATATATTAAATAAATTTACAAAGTTATCTGTGGATCTCAATATTATATATCTCAATTACATAGTAGTATAGTTATCTGTGGATCTCAATCTATTTGGAAATCCAAAATGTTTCGGCAACCATCAAAAATGGGATATTTTGTCCGTCAATTTTGACAAATGATGGTTGCGAAAACCAAATTGTTTCATCGTGAATGTGGACCTTAACTCTCGCTGACGCAGTCTGGTAAAAAAGACCATCACTAGCATTTTTGTGTTCTGCAAACTTCATTGTCTTGCTTACTACTTTAGGGACTACCTACTAAAGTGGCAACGTTTGTTCCTATTTAGTCTATGACTATTAGCAAATTAGCAACAGGCAACTACTAGCATAGCAATCAACCATAGACAATAATCAGCAACAAAAAAGCAATGGATTGAGAAAAATGAAGTCTTGAATAATATTATTTCATTTAATTTTTGAAAGAGTCATAAGTTATTTATTATATATAATGGTACACAGTATGAAAACCTATTAATCATATTTAGTAGACAAAGTAATGGTATGTTATCACTTTGAAACTTGTAATGACAATAAGCGCACCCACCAAATCACCAATACCAACCGGTGGCTTCATTGTAATATTTTGCGAAATATCGGCTTTGGAAGGTTACAGCATTTTGACGTTTTATGGCCAAATGTAAACTTGTTTTCTGTAGTTTTAGTAGCTCTGAATGACGATTTAGAATCTTTAGTCTTGCGGAGTAACAAAAACAGAAAGGGGTCAAGCGTGTTGAAGCATGTTCTCTCTTTTCAATTAGTGATAATTGTAGATAAAATTGATTTCTTTTTTAGGTTGTACTCTTCCATAGTTACTTCTGTGGTAGAGTACAATGGCGAAAAGAAAGAAAGCAGCAGGAAAACCAGCAGCAACTCGTCGAACGACTCGACTTGCCAAACAACAGGCAGATACAGAAACTTCGGCGGTTGAGGAGGGTGAGACCTCCTCAAGTACCCAGGCAGCACCCTCTAACACCACTCAAAGTGATACTGAGACGGCCTCAAAGGAAGAAAGTAGTATTCCCTCATCACAATCACCACAAATTGGGGCTACTAAGAGTTTACTTGTCCCTGTTGTAGCATTGCACAAAAAGTTTGGAAAATATCGTTGCTTATTTAACAATGATGAGACTTTTACTCGGAAATATGATTTGGGAAGTGATAGTGAAACCAGTAGTAGCATAGAAACGAGACTCGTTGATCTATGTGCAAGTTCTGAATCAGATTCTAATGCAGCTTTGGAAACACCATCTGACAATGGGTCTCACATAAATATCAAAGATACAACAGATACTCAGATAAACTTATGTGAAATAACTCCCACAGAAACAATTGAAGATGTAAATCTGCCATGTAGTGCTACTCCATTACCTGCTTCAGAAAAAACAAAGATATTTAATCCAATATCTATTGATATAGTTGATTTAACTGAAACTGATTCTAAAAATAGTGATACAAATACAGAAGAAATGGAGCCAGCCAAAGGTATACCATTTATTTCTGGAGATCTTGGAAACAATACTAGTCAGAATGAAGATACTGTACAAGACATTCCAATTTATGATGGCTCTGAACAGCTGGAATTTGCTGGTGATGAAGAAGATGATGATGATGAAGTCATCACTGTTGTCCAGATTGTGGAGGATGATAACCCTGAATTGTATTATGATATCAAGTTAGAAACCAAATATGATCTATCTGATCAACATGCAACTGAGAAAACTGAAAATAATTGTCAAAATCAAGACTTCCAATCACATTTTGAAAAGATGACAATTGCATCAAGGTCACAGAATTTTCTCTCACCAATGGATTGTTCAGAGTCCTCAGGAACACAACCTTATAGTACACCTGATTTACAGTTTACTAAAGAAAATATAAGTGATACATTAATTAGACCAGATCCAAGTATAACACCTAGTTCCACACTATCTGATGATAGTAATTCATCAAGGGCTACAGAACAGAATCAAGTCAATTCCAATGATTCTGCCGAGTCCTCCCCGACTGGTGTTCGTCGCTCTAGTAGAATTAAAACTATAAGCACACTGAAGCAAAAGACCAAAGGATATGGTCTGGTCAAAACACCATTAAAGAAAGCTCTCATAACGCAAACCAAATTGAAACTGGAAGAAATTGGATCTGATAGTCAAGAAAAATCATTAGACATGCTTCCAATGACAGCACCAAATTCTCCATCATTTCCTGTGCCCTCAGAAATGCCTGTAAAAGTGAAGTCCCGTTGGCGACGGTCTTCTGAATTGGAAATGGTTGCTAATTCACCTGCTGTTTCACCACTGGCCAGCCCAAGTCTACCTCAACAGCATTTACCTAGCGTAGCAGAATCTTCTAGTCCACTTGATGAAGGACCAGTGCCTTTGAGTAAAGAGGCGTACGATAAAATAATTGAAGAGAGAATGAATCAATACCAACATTTGGAGGAGAATGAATATTTATGTGAGAGGGTGATTAGTAAGGAGACCAAGAAAATGACTTGTGACTGCTTTATGACCAAAGAAGAGTTGGAGAGAGGAGAGTTGGCCTGCGGAGAAGACTGTTTAAATAGACTGCTTATGATTGAATGGTAACATTTTTTAAATATGCTTTATTGCTATCTGATGTTCCATATTGAAGAAGAATAAAAAAAAGTTAATACTCGAATAATAATATTGCTGTAAAAATTGCATAACTAACCATTTTGAAATACCATCCAGATAATTCTGCTGTTACTGGTGGCTTTTGATTAGTTATATATATGATATTTCAGTAATTCCCGATGCCCTGTTGGAGATCGTTGCACCAATAGAAGATTCCAGAAGAAAGAGAATGGACCTCTCAAAGTCTTCTATGCTGATAAGAAAGGGTGTGGAGTTGAGGCCAGTGAGGATATCCCATCGTAAGTGTATTTTGATATACAGATAGAAATACTGATACAATGCTATCTGCATTTCCTAAATTTTTAACATGCTATTCAAATGCAAAGCGAATGTTTCAGACTTGTCACATATTATTTATAATATTCTTTTGCAAAAAAAACAATAAATTGTATTTTATATTTTCATGTTTTTAAACATGAGTGAACCACACCTTGGTTTTATTGCAATAATTCGCCCATAGTATGAAGTTTTCGTAATCTCTTTTTTTATGAGGTGGCACACAATGTTGTTAATATGTAGTATGTTTAAGCATGGTGTCAAGGGGTCCCACTAAGATCTTAGGGTTTCAAGTCAACCTCGCCTGCAAGTGGCGCACCTGCCGATCAACATACGATGTTCTGACAGAAATTTAAATTCCTGATAAAGCAACAATAGGCTATTGCCGTAAAGTGGGCGTATAACATGCCTCTGCACACGGCTTTGGGAAAATAGGCGTGATTTTATCGTATGTACGTATGTTTAAGCATTAGGAGGCTTTCAGGAACATTATACATGGCCGTCAGAGCGCGAAATTGTCTCCTACTAGCCTACACACTTCACAATTCAATTTATTGTCGTCCCCACTTATACACCTTAGATTGCCCCGTGTATGTGTAGAGACACTTCCGATATCGCCACGACCTTCATACACTCGAGATTGCCCCTGCCACATGTGTCTAGGTTTTTTCTACAACATTATCGGTTGAATATTTCAATCGTCTTTTGTGGACTCATAAAGCTCCAAGGCAGTAAAATACTTATAGTATCTAATCCTGGTATCACACATGGTTAAGATACGATAGTAATTATATCTGCCCTAATCATGCTCTCTTGACCAATGTAGGTGTAAATTTCTTCACTGTATCATTGTACATGGTGATCTATTATTAATATTTGCCATAGCTTATCAGATGATTTTGCTATCAACAAAAATAATAGTAACTACTATTGACCTTACCTTGCTTAATATTTTCTCTAAAGCATGACATCAGCCGGCCCACTCCTATTACACAACGCTATTGAGAGAGGCCCCTTAAGTTAATGACCCATCATGTGCCTCTTCACTTTTCACATCTACAAAGTTGTACTTTATGTATTGCTGATTTACACGCCTATATCCACGAGCGGGTAGGCAGAGGTGCATTACACAACTAAATTCCAACAACTAGGACCTATCTTATATCTCCAGTGATTCTCTACACACCGGATAATAGGTTATTTAAAATATTTTTATTTTCAGGGGTGAATTTTTAATGGAGTATATTGGAGAAGTGCTCGACTATGAACAATTCTACAAACGTGCTCAGGAATACTCTGAAGACAACAACCTGCATCATTACTTTATGTCGCTGAAGGGCGATACAGTAATAGATGCAACTGTCAAGGGGAATATTTCAAGATTTATCAACCACTCGTGCGATCCGATCGCTGAAACACAAAAATGGACTGTGAACGGAGAACTAAGGATTGGATTCTTCAGTAAAAGGGACATCAAGCAAGGAGAGGAAATCACTTTTGATTATCAGTTTAAGAGATTTGGGTAAGCTACTATTTTTTTTCAATGTGTCCATCTACTTACTTTTCTGCTCGTTTTTATTTTGAACATACACAGAATATTACTAATAAACTAAATATCATCAATATTTGTCATGCCATATTTAAGTTATGTGTGAATAATTATAAAGACTAACAACAAAATTATCTTCAAATATGTATGTAGTTAGATTTTCTAAATATATGAAATCAGGGTAGATAGATGCCCACAACTATAAAGGACATAATAATAAATATTTTCGAACATTCTAACACGACGTCATCTACCCTAAATTAAGCTTAAATAAGCTATAGTTATGGGGTCTAGACGACTGATAAACATACGTATATATTTCTAAATACATAGATATTACACATAGAAAATACCTAAACGCCGAAACAAACATTTGTAGATCACACAAATAATTTGATTCGACCCGAAATGGAACCTGAGACCTCAGGGACGGCAGTCGCATATTCATACCACTGCGCCACCGAGGCAGTCTGTAGGCAAATAGCTTGTCTATTTTACATAATTATATTTATATTATTATTTTTAAAATACATAATTTTAAAGTACAAACTAAAAATAAATTCCAAAGTTGTAGAATAGAAAGTTATGTTCAATCTTTTTGTCTTTCTTCTAGTTTGTAATGATTTCTTCTATAAATCACAAAAACTGAATTGAACTGCTTAGTTTGCTGAAGAGTCTTATTTTATTATACAGAAACATACAAAGTAATTATTATAATAATTATCGGTATAATATTAATTTACATTGTTCAAAGTTCTATTGAACTGTTATAACCAAACCACTCTTTAATGCAAGGTAACTGGACATACTTTATAACAGTCCATTACCTCGTAGGTCTGTCTGTTCGTGATAAACTCAATATACTGAACAGATTTCGATAAAATTTTCATCAATAGACATAGTGATTCATGACTATGATAGAGTTTTATAATTCAATAAAGTATGTAATTATAAATCACAAAACCAAATGCCATCGGCCGGAATTTCCAATCCAATTATTTTGCTTATATGATGACTTGATGGCATTAATTTTTGTGATTAATAATTTCCATCTATATATTTATGAATAGTAGAAGCAAACTCATTGCTTTCAAAATACAAGAGTATAGTAATTGTCATGTAAATAAATTCTAAAGTGTTGAGTAGCATCACTAAGCTTAGTTCTTTCAATAGACAATACGTCATTTTCCTCCTAAGGAGTAGACTGGGGCATTTTATTCCGAAATCTCACCTACCAGTCATTAAATAGATCCAATGGAATAAAGGGCGAGCAGCTAACTGGGGAGTTTTATGTCTGTCAAAACTTCATCTACGGATTAGTAAGTGCTCCACTTACAGGCGTGGTTGGCCACTCGAAGCTTGGAACCTTAAAGGTCCTAAGGATACGTCGATCACTTCAAATGGGGGGCCATGATCCAAATATGACAGACAGGTCTTTCATTTGGACTGACCTCGTCGTTGTTTAATTTTGACTTTCCAAATATATTGAGATTCAATACAAAAGCCTCCAGTTCAAAAGAAGGTCATCCACGGCCAAACTTTCATGTCTGGTATCGTCAGTGGGGGCCCTAAGATCAATGTGTGACTCCTATCACAGAGGCCGCATAGGTGGACGAATACCGGGCCGACGGTTATACCGGGGTATTGTTCGCGTTTATTTAACGAATGAAAATGATTGAAAACGATGGATGGTTAACATTCCAGCCGGCGTGGTGGTACCACCGGTCCGGTAACAGAGATGTGTTGTTTCCTGCAGGAAGGTGGCTCAGCGGTGTTACTGCGGCGCCAGCAACTGTCGCGGCTGGATTGGTGGCGAGCCCGACAGCGATGACGAAGAAGAGGTATTGTTGTATTTCAGATTAATATGGATAAGAGGACCTCAATTCAAATGCTAATCTCCTTCTGTTTCCCTCAAAAGAGTAGGCAATTATATGTCCCCACCCCGCCGGTAACTTCATTAGTTCCAGGTACTGGGATGAGCTGGTACCCGTTAGATTTTATGTTCGTAAGAGCCTCGTCTGTGGATCGGCAGGTGCACCACTTGCATTGGAGGTTTGATTGGGATTTTAAGATCTTAGTAGGACACCTAGGGTATTGAAACTTTCTTTCAAACGAACAAAACGAGAAAGAATCAACTAGAGACAGAGTTCTTCCACAGAACTCTTAGGGCACTTTTTCTGTCATGTGTTTTCTCACCGGCGCGCGGCGTGCGGATTTCGTCCGCAGTGTGTGTGGATGTCAACGTCAACCTGGCTGCGGGGGGCCCGCGCGACATGAAACGCTTACATGTATGTAATTTGACATTGACATCGACACGCGTTGCAGTCGAGATCCGCTGGTGGAAAAACGCTTGACAGGAAAATGTATATGAACCTTATCGATCAATGTTATACTTATTAAAACTCATACGGATTATTTAGATACTCACTCCCCTACTGAGACCATATAGTTGATCCCTCGAAAGACTGACAAAATACATTTGGTAACTGATCTCATTCAAAAGACACTGTTATTTTTCCCAGATGCAACAGTTTACCGCCGATTCCATTGTCTTATTGCAGTTAGTCATGGTTCAGTCTATCTGAGTCATCTGTGAGTTGAAGAGTCATCGGTTATCTTAATCTTATGAGATATTTAATTGTATAAAATATTTGCAGGAGGAAGAAGACGTGTCGACAACAAAGTCTGATTTATCAGAATCCACAGAGGAATCTTTGTTGACGCCCACAGAAACGCCGCGCGTCCGTCGTCCCAAGAAACCAAGGACCTACAAGCCTAAATCTGCTGACTTGGTGCAGGATGCTGACGTAAGAACAATATGTTTATTTAAAGGCTCCTTTATTGTGAAGTATTTTAGCCGTTGAGTTTTCACACCTATAATACATAGTTTGACAATGCTCTGTCTGAAACTATCTTAATAAAAAAAAGAGTAGACGATTAGAATAAGAGTTCTGCAAACAGTAATTTGATCTGCATTAATTATTTTCTTAATAATGACGATAATTTCATCTAGTATTTTTAATAAGCACGTTCAGAACAATTTCTTTTTCAAATTTCTTAAAACTTTTGAATGGTTATGTAGTAATAGGTTAACTATTAAGTTAATTAAACAATCCAAGCTAAGTCTAAATTTCATATGAATTTTACTGTGTCTTTTTGGAATTATGAAAAGCGGTTTTTGGCTGTTCTACTCCTGGCTGGTTGTCAATCAACTCGGGCACAAAAGAGAGATGCCTTTCACTTAGAAACCTAATGTACTAATGTGTTCAAAAGTGCATTCCCATTATTACAATATAATCAGCATGCAGACTAGTTTTAACTTTCAACTTTTAAATTTGACTGTACCTGACCATCGTCATCCACATTCCCAGATCGAGGACGACCTAGAAGCGCTATCCCGTACAGGGGTGAAGAACCAGAGTCACACGCTCCGCCTGTCCCGTACCGTGGTCCGCGCTAAGACTCGCCGCGCGCAGGTGTCTCTGCTACGTCTACTGCGAGACGCTGACCTGCCTTGTCGTCGTCTGTTCCTCGACTACCGGGGATTGAGACTACTGGCGCCTTGGTGTACTGACGCTCCACTTGACTTTAGGTAAGGAGACACTACACGCTCTATGATGCTACAAATCTGAAGGTAGTTGATAAAAAGACGAATAATAAGAAGAATTTAGTTCGGTTTTAAACTCTTCTTCTAAACTTCCGGGTGTCATATAAACTAAGCTAAGTTTTTAATGTGACCCCATACTTGGAAATCTAAATGAACTAGCGGTAGCCCGCTACTTCGTCCGCGTGGGAATTTGGAACATACATTATACGGACTTGGACCCTAGTTTCCCTTCGCCCGTAATTATTGTTCCCGTTCCCGTTCGTCGCCCGCAATTAACATTTACCTTCGCAAATAATTATTATAGAATGAATTGATTCGCTATTTTATGTTATAGTCGGTAAACAGTATGTTTGAATACCTACAAATGAAAATAACAGTCTCAAATCAAACGGAAAACAGGGGAAGCGCCTTTATTTTATACATGTTAACGTAAATGAGCAAATAATCAAATAATATGTTCAGGGGGCCTACCACTACTTCTTTAAGCAGTTTTATTATAACGTTACTTTGACTTTTTATATAGACGTCATTGAACAAAATAACATTACAACAATACCGCTATAAGACATGGTGGTAGGACTATTTTAATGCGAGTTCCTAACCTATTACAATTATAGGCGTAAAATGGAATTAAAACACAGTTTACTGATAAGTTCGAATTAATCAAATCTATGAAAGAACATTACAACAGACTTAAAGTTTTAGGCTCTCAGTGTCTTTCAACACTACATAAATTTATTGGATAGGCGTATACTGTTAATATGTTGATTGATTTTCCTCTTTCATTCAATTCAAAATTCGTTTATTAAAGCAACAATGATGGGTCCGAGTGTGTTAGTAACAATGATACTTAAAAATATGTTACTAAGCATATTATAACTAGGTATATAGACCAATAAGAACTGCATACTCGCAAGTGGTGAATGAGCCTGCAGCAATGACTGATATAGGCACAATCGTTGTACTGATAAAGGCACAATGGGGTGCGTCTCATAAGGTATAAACTCATTTGGTCTAATTTAATTTTATTATCGTTCATAAGATATAAGCAACGTGAGATATACCAGCTGTTGATATAATTTCTTTACATATAACATTTATTTATTCTAAAACTTAATTAGTATAACGTTGTTTGATATAACGTTTATGTAATCGAAAATCATTTGCTCTAACATTTAATATATATAAAAAACGTCATTATGGTTAACACCCCGAATCAGAGTACCCCGACTCGGGCTTTTAAGCCACCCAGAAATAGGAGCCCCGCGAAGCGATTATCAGCGATAAATCAAATGATTTATTCCAGCAAACAATCTTCAGACAATAAACGTTTGGTGAAAACAAAATGGGTAGGTTAGGTTAAAACAGTGACCTCCTATGCACGAGCCGAGCGAGCGAAGCGAGCGGTGCCGCGACAGCGGCCGGCGAGTGCCAGAAACGACTTGCATTAATAGAAAAAAGAGATTGTTTTTATAGGTTACCCGGAACTGAACTATTTAGATTAGGATTATTACTTATTTAAAAAGAAATGGTTATTTGACTAAATAAAAATGTTAAAAGTAGAGTTGCCGCGAATAGTCGCTATTATTCGGTATTCGGCATTACTCGACATTTTTTTGATATTCGTTGAATACCGAATAATAGCTAGTATTATTCGGCATTCAGCGAATAGTCGTCTAAAATAAACTTTTAAGGAACAAAAAAACTCATGAGATTTTTTAAATGAAATAAATCTATTCTATCTACTTCGCAATATTCCGCCACATGCAAATTACCCAACTCTCGTACTTATTCATGCATAGGACCTCCCTCCAAACCCACTTAAAAATATGCCGAAAGAATAGAGAAATAATTTTGAAAATATAATAAATATGAGAGTTGTGTTATCGTGCAAAAATAATAAAAAAACATGTGTTTCGCCCCCAACTAGGGGCATCATCAGGAGATGTCGATGGCTCGGCGCACAGCGCGCCTGATAGTATTAACTTTAATCAATTTTTATTATTTTCCTTAATAAAACAATACACAGTATCAATTATTATCTGTAATATGTGCCTGTGCCATCATATTAATGAAATTAAATTAGTTAGGCTTTTTAATTAATATTTAAAATCCAACAGAGGCAGATTGTGGTGCAATAAAAGATTTTTTTCTGCACATTCGGGAGCAAGTCGGTTTCGCTTTTCCTCATAAATTAAACCTGCCTCGCAAAATAGTCTTTTAGAATAAACAGAGCTTGCGAAGCTTACTTAAAATAGGAAATCTATTCTTATTGATACTCAAAGCCCACCATTCATATGGGTTTATTTTTCTGTCAGCCTTTGCTAATGCGATGTAGTGGGCGATTTCTTCAGCAATGGTATTCTTGGGTTGCTCTTCAGTAGGCAATAGATGATTCTTCAAAACATGCCCAAAATAGTTTATATGAGTTTCTGAATCGACATGCTCACTTTCATTGTGTAAACGAGGCCTTTTGGATTCCGTTTCTGGATCCGGATCATCATTTTCGTCATCTAAAGAAAGCCTAAGACCTTCTCTGAGCGCAGCTCTACGGATCCGTTCAGCTTGGGTAGCGTCAAAGTATAAGTCCTTGTAGCGGGGGTCTAAAAATGTCGACAAGTATAGATCGCCCAAGTTAAAACGGGCTAGCATATTATCCATTAACGCCTTTCTAAAATCATCAACGTTACTACATTTTTACTACATATATTTTTACATAATTTTTTTACCACATTACATATATCGTAGGTATGTATAACATGAAACAGTTTCTTTAACTTTATTGTTTTCTTTTCTCACAAGCTTAGAAGAAATTAGAAATATTTTTAATGTGCCTTATTTATGTCGAATAGTAATGTCGAGTTATTCGACTATTCGCCAAAGTGAATGGTGATTAATCGGTATTCGACTATTCGCTATAACAACTATTCGCGGCAACTATAGTTAAAAGTACTAGTTGGTAAACAAGTTATAGTTTAAACGTTCATTTCCCAAACATTAGGTTTGCGTTAAAATTTTTTGTGAATAGATTTTTTGCTAAGTAGGTAATAATTTGGCAATAGCAATTATGCGAAAAAAATTTTGGGAAGTGAACATTTGTCAAATTCCTTTCGGTCAAACAAGGGAGACCCGTTTTCATCATATTAGACCAAATAAGTTTTATATCTTATGAGTGGTTTGTCAAACGATGTTATATTTAATGTATGTTATGCTTATAAAAATTAGTTATTTTAAAATTATATCAATCGTTCATTATATTAACTAATCGCTATATTAAATAAAATTATAGGTTCCGTTGTTATATGTTGTTAATATTAGAGATTTTGTTGTTATATCATCTATTACTTACCCGGCACAATGTTGGGACTCGTTAACTCTTGTCTTTCCAACAGCCATCACACACTAAAACATATACAATGTGAACAATCTCTTTACAGGTTGGAAATGCTTCTAACAGTGGACCGTCTACCAATAACTAACAAGACAATGGTACAAGAGAGTCGTTTCTTCACTATAGTGGAGCGGTGGCTCACTGCTGCGGATGTACCACAAGATAATGTCTTTATTTTTGAAGCTCCCGGTAAGTTTTTTTTTTTGAAAATTTATGAACATTAGTTCTGGTTTTCCGTGATTAGGGTTAGAAAACAGAAAAAAAACACCATCGTTTTTTAGTAGTCTTTCTCTGGCCAGCTTTTTGGGAATACATATTCTTTCGAAAAGTAATTGATTTATTATGTATTAGCTGTCCTGACGAACTTCGTACCGCCTTTTAAACATTCCCTGTGTTTGTACGAATATGGTAAGACCAAAATTTTGTCAAATCCATCTGGCCATTCTCGAGTTTTAGCGAAATAAACGGCGCGGTGGCGATTCATTTTTATATGTAAGAAGTAGAGAAGATTTAGACATTAATGTTACAAGTGGAGTTAAAACTACATATTTGTGTTAGGAATATATTGTATTTCGTTTAGCACTCCTCTCTACGAGGTATCTATTGTGTTTAAAAACTAGTCCCAAGTCAGTTTAAACCTCTCAGTGATAGTTATTAACAGATTAATCTTCCACAAAATGTTTTGAAATTGCAAAAATAATTGCGACCCTGCCAGGATTCGAACCTGGAATCTTCTGATCCGTAGTCAGACGCGTTATCCATTGCGCCACAGGGCCTCACCTGTGATATGTTAAAATTAGTGATCATATGGGTTTTATTTCACAGGAACTAAAAATATTCTATGGGAATCAAGCGCGGGCGTCCGGTAGTAATAAAAAAACAGCCAAGCGCAAGTCGGACTCGTACACAAAGGGTTCCGTACCAAATCGGCAAAAAAATCACGTTTGCTGTATAGGAGCCCTTAAATATTTATTATTAAGTAATATAATTCTAATTTTTTTTTAGTATTTGTTGTTATAGAGGCATACATAATCTGTAAAAAAATCAATTTTCTAAGTATCACGTTTCATGAAGTACAGCGTGGAGACAGACGGACGGACAGCAAAGTCTCAGTAATAGGGTTCCCGTTTTACCCTTTGGAACGGAACCCTAAAATGATTGATAAATATGACAAAATGACATGCTTACAAGGACGCCTGTGACTTCGTTTCCGTACTTACCCGTTTTTGCATCATTTTTCATTACTGTTCCGCTC
The DNA here is from genome assembly GCA_963556515.1 of Nudaria mundana. Classification (NCBI taxonomy): domain Eukaryota; kingdom Metazoa; phylum Arthropoda; class Insecta; order Lepidoptera; family Erebidae; genus Nudaria; species Nudaria mundana. Next base: position 19,824,091 of record OY748291.1, on the reverse strand, counting down.
CTATTGGTCGTTCCACGATTTTATATAGTCTATAGCCTGCGTTGATAAATGGTCTATTTAAACACAAAAATATTTTTTTTATTCGAGCCAGTAATTTCCGAGATTAGCGTGTTGAACTACATACTCTTCAGTTTTGTTTAATTTACTAGCGGTCGCCCACGACTTCGTCCGTGTAGTAATTTGGAATGTTTCCCGTTCCCGTCGCCTGTAATTATTGTTCCCGTCGCGTCGCCAGTAATAACGTATACCTTCGCAAATATTTTTTTTCAGAACGATATTTATTTCCATAAAATATGTTATAGTGAGTTAACCTTAATAGTAAACCTTCATTTTAACATAACATTAATTATTTAGCGCGCGCAACGGAACTTCCGTCAACTTTCTCAAAAGAAATAAACTTTCCCTGTTTTTGAAACACTAGTACGGTGTCTTGCGCGGTGCTGCGCGCCGCACCACGCCATAGGTTTTGGCCTATAACTTTTGACCCCTTAGGACTAGGTCAAATTTTTGATTTTTTGGCTTGCCTCCAGATCGAGGGCTATCCATAGAGGGGTCAACTATCATTGGAGCATAAGCAGTTCTCGAGAGCTAAGGGGGGACAAAAATTACATTCCACATTTCTATAAATAGATATTCTGCTCCGCTCCCATTGATCGTAGCTTGATGTTATATAGCCTATAGCCTTCCTCGATAATTGCACTTCTTACTACAAAAAGAATAGGGTAGATGCCTACAACTAAAATCGAACCAGTACGTCCTGAGATTAGCGCATTCAAACAAACAAACAAACTCTTCAGTTTTATAATATTAGAGATTTCCGTAGCTCTTATCATTACTTTCTTGTCTCCAGGTTTACCAGTAGAGTTACCTAACAGTGGAAACCAAGAAGATGTTCCTAATGCCGAGAAGGCCAAAGAAAACTTCTCAACCGTAGAAAAAATTAAAGATATCTCCAATCAACTGTTAGAACGATGGTCCAGTTTAAAGGTATAACAATTATTTCTTAAGTATTTATATTTTTTTGAAGCATTAAAGGTTGATTCACACCACTACAGGTACAGTTTCAGTATCCGTGCAAAATATAGATAGTATAGTTTGTAGTTTACGTTTAAGCTTTTCGTTATCGTCTTTTCCTGTTCCTGTTCCTTTTATGCAAAAGATTATTTTTACATTTTCTCTGAACTCGTCCCCAAATGTCAGTGTCAATGTCAGTGTCAACGTCAGTCACAACAAAGTCACACCCCGTGCTGTCAGTGTCAGTGCCGGCACCGGCAATCAGGGAATATATTGTTGACAACTATATTATTTTTTTTCGGAAACACGACTTGAAGTCAAATGACGTAGTGCATTATTTTAATCTATGCATGGAGCCAGTAACAAATAACGACGGCGGACGAGCGATTGATAGTATTGATTTGTGAAAATAGGATATTGTGTGATTTGTTTCATGGAAAGTACATGGATTGCATCAGCATTGGGTGGACGATGGGGTTGACTTTAGTCGCTTCACTTACTAAACCAATTATATATACTGGTCACATGACCGTAACGAAATTGTTTTACATATTTTGTAATGTGAGGTGGCATTCGAATTATAACCGAAGCGAAGTGACGTGCCTCGTAGAGCACGTTAAGCCGTCGGTCCCGGTTGCCATACGAACATCTACGGCAGTCGTTACGGGTAATTGGAGCCAATAAATCAAAATCCGACTGGAACGAACTTCGAAATCGCCCTTGTTTTGTGGAGGTCAGATGGCAGTCGCCCCCCACGGAAAATATTGAAGTTCAGCCGCATCGCGGTTAGACTGGAAAGCCGACCCCAACTGGGTTGGGAAAAGGCTCAGTGGATGATGAAAGAAAGCGATATGACGGAAATCCATGTGGGTTATTTTTTGTTGATTTGTTTTTTGTTCTTAAAATCTTTCTTTCTATTTACTGTTATTTAAAATTTCTTGTAGACATTATGGTGACTTTATAAGTATTTCTTATTTACTTTTTTCTAGGAAGTGTTTAAAATTCCGAAGAAAGAACGCATACAGCAAATGAAGGAGCACGAGCGTCAGGCGAATGTTGAGCGTCGGGCGGCGGACTCGAGCGGGTCACGTGACCGCGAGCGAGAGAGGCGCGACGAGCGAGAGAGGCGCGACGAGCGAGAGAGACGGGACGAGCGGGAGCAGCGCGACAGGGACAAGGACAGGGAGAGGGAGAGGGAGCGGGACCGCGAGAGGGACCGCGAGAGGGAACGCGATAGGAGCGAGCGGGACAGAGACAGGCATAGGGAGCGCGACAAGGACAGGGACAGGGATAGAGACGATAGAGATCGGAGAAAAAGGAGGAGTAGTCCCGAAGGGAGAAGGAGTATCAGGTATGTTTTGATTAGTATATTTTGTTGTGATTACTATTCCGAAATATTGATTGGTTTTATTGTCAATGTACGTCTCTGATTGGCTAGCAACGCATAGTAACTATCGCATGATTAGCTCGGGAAATGACAGGCCTGCTGCACATCCGCCGGGCGCCACTGGGAATTCTCTGTGTGTTCACCAGAGGCGCTCGGCAATGGACGTAGGAGCGGCCGTGGATCTGAGAAAATAGGCCGGCAACACAACAATCGTACACACCTTCGCGGCACAATTTTCCTAGCGACGGACAGCAACGGCATAATCTTCTTCGGGTCATTTTCGAGCGCTAGAAATGCTTCTATGTTTCTTCCGTTCGCTGATTTCAATATATTCACAGTACCCCATTGTCATCCCCAGACTGAACGAGCGCGTCCTAGCAGCAGTTCCTCCTCTAAGTAAGGAAGAGAGACGTAGAGCCTTTGCCGAAGCTGCAGCGGCGGCCGACGAGTCCAGGAGACAGCGGTCCCGGGACCAGCCGCCCTGGCCACATCCTTACTGGCCTGAAGGGTTCCCGCAGGTAATACATGTGATAACGGACTAGGCCCAGTTCCCACTACACCGGACCCGGTAGATTTGCGGATATCGGATCTCGGGCATAGTGTTGACTAATGTGAACAGTGAAAACTATGTGCGGGATCTGGTCCGACGCAGCGAGAACCGCGCCAGCAATAATAAAAAAATAAAATATTTTTTCAATGCATAGCCGTAATGATGCGCGCGAAGCGCGTAGAGCTACTCGTCCAATCACACGGGTCCGCTCCGGAGAAATTTCGAAGCTCCAATGCCGGATCCGGTGTATATTTGAACATATTGGTCCGGTTCTACAGAAATCCTACTGCCTTCGCATCGCGCATTTCTTATTTTTTTGACTGCTTCGGTGGCGTGGTCGGTAGTGCATCGGCTTTCGACGCCGGAGTCTCGGATTCGATTCCCGGTCGGGACAAACTTTGTGTGATGACATATGCGTTTGTACCGAAGTCTAGATGTTTCCTATGTATAATATGTATGTATTTACAAAAAAAAATGTATATAAGTATTTATATCAGTTTATCTAGTACTCATATCACAAGCTCTGCTTAGTTTGAGACTAGATGGCGTTGTGTGCATTGTCCTAATATATTTATTTATTTATTTCTGCTCCACTTCGGCTTGTACGAAGCGCCGTGAGTCAGAACTCGCCCTAATGGTGTATAGGGGTCGCGACAAGATCTGACTGACTTGGTGGTGTTGTAGGTTGAACGTATGAACGACCCCAGTGACATCTTGAAAGCATTTAAAAATCTGAAAATTAAAAAGTCGGAAGACCACTGGGGCATATCAGTTAGCTTAATAAGTAATGTAATTGATATCATTGCACCTGACTTGGCACTAATTTTTAATAAATGTGTAGATGAAGGTATATTCCCTAACCTAATGAAAAATAGTAGACCTACCTAGTAGAATACCATTATTTAAGAAGGGATCTGAGTCAGAACTTGGTAACTACCGCCCCATTTCTATTTTGCCAGCTCTGAGTAAGGTGTTTGAGAGAGTGATGCTAAATCAAATGCAAGTCCACTTCACGACCAACAATCTTTTCCACAGCCAGCAATTTGGCTTTACACGCGGAAAATCTACCACCGATGCGGGAGTAACCCTTGTTAGCTTGATTTACGACGCATGGGAGGGATCGCAGGATGCCATTGGGGTATTCTGCGATCTGTCTAAAGCATTTGATTGTGTTGACCATCAGACACTTTTGCTTAAGTTACGTCGGTATGGTTTTGACAAAAAATCCTTAGAACTATTAGGATCTTACCTGACAGATAGGCTGCAGACTATTCATGTGAACAACGTTAAGTCAAACGGAACTAACGTCAAAATAGGCGTACCTCAGGGATCAATTCTAGGACCTTTTCTCTTCTTGGTTTATGTTAATGACTTGCCTTGCATGATCGAGGCACAAGCTGGCATAGTAATGTTCGCGGATGATACATCACTTATATTCAAAGTAAATCGGCATAGTACAGATGCGAATAATGTTAATAATATTTTAAATGATATTTCAAATTGGTTTTCTACAAACAACCTATTGTTGAATGCAGAAAAGACCAAATGCGTTAAATTTACAATGCCCAATGTCAGACAAGCAAGTCCATGTCGTGCTGGGTAGCCAAAGGTTAGAATTTGTAAATAACACTACCTTTTTAGGAATAACGATAGATTCTAAATTACAATAGGGTGACCATATCACCATTTTAGCTAATAAGCTTAGCTCTGCTGCATATGCTGTGAGACGGATTAGGCAGTTGACAGATGTAGCTACTGCCAGGCTTGTTTACTTTGGTTACTTCCATAGCTTAATGTCCTATAGAATACTACTTTGAGGAAATGCAGCAGAGGGCAGTCCGTGCCATTTATTGTTTAGGTAAAAGAGATTCTCTTCAACATTCAAATCTACGTAATAAAAATAAACTACTCCCTCCGTGTTATCGGCTTAGCAAGGTTAGTCATTCTTTCAAGGGGGAAGGTATACGCTTTTATAATAAATTGCCTGAATCGGTCCTTTGTATGCCCGACAATAAATTTAAAACCTTTATAAAGACCACTTTATGTCAAAAAGCATATTATAAGACAGTTGATTACCTTAATGATAAAAGTGTCTGGCTTGAGCATGGTGCAGGCGCCTCCTAAAATGCCGTAATTGTAGCATATTTTGTACTTAAGCGACTATAAATATTTTTTTGTTGTATTATACACTCTTTTTGATTTTGACACGAGACCAATGTACAGTCGGCCCCAAAAGTCGCTGAACACATTCAAACTTCCAAAACATCTGAACACTAAAAAGTCATAAGTCAGTGACGCAACAAGAGAACAAAATAAACTCAACATACAAAAGGTCCATAAAAAGCTGAGCATACTTTAATAATAATAAATACTACACTACACTACACTAAATAATAAATAATAATAATACTAGTGTTCAGCTACTTTTGGAATACTAGTATTCCAAAAGTAGCTGAACACTAGTATTTCAATAGTAGCTGAACATCATTACCATCATAAGTAGATTAACAAATCATATTTTCAATGTTGTTTCCTGTTAATCTAATTTTGGTTTTCTTGATGTAACACGAATTTTGGTCTTCTCACATGTAGCATAATTTGAGAAAATTTTTAAAGCTAAAATTAATCTCCATTGGTGCAGTGCTCCCTATGCCTAGGTTATGGGCACAGCAGGAAGTACTGTAAGAGTACCGAGTCCACGTGGCTGCGGCGGCCTTCATATGAAGGCCAAGTGCCCGGAGCTGCAGGTGGGAACACAGACTTCCTGTTTTAACTGCCGTCGGGACACACTGGGGCACACACGGGCTGAGCGACACACGGCACAGCGCGATGTATAACACATGCTCAGTAAGAATGAGATGGGACGAAATAGCACGGACAACCACTCACTACTACTAAGGGCGTCTCGGGCATTGCCACCCCATACAGAATCGTGCAGGCAAACCTAATGAAGAAACAGGTGGCAACCCAAGACTTCCTATTCGAGGCCTCCAGGCGTAAGGCATCCATAGCACTCATACCGGAGCCTTACGTGGGCAGTGGGAAGAGGATGCGGGGATAACAGGGCGTCAGGGTCTTCCAGAACGCTGGACAAGGAGCTGGGACTGTAGAGGCGGCCTCGTATACTCGTCGTATACTCGTTGCTAATCCATCGTCCTCAGGCCCCGATCATGGAGGTCGATGGTCCTGGGCGTAGTCACGTCTGCGATGCCCTCGCCGCACACTTCGGAACTCAGCGGGGAGGGTACGCTCCCTCACCCTACCGGCCGCCTCCTTCACGAGCATTACCTGCTCGCAGAAGAAAACGGCCGCATTCCAGTGACTCGCTAGAGACCATGGCTCGTAGCATGGTCTCCAGCGAGAGCGTATCTACGCCCAGGCCCACAACGAGGTCCCTGCGCTGACTCGCCCATGCAAAGCATTCCACCAACGTGTGGAATGCCGTGTCTACGCCGGAAGTCTCGCAGTGTTGACACGCGGGTCTGACCTCACGATGCATGCGAAACAGCTACTCACCGAAGTTTCCGTGCCCGGTGATGACGATACGAGAGGCCACCGTGCTGCCTCTGCAGCCACTCCTCCATGATCGGTCTCACCGCCGCGATGGTGGTGGTTCCCCACTTTGGTTGCTGAAGTCGCACCTTCCATGTCTCCATGAGATCCTGGCGGAGTTGGGACCGCTGAGCCTCGATTTTTCGAGACACAGGCCTGTGGTCCCTCTTCAGCGCCTCCTTGTGTCATTGGAACAATGACGCAAGGGCTCTCGCTTCCAGGTCCCATGGAGGGGTCGCGGCTGGAGGGGTCCGAGAAAACACAGAGCCTCGGACTTATTCAGTGCCACGTCCAGTCCCAGCCGCCGTATCCGACCCACGACTTCAGCAACCCCAGTCGTGACCTTGAGTGTTGCCTCCTGGTGCGTTGCTCCCCGCGCCGTGACGAGGGTATCGTCGGCGTAGCAAGTTACGCTGACGCCCTCTGGCAATAAACTGCAACATAGCAGCGTATGAGGGGGGAGGGCGGGGGAATGATTGATGTTGTATTACCAGGATATAGCCCCTAGACCAACTCATAGAACCTAGATGTGTAGGGGAACATAGAAACGAATAGAACATTTTTAGGAAGTGGGATGGGAATTGGGATTTTTTTATGGGAAGAGATGGAGTGTTAAAGTTGAGGGAGTAACTAAATCCAATTTAACCTAATGATGATTGTACTCTTCAGTTCATTCGGTTTGATGCCTTTCTGGCGCCAATCCGGCGCGTGGCTTGTGAGTTTAGCAGGCTACCAATTTTTTGATCAATTGCAGTTGCAACGTAGTAGTATAGCAGTAGCATGGCGTTTTACGTTCATTACACGCCCCAGGAAGTCTGTGTTCCCACCTGCAGCTCGGGGCACTTGGCCTTCATATGAAGGCTGCCGCAGTGGCTGCACGTGGGCTCGGTACTCTTGCAGTACTTCCTGCTGTGCCCATAACCTAGGCATAGGGACCACTGCACCAATGGAGATTAATATTAGCTTTAAAACTTTTCTCAAATTATCCTACATGTCAAAAAACCAAAATTCGTGTTACATCAAGAACACCAAAATTAGATTAACAGGCAACAACATTGAAAATATGATTTGTTAATCTACTTATGATGTTAATGATGTTCAGCTACTTTTGGAATACTAGTGCTCAGCTTTTTATGGACCTTTTGTATGTTGAGTTTATTTTGTTCTCTTGTTGCGTCACTGACTTATGACATTTTAGTGTTCAGATGTTTTGGAAGTTTGAATGTGTTCAGCGACTTTTGGGGCCGACTGTACATTCGTCCACATTTAGTCGTGTGATTCTACGTAGCACGACCACGGATGATTATCTTAATTTTCATGTTGTACAAATTCATGAAAAAAAGTGTACTTTATTGTACTATAGAATAAAATATATGTACTCTGATATTTTCGCTGATATAACGTATATGCCCTGTAGTACCTTTCTGGCACGACCACTACACATTTTAGGTATTTTTATCAACTTTATGGTGAAAAATAGTATAAATGTAATTGTACTTAATTGTACTTAATTTTACAGATAATTTTGAGCCGTGGTTTACCTGTTTCAAAGCGTTTTACTTTTTAAGTAACATCAATGTCACAATGTTACGCCATTACTATTAATTCTAAGAAATCAAAAGTAAATAAAATTACGTTTGGTATTTATATTACGTTTTATCTTAAAATAATATTCATTGGACGTAGAAATAGTACATAAGAACGTAGGTAAAGTCTTTTATATAGAACAAAAGCATGCATTTTGCTTTGTAATTTTAACGTTTTATTGGTATACTAGTACGGTGTCTTGTGCGGTGCTTGGCGCCGCATTACGCCGCATTACGTAATTTTATTTACTTTTGACTACTTAGAATTAATAGTAATGGCGTAACATGACATTGATGTTACTTAAAAAGTAAAACGCTTTGAACAGGTAAACCACCGCTCAAAATTATCTGTAAAATTGAGTACAATTAAGTACTATTACATTTATATTATTTTTCACCATAAAGTTGATAAAAATACCTAAAATGTGTAATGGTCGTGCCAGAAAGGTACTACAGGGCATATACGTTATATCAGCCATAATATCAGAGTACATATATTTTATTCTATAGTACAATAAAGTACACATTTTTTCATGAATTTGTACTACATTAAAATTAAGATAATCATCCGTGGTCGTGCTAAGTAGAATCACACCATTTAGTCTTAAGAAAATGTGTAAATGAGTCAATTATTTGTAAAGAGTGACCAAGAGTTTTATTGCCAGGTTCTTTCTCTCGGTTCTACTTATTGCTTTGCGAATCTGGCAGTACATGTAAATATAGAAGCAATGACATTTTTTATTGTATTATTTATTCTCACATCACAGCCTTAACAGGAAGACTTAGTTCGGCTGCCTATGCAGTTAGAAAGATAAGGTCACTGACTGATGATAAAACGGCACGATTAGTTTATTTAAGCTACTTTCATAGCGTTATGTCATATCGTCTGCTGCTGTGGGGCTCAGCTGCCGATATTGATACAATATTCATATTACAGAAACGAGCTATACGAGCAATCTATAGACTCAGACCCCGTGACTCGCTGAAAGAGCTACTTAAAGAAATTAATATTTTAACCGTTGCTTCTCAATATGTTTACGACAACATCGTATATGTACGGAAGAACATAGAACTCTTCAAAAAAAGATCCGACAACCATAATTATAATACAAGAAATAAAAATAAACTGGCAATGACAAAAATTTGACTTCATAAAGTTGGTAATTCGTTTGTTGGCAAATGTATAAAAATATTTAATAAAATTCCGCAGGATTTGATTGACATGCCTCTTAATAAGTTTAAAATAGTAGTGAAAAAACTTTTGATGAAGAAAGGCTATTATAATGTAGACGAATATCTTAATGATAAAAATGCATGGTCACCCTAATCTGCTGTTGTTAGCCACTCGTACAATACAAATTGTAACACAATGTAAACAAAACATTATTAAAAAAGAAAATGGATAATCTACCTGAGTTTCTTGCTGGTCTCAGGAGAACCAACTTACCGAACCAGCGAAAGAATCATTTTCAAATGGTTATTTATGTAATTAATTTAGTATTTTTATAATAGTGCTTGACATAAAATTGTAAAATTTTGACATACATATGTGCTCTTTATGTGCCTAAACTGAATAAATGAAATTGATTCTTTGATGTAAGTTCTTACTGACGTTTGTAAGAGCCATTTAGTGACCTATACAAATAAATAAATCATTTCATTTCATTTCATTTCTGCGTAAAATTGCTGCGTGACCCTTGAGGTCGCGAGCTCGATCTCCGGGTCGGGTCAAATTTTTGAGGTAGTACGTGTTCGTTTAGCCTAACGCTTCGCAGAAATTCGCGTTTGATGTCACATTAACAACATTAACTCTGGACAAAAAGTTGTGCGCAACATTAGAAAAATTAATGCAGTACGAAGTTCGCCGGGACAGCTAGTAAATAAATAAATGACTCAACGATATGCATTAATTTTAACCTCGTAACTTGACTAATAAAAGTCTCACTAACTATGTTCCAGCAACTGTTCCCCCCCGGCATGGTGTGCGGCATCCCGGGCCTGATGCCCGACCTGCCCCCCGCCCAGGACTGGCTCGGCCCACACGCGGGACCGTCCGACTTCCAGCCGCCGCCCTTCTGTCCGCCCTTCCCGAGACCACAGCCCTTCTGTATGCCGCAACCCAAGTGAGTATCCGACTGTATGAGCCGCGCACAATAACAGTGAAATAAAACATCATCTTCTATCGCTAAAATGTATGAATAAAGTATTTTATCAATACTTTGATAAGTTATACATTTGCGCACGATGACGTGGTGAGATGGTCACTGTCATCTTGCGCGTTTACCAAGATAAGATTTTTGGGTCCCTAGTCAACTACCCATCTTGCCTTTTTTATTCCGTGTCCAAGGCTGCGGCCGCACCTACGTCCATTGCCGAGCACCTCTGGTTAGCACTAGAAGAATTTTCAGTGTCAACTACATAATGCCTGTTTTGCACCTGAACCTCGTATAAACTTAAGTCCTTCGACCAGATATGTGCTATGTAGCTTTGCTGCAAGAATGTGCTTGTGGACCAATGAAAATGATTGTTGGATGTCAAATGTGTCCATAATTACGTAGCATAGCACATCTCTGGTCGAAAGGCATCCTAAAATTCCCTCTAAGCCGCTATAGGCTCGCCAACTATTACATGGGACTAACAAAGTTACTGGCAATAAATTGGCTTATAACACACCTCTGTCTACCCCATGAATAATGTGTAATGTTTTGTTGTCAGTCTCATGGGTATGAGTGGATTCAACATGAGTGGGTTCATGTTCGGACAGCAGGTGCCTCCAGCTGCCTTCCCGCAAGGACAACCGCCGCTCGACGCTAAACCACCGGTATGTTTTACACCGATAAAAGACTATTGTACTAAAGCGCGGTCTTGGAGCAGAAAGAATTTCGGTCATTGACCTATTATTACCTATCTCTGTCAATCGCAGAGGCGGTGTCAAAGCGACTCGGCAAAATAATTAGGCGCGAGTGACAGAGATAGGTAGTGACAGGTCATTGTACGAAATTCTTTATGCTCCGAGAATACACTAGTGCAGATCCCATACTTGAGGCTACCACAGACACTCCCAACGGCACAAACCGCAGGCTTTTGCCGCAGAAAGCAGAACTACTAAGTGAAGGCATGGAGCAAATTGCTTCTGTGTGCGGCAAAGTCGGCGGCATTAAATAATATGATACTATATTCAAAATGTATATATCAACTGTTTCTATACTCGCAATACATCACCACTGTTGATGTAACGATATATACTTTTTTCTTTCAAATTATCTATGTATCTATAACATAGTACATCTTCTCGCCATAGGCTATAGTGGGTCCCCCGCTGGACGCGAAGGACGTGGTCCTGCCGTCCCTGTGGCGTAGTGCTAAGGACGAGCGCGGTCGAATCTACTACTACCATGTGAAGCTGCGACAGCCGCAATGGATACCGCCTCAAGCACCTACTGACGAACAAGGTACGTTACACATGCTTTACTAAAAGCTGCTACACACAGTGAGCCGGGCTTATGCCGAGCGGCACTTCCGCCGGCTTAGGCCGTGCATCATTCCGGTTGTGACAGTCATGTAGAACGCTAGTGAAGTACCCACATATTTTTGGTTACAATGAATAAAGAAATCGTCAGCACTGCCGCAAAGGAAGAGAAGGTTTTGGGTGCAAGTTTACGAAATAAAAAATGGCAGAATGGTACTGTAGACGAAGTAATAAAGACGATGTGGGGAGTCGGCGTTTGCGTAATAGTATGTTCTTTGGGTTTCTGAGAATGACATATGAAGACTTTGCATTTTTGCTGAAGAGTAATGAAGTGTACGAGCATAAAAAATACTAGCTGGAGAGAGGCTATACCCGTTAAAGAGAGGTTGGCAGTAACGTTGCGGTTTTTAGCTACTGGGAGAAACTTATTTCAGCCTTGGAAAACTGTTTAAAATTTCACCAAAACTCCTTTCCTCACTGATTCCCGAAGTCTATCTAGCACTGAAATCAAAACTGGCACGCTATGATAAAAACGGGTCTCCCTATGTTCACTTCCCAAAAAATTTTTAGCATAATTTCATTTGCCAAATTATTACTTAGCAAAAAATCTATTCACAAAGGAAATTAACGTTTAAACTATAACTTGTTTACCAACTAAGTAGTTAATTATCCTAATCTAAATAGTTCAGTTTCGTAGGAGGCTCCTGCGTAGGAGGTCACAGTTTTAACCTAACCTAACCTACCCATTATGTTTAAAGAAGAAATTAATTAAAGACCAAATGCCATAATGACGTTATACTTGGTAATATTTTGCCAAGTAAAAATTTGACCAAATAAAAATATGCGTACTAAAATCATTCGAAATATTGCAATGGTAACCTATAAAAAAAGGTTGTTAAAATTTGTTTGGGTAATGAAATTTTGTCAAAACCTTTTCGGCAAAACGGCAGGCACCCGATAAAAACACACCACTATTACTCAAATGCCGGGAACGAACTGACGCCGGCACGAGGGAGCTTATAGAGCTCCTTGGCGATGAAATCTGGCACGTCGTCAGGGTCAGTTTGCTTCTTCTGAATGATATCCTGCACACTTCGTTCCCCTCCATCCCTCCTGCGGGACGGCATCTGGGCAGTTTTTCCGGTTGACTGGAACAGCAATGCCTTCCCACTGCAGATATCCTCCTCCTTGAAACTGGATTTACATATCTGCATGATGCTGATCTCATCCATGGTGTCTATTCCATTCCGGATGAACGCTAGTAGCTCGTTCACGATGATCACCTTGTTAGTAGCCATCACGGCGGGCGTATGACTGCGGCGCAAGCGCCGCGTGTCACGTATTAATTAATAATTAATTAATTACGAAAGTGCATTAGCGAGGCGCGACCGTTTCCGACCGCGCATCTACTATAGTCCGGCAAGCTCGTGCGCGACCGTCCTGCGGGGTGACAGACGGTGGCGGGGACGAGGTACTAAAGATGTCAGCGGGTAGCGGGTGGTGCAGCGGGGAAGGGAAACGCGTGCATCTGCGCGTCAAATACGGCAGTCTCGGCCGCGCAGTCGCAGCGGCAACACGTGCTTGATATTCCATACTACTTTGGGTTCGCCGCAAACGAGATTAAGATCTCAAGATGAGTAAGGCTATCTCAAGACAAGTTAAGGAAGTTGTACATAAAGTGTACCATTTTTTTGTAAAGCGAAAAAATTACCGAACCTCGGCCGAATACGCAAACGACATTAATTTAGCAAAAACTGTTGCTGAAGCCACAGGTTTGTCTGATACCAGCATTAAAAAAAATATAAAAGAAGCTAGAATCATGGAAGCACAAGGCAGCACAGCGACTTTCAATTCACCACGGAAAACCCGTTTTCCTAAAAAAAGGATTGAAATCGACAATTTTACGGAAGGTGTCATACGAAGAAAAATTACACAATGGTATACTGTCAAAAAATGTATCCCGTCGTTTAAAAAGTTGAATGCGGAATTGAAACAAGACAATATTCTTCATTGCTCACTTGAATACTTGAGACGGACAATACATTGGCTTGGTTTCAAATAATAATCAGAATTCGTATTGTTGATGTTTCGAAATATCATATTTAACATGTCAGTCAAAGAGGAAACTATTAATTGAACGTCACCACATAATGCGCCTGCGGTGGCATTACATCAGAGACATTAAAAAATACCGCCGAGAGGGTAAGTCAATAATTTTCCTAGATGAAACCTACGTGAATAAAAATCACGTGACACAAAAATGCTGGCAGTCTAATACAGAACGCGGGGCTATGCAAAATATCGGTAAAGGACCTCGTATTGTAATTGTACACGCTGGCAGTCGCAATGGCTTTGTACCTAATGCTTTATTGATGTTCAAATCGCATTCCAAGACCGGTGATTATCATGGAGACATGAATGCCACAAATTTTCGAAAGTGGATCGTTGCAAAACTGTTACCAAACATTCCTCCGAATTCTGTTATTGTAATGAACAACGCCGCTTACCATAGCACTCAGATCGATAAAAAACCTACAATGAGTACGTAAAAGGCGAGCTCGCAAGGACTTACCTTGATTCGAACTTAGATAAAAAGTTAAAAGATTTAGAATTGCTTTTTTCTAATTATTCGGTTGAACAGTGGCGCGATTGTGATAATCATGTCATAAAAAACGAGGACGAATATTATAATTCAGATTGACGACGAAATGGACAGGTACGTTATTGTTTATTAACATAATCGATTATTAATGCTTTAACTTGGCAGAGTGCTCAAGCTATAATCTCGGAATCATGTCATTGTACATGAAGTTGTTTATTATTTCTATAGTACATTTATGTCTTTTTAGATTCATAATTAAACTGGGGGAAAACGACGATGATGATGACGACGAAAGTTATGAAGAAGATCAAACAGAGAGTGAACATGAAAGTGATATGGAAATTGATTTATAATAAAACAATATATCATAATTTTAGTTTTCCTAATAATTTGTCCTCAAGCATAATAAAAAAATATAAACAATAAAAGTAGTTCTATCTTTTTATTTACTCCTATATTACGTCACAAGTAAGTACAACTTATCGCAAGATTTATCCTGGCAAACTTCTCTTCGTGTGTAGCCGTGTGCTATAACGACGCGTTACCTCGTCCCCGCCACCGTCTGTCACCCCGCGGGACGGTCGCGCACGAAACTGCCGGACTATAATACTCCTATTATTGTGACACGACCGTGTCACTTATGTCAATTTTACGTCTGTGGCCATCGTGACCACAGATAAGTTTTTTTTTTGTGTAACTTTGAGTGTAAAGTTATGATGCAACAATAAAAAAACTTTGTTACAATTATTAGGCCTGTCAGAAGCAATTTTTTGCAACCTTTACGTGGAGCGAGAATTGTCCTATTAATGTTCACGCGAAAGTGAACGTATTTCAATGAACCTTGACAATGATATAGTTGTATACCAGAATAACACATCTACGTTTTATCCCTGTAATGTGTTCCCGTGGGAAATGGGGAACGAGATAACTATACCATCCCTACGAAGCCGTGCGCCTGATGCCAGTGAACGGAAAAACCTTTTGACGTCGTAAGACGCAATAGTTGCTGTGCGTTCATTAGCCAAACAGCGACGTACATTGACTATACATAGAGCCAATCATTATTTCGTTACTGTATTTCGCTGTTTATAGAAAACGGTATATCTTTCGTTAACATAAATATATGTAATCCTAAAATGTTTTGGCAGAATGAATTTGGCATACTTTTTTTGGCATAATTATATATATGCCTTAATTGATTTTCAGCAGCATATGTACTGTGGAATAATTATATTTAGGTCTAACATATTTATGCATAGTTATAATTTGCACAATGTTTTTAGGCATAAGGACAGTCGCCTATATATATTACTAATATTGAATAGGTATAAATGAATGAAATGAATGAAAAATAAAAAAGTTACTTTAACCAGTATTTCCTATATTTTATAGTGTCAAAGTAGGTTTAGGTGCGGCGGCCCCTAAGCCGCCTTTTAATTATTTTACATAGTAATTTCTAATTCTGCGTAAAATGATTATGACTATAGTCATTATAGTTTGATACGTTTATACCTTTATAAAGCTATGCTTATAAATTTTATGCTTAAATCTCATATTTGCAATTATTATGCAAATTTTATTAATGATTAAGACAAATATGCTAAATTTGTTATGGATAAAAAAAATATGCATAAATATCATTAGTCTAAATTACCATATGCCAAAATATTTTATGGTTATTTTTTTTATGCAAATGGATAGTGAACCATAGAAAACTAGTCCGTACTATCTTTCTATAAACAGCGAACGAAATAATGATTGGCTCTATGTCTTGCGCGGTGCTTCGCGCCGTACTACGCCATAGGTTTTGGCCTATAACTATTGACCCCTCAGGGCTAGGTCAAATTTTCGATTTTTTTTCTTGCCTCCAGATCGAGGGCTATCCCATAGAGGGGTCAACTATCTTTGGAGCTTAAGCAGTTCTCGAGAGCTAAGGGGGACATTCCCCATTTCTATTAGATAAAATAGTTATGCTTCTTTTTTCGTTCACTGGCCTGATGTCTAATAGCTGATGCTAGTAAGAAATAATGAAAGCATATAATATTATGTGAATAAAAAATTTTGTGCCCCGAAGACGGCAATAAGATCATCATCATTATCAGTGACAGGCAAAATGTTACCTCTAGGTTTACAAAAACATTTTTCGATAAGAATAGAAACTAAATAAATTGGTCTTACAGAAGAAAGTTCTTCAGAGGAGGAAGAAGAACCAGAAAACACAGGACTCGACAGTCCCTTGATCCGGCGACCGACGAAGGGCAAATTTGTGGAGGGCGTTAACGGGATTTATGAAGGTTAGCAACTAACAATAACCTAAGGGCTTTGCCACATGAGTAACGAAACAGAACGATAGCTTTCTAATAACGTGCAATATTGCACACAAATAGCAATAAATACATACATAATATACATAGAAAACACCCAAATTCCGATATAAACATTTGTGGAACACACAAATATTTGATTCGACCCGGGAATCGAAACCCGGGATTCCGAAATCGAAAGCCGATGCACTACCGATTTCGTCACTGACGCAGTCGATAATGGATAATAACCTAAGGGTTTAGAGCAACATGAGTAAAGTGACCATCCAGAGCGAAATCTTTTTAAAAACTGTCGCACTAACCCTGAGATTTTCTCATATAATTTAACAATATGAATCACAAACTTAAGTGCTAGACTGGACCCGAACCAGCGACTGTTCCAGTTACCCATAGTAGTTAGTTCGTCAACTGCCGGTAGATGGCGCTCTGGCGACGCCGTAAGTCGCGATATTAACATAATATGATCACAAAATTAGAAGTCTTGGGCTAGTGGTGTCTTGGGCTAGTGGTGTCTTGGTCAGTTGGAAGAACGTTTCTCCTGGAAAGGGATCAGTCGCAGGTTCGAGTCCAGCCCAAGACTATAGTTTTGGTGATTCATATTGTAAAATTATATGAGAAAAAGTTAGCATACTTCATTGCTTATAAAATATATTCAATCTTGAGATTGTCCACTGGCTATGCGCGTGTGTGCGTAAACGTTTCCAGTGGCTGTGCGTAAGCGACAAGCGGCCAGTGGACACGCACACAAGACGTAGTGCCCCTAGTGGTAACCTAACTTGTCCGATTTGTATTGCTCTGAATCGGGGTTTTAACCATAGGCCCATAACCTGATAGTATTATTTTATTACAGTAATCAAAGAAGAAACAAATAACGGACTAATACCTGACCACGCATTGGTTAATGTGAGGCCTCGGAAACGTCGTCCCGGATTGGTTTCTGAACGTCCAATTAGTGTAAGTACTTTTCTCTATAATTTTCAATATAGAAATTGCTTAACCGCTCTCCTCGCCGGATGTTGTCGGCTTTTAGCGCGAGTCTATAGTGGAATGCACAACAACGCAATGAACATCGTGAGTAAGGGAGCGTGTGGCCGGTGGGGAAATATTCACGGCAATGCGAGGGGCAACGCGAGCGGATATCGTGTGGCCGCACCATTACACTATATTATAAAACTATTTCTTTTCCAAATATTCGCATATTAAGATAAAGTTGTCATGCGGCTTAATATAATGTATGTATTCATAAATTTGTAGCCTAGAACCGAGGAGGACAAACTGGCCGGCCGTCTGGAGGTGAAACGTTACAAACAAACCAAAGAGAAGTTGCGGCGACGTAGAGAGAAACTTCTACAGAAGGTGCGTCTCCTCGCCTCAAGCAAACAGAGGAAGATTAAGGGCAGTGTGTTGGACCTTAAGGTAACGGCTAAACTTTTTTTATCTAGTCTCATGTCGAAAAATTTGAATTATGATTTCAAAAGTTGAGGTAGTAAAACCTACGATTATGACAGCAGAACTATAAAAAAAAAATTCAATTCAATTCTTTATTTTTTGCGAAATACAGGTAAGTACAGAGGTATAATAATAGTTTTAGTTCCACCATATTTCCGCCAACTGGCATGCAAAATTAGCAGGCGTAATGACGTAAGTAATTACAATGTCTGATTAGTCTAATCTGATGAGTCAACATTATGATTAATTATATTATAAGTTATATTATACTGATTTTGTATGAGATTTTCTGCAAATCCTTTCTCGTAAAGTAACTTTTTAAACACAGTAGATAGAATCATTGTACATTATGATAAAATTCTACTTACTTAGGGTAAGGTAGTGTGACCTTGTTAAAGTTTGCCGCCATATTGTTGAAAACTACTATATATTTACGTTTGTCAAATTACCTAAACGTATGAAATAAGATAAAGTAGTGTGTATGAAACTGCACAGAACTAGATATTATAACACTCGTAGGATACTATAAAGAAACTCGTCAAGGCTCGTTTCTTTAAAACCTATAGTGTTCTAATACCCCTCTTTATGTTCATCAAAAGTTTCATAAACTACTATTTTTAAACAAGTGATCGCCCATATTGTCGAACAGTAGACCTCGCGAACTCAAGAAAAAAAATTGTGGTTGGTAGCCCAGAACACACTATACTGTCCATATTACTATACATATAATCGTAAATCATTTTGTAATTCATGCTTACCATCAAAGGATTGCAAAATAGAAGGAGGGAAAACTAAAAGGGATGATGTCGTATGTATTTAATATAGTGTTGTTTATAACTTGCTAAAAACCTTCCTCAAGCCACTCTTATCTATTAGGGCAAAAGCAGCATAAAAAACGGTGCAGTAGTTTTTGAATTTATCGTGAACAGATTGGCAATGCGGAGGTTTTTTAGTTTTCGAAAAAAATTCGAAAATCTGTTATACAACAGTAATATCCATCCGTCCGTGAACAACTTTCTACTCGAGAACGGTAAGAGCTAGAGACTAAACGCCAATCGACTTAGCATAGTCGAATGCTTTAAGCAATAAGGCCGCCCATTGTATTGCTCTTAGACTTAATAAGCTCAATGTACATATTAATTAATACCTACTGTATTGGCGTACAATAAAGTATAAATAAATACCCCCCCAAATGAACTTGACCTTTGACCTCTGAAGTCAAGGTCAAAACGAAGTCAAATCAATAACGGTAATAGTTAGAGACTTAAGACCAGCTGCAATCGACTCAGCATGAACAAAACCCCCCAAAATGAACTTGACCTTTGACCTCTGATGTCAAGGTCAAAACGAGGTCAAATCAAGAACGGTAATAGTTCTCTAACTATTACCGTTCTTGATTTGACCATGCTGAGTTGATTGCAGCTGATCTTAAGTCTCTACTTAAGACCAGCTGCAATCAACTCAGCATCGTCAAAGACCTCTAAAATGAACTTGACCTTTGACCTCTGATTTCAAGGACAAGGTCAAAACGAGGTCAAATCGGGAACGGTAATAGTTACGAGACTCAAGACCAGCTGCAATCAACTCAGCATGGTCAAAGACCTCTAAAATTAACTTGACCTTTTACCTCTGATCTCAAGGTCAAGGTCAAATCGAGAACGGTAATAGAGACTCAAGACCAGCTGCAATCAACTCAGCATGGTCAAAGACCTCTAAAATGATGTGGAACTTCATGTCGTGATATTTTTTAGATTTTATGAAAAAACTTTCGAAAACTCTAAAATTATTGCCATATTTTTAACTTGTTTTTAATAAATAATATAGAGGTAATATAGTGATGCAGAGCGTTCTGAAAGGCACATAAATTTTTACATATCTGATATTAATTTAATATGTTGGTTTAAAATATTCTACGCGACAAATGTCTTGATATTATGAGAATGCCTTACCTGTGGCCAAGTAATTAAAGCTGTACTTGACAGTTTCATTAACTAATTAATATACATTGGATAATATGCATTTGTGTGTTTGCATATTTAAATGCACATAAAACTGTTTTTACATCGTTATTGCATATTTTGGCATATTTTTACTCTGTATAATTTTAGTAGTTTTACGTGTTTGGCGTGTTGTATTATGCCATATTATTTGAAGTCATAGAACAAGTTAGTTAATACAATGGTTTTAATTATGCATATTTTTACATATTGATTGTGCATATAATCCGATGTCTTCTAATTATGTATAAATTGTAATCGTAAATCAATTTTATAATTCATGCTTATCATCAAAGGATTGCAAAATTGAAGAAGGGAAAACTAAAAGGGATGAAGCTGTATGTATTTAATATAGTGTTGTTTATATTTGCAACTAGCGGACGCCCACGGCTTCGACCGTGACAAATTATATATTAAAACCTTCCTCAAGAACCACTCTATCTATTAGTACGCAGAGGAATTTTTTTTAATAATATATAGTGACAATTTACACAGAGCGTTCTGAAAGACACATCAATCTTGTCATACCAGATATTAATTTAATATATGTTGGTTTAAAATATTGAACGCGACAAATGTCTTGATATTATGAATGCCTTGCCTGTGGCCAAGTAATTAATGCTGTACTTGACAGTTTTATTTACTAACATTGGATTATATGCATTTGATTGTTTGCATATTCAAACGCATATAATACTGTTTTTACGTTATGGCATATTTTGGCACATTTTTATTCTGTAAAATTTTAGTAGTTATACGTGTTTGGCGTGTTGTATTATGCCATATTATTTGAAATCATAAAATAAGTTAGAAAATTTGCCAGATCAGACGCCATTACAATAATTTCAAGCCTTTAAGGCATTTAAGGATCCTTCAATTGAGAAACTAGATACAAAAACTTTTCTCTGTGCATGTATTTGGAGAGGCATTACAATATTAGAAAACAAACGTAAATTCTAGTAATAAAATGGTTTTAATCATGCATATTTTGACATATTGATTGTGCATATAATCCGATACCTTCTATTTATGTATAAATTATAATCGTAAATCATTTTGTAATTTATGCTCACCATCAAAAGGATTGCAAAATTGAAGAAGGGATAACTAAACGGGATGAATTCGTATGTATTTAATTTAGTGTTGTTTATTTAAATTATCTACTAAACCCTTCCTCAAGAACCACTCTTATCTATTAGGGCAAAATCAGCATAAAAAACGGTGCAGTAGTGTTTGAGTTTATCGCAAACAGACTGACTAATGAATTTTTAGAAAATTAATGTTGTACTAATTAATAAACATTGGATAATATGCATTTGCATGTTTGTATACGGAAATGCATATAATTCTGTTTTACAGCGTTATTGCATATTTTAGCACATTTTTATTGTGTCAAATTTCAGTAGTTATACGTGTTGTATTTGCCATATTATTTGAAGTCATAAAATAAGTTAGTTAATAAAATGATTTTAATCGTGCATATTTTGACATATTAGTTATGCATATTATATGCGATGTCTTCTAATTATGTATAAACTATAATCGTATATCATTTTGTAATTCATGCTCACCATCAAAGGATTGCAAAATTGAAGAAGGGAAATCTAAAAGGGATGTATGTATTTAACATAGTGTTGTTATATTTTGTAATTATCGTTACGTTATTAGGGTTGTGAAGAGTTCCTTCTGAGGTTGCCAGATTCGCAAAATAACAGGTAGAGCCTGTGAGTACGAGTCTGGCAAGAAGTCCTACTGCTACTCTTATTTAATCGCCAATAAGCAATTTCTTTATATTTAAACTATGTGACGGACCCAATACTGTTTACTGCTGTAAGTAAGAGCATATGTTACTATGGACAGACCGGCAATTTCATCTGACCCAGGAGCGAGTCCAATAATGTCTGTCTGCACGAAGGCTGCACTATCATCTGAGCGCTCATATGTGGCATATTAAAGTAACAACATTCCAAAACAAAATTATTTTGAAATTATCGTCACGTCGTCGTATCGTCATGTGAATGAAATTTTGAATTGGTTTCTTCTATCTTTTTCACGTAGTAACATTATGTATAATCCTACGTTTCAATTTTCATTCGAAAAAAAAATGTCAATGAAGTCATGCACGATATGAAAGAGATAAATGCAATTTGATGAAAGAAATGGGACGAACTAATTCAAATTGCTAACAGAAACTTAGATATTTTTGCTCTCCAAGAGGCATCAGATTACTTTGGAAGTTGGAACGTCAGATAATTTTGTTTTGGAATGTTGTCATTTTATTATGCCGCATATGAACGCTCAAATATTAGTGCAGCCTTCGTGCAGACAGATATTATTGAACTCGCTCCTGGGTCAGATAACATTGCAGATCTGTCCATAGTAACATATTTATGCTCGTGACTGTACAGTACAATGCATTGAAATTTCTATAACAATTTATGCATACAGTCTCAGTCTGTTAATAAAACACATTCACAAAATTATAGCTGAACCGATTTTGATGAAATTTTGTATAAGTACACTATTGCATTTAGTAATACATTTAACTTCCATTCCCCACATCCATTACCGGGGTTACATACAACTAAACTAAATTTCAAATCTTTCCAGCAAATGGTGGACCTAGTAGATTCAGATACGGATTCAGACGACGTTTCCGATCAGGAAGCGCCAGTTGTCGTACGAGCTTCTCCGTCGCCAGAACTGGTGCCGGAACCGGAGCCTGAGCCGGAACCGGAGCCGGAGCCGGAGCCGGTGAACACCGACGAGAGGGACAGGAAGATCAAGGAACAGTTCCGTAGCAGCATGGCCAGGGTTATGGTACAACATTTGAACCCGTTTAGAAGTTCTAGTGCGACTACCGCGAGGATTACTTGCACTGCTGATTTCAAACATTTAGCTAGAAAGGTATACCTTTTAATATTTTTTTATCAAGATATCGCCATCGAGGCTCAAACTAAATAGAGATTATGATATTATATTTTGTGTAACTTAATAGAAAAGTACAGTCAGCGCCATATTCAACTGATCCATCAAAGTGGTCAAAATAATGTGCAGAATAATCATTCAATTTTATGTTCACCCATGAGTTGTTCACATTTTTGTGAGTTACCAGTCTGGTGGTAATTTAATTAATATTTTCGTACAGTTCATTTGTACATTGCACTGAGTAACGGGCATGAGAAGCTAATTACTTAAACATAATGTCACTGTATACTGTGATGCCCACGGTGCCGTCCGTGTATAATAGTTTTCCCGCAGGAACACATTCCGCGATAATAAGTATCCTACGTGTTAAGCCCAGAAATAATCTATCGTTGTGCCAATCTTTATCCAAATCTGTTCAGCGACTTACACATGAGGCGGGCGTTTATTCCACATTTATCTTTTTACGTTTAGTGAGTTTCTTTTTGTGTGTCTTGTATAGGTATGTTAATGTGGAACAATAAACATTTTCTTTCTTTGTTTTCTAATTGACTAAACCTTTATGTTTCAGCTGACTCACTTCGTGATGCTTAAAGAGTTGAAACACTGTCAATCTGTTGAAGAGCTTGTCGTCACAGACTCGGTACGGGCCAAAGCGAAAACGTTCGTCAAAAAATACATGGCCAAGTTCGGCCCTGTCTATACACGGCCGCCTGAAGAGGCCGACTAGCGTTCGTCGGGCCTTAGGCGGCCTAAAAAGTACCTTAAACTAACTACCTTAAAAATAAGAGGTATTAAGAAAAAGTAAGTTATAGTGAAAGACTTAATGTTCCTAGAAGTGGGTGAATTAAGTGTGTTCCTAGCAGTGACGTTTTTAAATATCCTTATAACAGTGAATAGTGACTTTACGTAATAACTTGAAAGTGTGAATAAGAGACAGAAACAGATATATTCATTGACTGTTGCAACAAATTATTATAAAAGTGAAATAAATAATATTATAATTGGCAGTAAAAGGTTCAAAGTTAATAAGTGTCAAAAAATATTTAGGAATATTTTCAAATATTCCACCAACTGTGCAGTTAGATGCCATTCCGAAGCTTTTACTTATGAACCAAGGACCCGTATTGACGAGAAAATAGGATGATATTTCAGCATGCATACATATAAACATGCCTATATCTCCGAGGTAGTAAGCAGAGGTGCATTATACACTCACATTTCGTAGAGTGGTTTGTTCTACGTAATACGAGGTAAGCCTATTGCCGTTACCTGGCGCTATAATACTCTATAATAATAACCATTTTGTAAATTCATCCAGGACTGATATAACATACTTACAATTTCTGTAGTCTGGCCAAATAAGGAGAATTAGAAAACAAAATGAAGAAACACAATTGTACACTTTATAAACTTAGACAAAGGGTCTATTACGCGATTATTGGTTGTAACAACCGTAAGATTTAATCACACTCGCATGATTGATGGAATAATTGTAATTACTGGCGATTCTAAAAAAGTGAATACCTTTAGAAACTATAAAACTCACACACTTTTCCAATCGCCACTAATTCCATTTATTGTGCCAGGCCTGCGAGATTGCTTGTAATGTGACGGTCTTGACAATTTTACGGTGACGTTGTGAGTTTTAAAATTGAGCCTTTGAGAGAAGAACCTGACAATAAAAAGAGCCACTCTTTTCCCATCACCTGTAATTACAATCATACCATCAATCGTGCGAGTGTGATTACAATCGTACGATTTTTCCAATCCTACGGTGACATGTACATACTTACCTCTTTATCCCCCGACGTTTCGACCCAGTTGCAAGAGCTGTGGTCACGGATTAGCTGTCGGTATTACTTCCAGGCATCCCTTGGACAATAAGTAAATAAAAGCAAAATATTTTCCCTTGTCTTATGTCTCTTGTCAAACTCCAATAAAAAAAAAATGGATGTCAGCATGAGATCTGTTTCGAAATTTAGGAATAACCTGAATTGTAAATATTAGATGTTATAAGATAGGTCTGTATTATTTTAAGTATCTCCTTAAGAATGTATTATAATATAAATGAAAGATTTCAAAATGTTCTTAGCTAAAGTTTTAATATACTTAGACATTCGGGTATATTCATCAATAAGGTATTTATTAAAGTAATAAATGATCTCTTATGAGCTTCAATGTAATATGGATGTCACTCGAATATGAAATGGAAAATTTAAGTACACAGTATTAGATGTTAAATGTATGTGCAGTTTTGAACTAATGTAGGCTGTAGGCAAGAGAAATACTTCTCAAAATATGTTGATTACAATATCAATTGATATGATTATGAAATTAGATGTATAAATTATGTACAGTAAGGTCGAAATCTAGGTAACAATAGGGTACGGTCAGCATTATTTACTTGTTCATATTGTTAGACTCTACCAAGGCTATATTTTAAAGCCTTGGTAGAGTCTAAAGTCACTACCACATATGATCACGCATAATTCTATCCTCTAGGAGTTAGTTAGAGGATTTTAAACCGGCAAAAGCTCGTTGATTTGGCGTAATAGAGGGCTTCGGGCACTATACATAATTATAGGTCCAGACTAAAGAATTCAGTAAACCGAACTATACATAAAAGACATAAAAGTTATCTAATACTAATATACTAAATATTGCGATATTTTTGAAATCTTGGTCGTGTCTATGAATGTGATTACTTTGAATGTGACCCAGTTAAGATGCTGACTCTACAATAAATATTACGTGATTCAATTTGAGAATTTTCAAATACTCGTATCTCAGAGTAGTCCTTTTAAAACCTTGAATCTTAGTGTTCTATAGTTTCTAGAGCTATCGGTATTCTAATTTTACAGTAAAATATATTTTGAACAAGCTCATAATAATATTTTGTATTAAAAATCATTCGGCCAAATCTCGACGACGAAGACGTATTTTTTCAATATTTTACTGTTGAACAGGAATTAACGTGAATATGGTGTAGATAGTAGATATCCGTATTAGTATCTAGATACCTTTTATTGCCCGACTTTTCGATCAGGTTGCACTGGCAAGGTCACAGAGTAATGACCTACAGCATGTTTATTAATGAAATTCCTAATAAACAGTAAATGTAGATATTTGAAACGCGAACGTTTAAAAGTACATACTTTTATTTTTTATCAAAGATTCTTGAAATCTTTAGTAGTTTTCTCTATATAAATTTTACAGCGATATTTTGACAAAAACGAAACAGATCAAACCATTTACTGAGCTGATATGAAATTATGTTTGTATTCGCTGATTTTGAGATGATTTTTTTTATGTGATGATTGTAAATATTTGTTAATATTTATATCTATGTAAAGGTATAGTGATTGTAGCGCATTGAATGTTGAAATTGATGTTGAGTGATGTTATCTTTGTGAGTGTTTGATGTGGGATTGCATGTGACAGAAGCCGTTGGAACAAATGATTAAATAAAAATGTTATTTCTTTTAATTTATTATTTTATTTATAACTATTTTCTCCAATTCCACTCGCATAATATTTAGCTTATAGCACTCGATAATGCAACTATTAAGGTATAACGGGCAAACTCGTCCTTCACATGCGACATACCTCGCATTATCACATCTGAACCGGATCTGGCCTATCCAATTTGTTAACGAACAAACTGGTCATTCACCACGCTGTCTCACGCGTCCCAGCACCAGACTCGCGTGTTCCCATGCTATCCCACGCGTACGACACTGTCACACACGTTTAAAGTGTCATAGCGCGTAGATAACGTAAACGTCAGACGTCGTATACATACGAGTACATACACGACGTTATTGCTGAAGTGGTTGAAAATTAGTGACAAACTAAAACTATCTCTTAAACCTAACTCAGCTTCTGTTCACTATTGCGTGAGACCAAAAATAATACTGTCTAAGTGTGGCTGCGTAATACACTTCTGCCCACTCCTTCGAGGATATAGGCGTGGTGTATGTCTTGTCTGTTTTCACTATTGCTGCTGCCTCCAAAACTCCTCGCGGTTCTCCAGAAACCTGATAGCTTCCTCCGCCTGTCTCAGTACTACATCATTTTTCTTGTTAGCTATCGCCAGATCAGGATTCTTGAGTAAGTTCTCTAAATATATTTTGTCAGAATTCAGTTGTCCCAGCACGGGTCTGGCGGATTTTGATCGTTGTTTTCCTTTCTTCTTGACCACTTTTACGGCTCCGATAGTATTTTCTATTGCTTCCTGAAAAAAAAAGTTTGTTTAAATTTGGATCCTAAGTCTATGGTATAAATGTACCGGATTGTTTATTTTATTATCTATGAATAGGAATGAATCTCTTTTAATGTGGGAAGTAAAAGGGCTTAACTTAAAGTTCTAAACATGAACTATAGAATATTAAGCTAGAAATTATAAACAGATCACAAAAACTATTGGTTATCGTAGCTCAGGGGTCAGAGCACTCCCGCTGTAAGGGAAAGGCCGTGGGTTCGAGTCCTGCCGATGACATCAGTTTTTGTGATCCGTTTATAATTTTTAGCTTAATATTTTACTAGTTTAAGCAAACTCATTGGTTTGAAATACAAGAATATATGAACTGTCTACAGTAAACTTCTAAGTTTAGTTGTAGCGGTTAGTTGAAACTCACGCATAGTTTCTGACCGTACCCCAGTCAATGTGTCACCTGCTGACCCCACATACGTTTTGACATATAGTGGGTTTCTTAACGACCAATTCTCAGACCTAGCAATAGCATAAGAATCGGAACAAATACTGACACGATAATTTTATGAACTAAATTATATGCAAAATTTATCAACTACTAGTTAACGTTACCTGTGCTTTCTGCACTCCAAGCCTGAAGTCATTGAGGTCAGGTCTGGCTCTCAATCCCCGATGATAGTGTACAAGACTCATCTCGAACTCGCCGCAGTAGTACAGGGCTTCGGCCTTACGCAGTAGAGCTTTGACGTCTTTCGGGTCCAGTTTCAAAGCAGATTCCGCATCCGTCAGAGCTGAACGTGGCTCGCCAAGTAGCAAGTAGCATTTACTTCGCGCGACATACGCCTGTCTGTCATCAGGGGCTAATTCAATTGCCTGAAAATTAAAAGAACACAATAAATATTGAGACTATGGTAACGCGCAAGTCCCTGAGAATCCTTTTTCAAGAGAACCTCACGCGGCGTTAACACAGAGTGCGTCTGTCCTACTACGCCTGTACTAACCTACCTACATCTAAATACGTAAGTACTCATAAAAGTTATCTAGATAAACTCGATTGCCGGCTATTATGTTTATAAATCAATAAGATAAACACAGCGATGTAGGTTAACTTTACCTTATTAACAAATAAAACGGCAGTGCGATATCTTTCCCTCATCATCTCAGCTCTTGCCAACGCCAGGAGTGTCCCGGCGTCTGCCTCTACGGGCAGTTGGAGAGCGCAGCTTCTTTCAGCTTTATCCTTAAGACTCAGTGACTGTTTTATGTCCTTAGATCCCATCATCACAGCAGCAGCCCTGTCCTTGTCTGTGTACAATTCCTCCTCGCGTTTCCTCCGTTCCCGTTTTGGTTTGCGTTTCCATTTCTTTTTCTGTTTAGCAGACTCCTTTCTCTCCTTAGCAGAAGCTTTTTCTTCTTCAGTATCACCGTCGCGTTCCTTCACAGCGGATGCTGGGCCTCGTTTGCTTATTGAGGCTTTTTGCACAGGTATTTCTTCTTCATCATCACCTGTACCGACGCGTACAAAACTTGCTAAGAACTCCGCATCCTTCGTTGGTCCGAGAATGGACCGAGCTTGTGCCTGGATGTCCATCGCGGTAGAAAAGTACTGTTGACTTACGTAATCTGAAGTGTGTGGAAAGGCGGCAGTATTGACGCCTCACTTGTAGTCGTCATGGCGACAAAATGTGTTTTCGCACCCTCTTCAAACACTAGTGGTGTGGTGCTCGTAACGCCATACATCGTAGGTACGACCGTGCCGTTTTATGAGCTAAGATTCCATGTTTAGTCTGATAGGTAGGTACCTACTTAACATCGTATTAGACAACATGTATTAGACATAGGTACTCTTAACAAGGAGTCAGTCAGGTATCTACAATGTGAAGTACCTAGTTCGGTTCCTACTTAAAATTTTATTACCTCGTGTTAGTACCTAGCTAGCTTTAGCGCTAGGTAGGTACATACTTAAGTAGGTGGAACGTGGACGTGTTCTTCTGCGAGCAGGTTATGCTCGCGAAGGAGGTGGCCGAGAGGGAGAAGCGGCGGCTAGGGCGCCGCAGACTCATCTACGCACAAGACCATCGACCTCCATGATCGGGGCTTGTGGACGGCGAGTTGGCCACCCGACATCCTTACAGAGCGCCTCTGGTTAGCACACAGAATTTACAGTGGCGCCCGGCGGTCTATCAGGTAGCAAACAGGTCCCTATCTACATGGGGCACACTAAAAGTTTTACACTTCTAGCTAATCGGAACTTTTTGAATTTCGAATGTTATATTTTTTTAAATGTTGCAACCTTCTTAGTAATAAAAAAGAAATTGGCGGGAAATCATTTGTCAATTGTTTTTTATCACATCAAAGTTCTACGTATGCAACGAAAATGGAATTAAGGGCCCAGGCCGCGCACGGATAAAGTCGATTTTGAGCGACAGCAGCGCTATTGTTGCCCGAATCATCCGACGGGCGGGTGAATGACCCAGAGAGCGCGATTTTGAAAATGTTTTGCGACAAACGTTCCACGTTGAGTTATTGTTATTGAAGTTGAATATTTACAGCATAACAAAAATGTTGAATTATTGGAAATAAACGACTGCCTATTTGTAAAATATTCCAAGAGTAGTTTTCGTTATAAAATGATCCTAATTACTAGATAAATAAATAAGAGTAGTTTGAGACACAATTTTTATGATTTTCTATTTATAATAAACAATCAAGAGCAGGTCCGGACTGACCTTTTTGTATTCTACTTACCTAAAATTCCAACTACGAGTACCTATGTATTTATTTGTAATTTTACTACCAAAGTTTATTCTTATTTCGTAAAATTTTCATTCAATAAAATAATTGCAAATTCAGTAGGAAGTACGGTCGAAATAACATCAAGCCTTTCCTCGCTAGTGTTTATATCTACGCAAGGAAATGTGCCTATTGCGTAAACTCAACTTACGATCACCTCGCAATCTAAAAAATCTTCTAGGGTTGTACAAAAAATTGTCAATAAATGAAACACAAGTATAAAAATGGTTCATATAATTAAAAGTAAACAAAATATGAGTCGCCACCTAAAAAGCGTGCTAGGGTTGTACAAAAATTAGTTATAAACAAACATGAAATTTATAAATTATTCATATACTTAATTAAACGAAAGTAAACAATAACAAAATATGAGTTTAAGAGTTTCTAATGTTTTTTTTCATTTTAATGATTACTGATCAAATTCTGATTTCTACTAATTTGATGATAAAATCAATTGCTATTGCAAAACCTATCAGAATGAAAATGTTACCAGCTGCCCGATTCACGTAATAAAAACCCTACGGTGTGCGTAGTGACTTAAAAATGTCACTTCGCACACTTTTTAACCGACTTAAAAAAAGAAGAAGATTCTCAATTCGCTGTATTTTTTGAACCGATTTTGATGATTTTTTATTTTTATTTGAAAGCTGGTGATCCCGTGTGGTCACATTTTAATTTCATTAGGATCGGACCTTGGGTTTACACCAGGTAACTCTTCAAAATCGTATAGGAATTGTATAGAAATTGAGCTATTGGAAGATTTATGACAATCCAAGACTAGATAAGTAAGTGCGTTAAAAACAGAAAACCAAAAGGCGATTTCTAAGTTTCTAAGTTAAAACGACTTTTGAACTGGCGTGTTTACGTGAATCGACCGGCTGGGTAGTTAAGTTACCTCAGTCTCTTTCAAAATCATTAGACGTTCTTCTCTTTCAAAACACGTAAAGCTCTTTCTTTCCTCTCTTTCATAGCCTCTATGACATTGGGCGGGTCACGAATAGGCATGCTTCGTGACTGCCGAGGATCAACTAATTCTGGAAGGAGGCAATCGTAATAAAATCTAACTAATTTCATCTCCATTTTCTCCTTCCAAAATTTGTCGTCCTTTTCCATAATATAAACTTTCATAGGTACAGTAGCACCAAACCAGATGCCAAGCATGCAAACGTTTCTTTTAGTTATATGTAGCTGTCCCTGAATTTGGAAATACCAGTAATGATTTTTATTTATGACATAACCCTTGGAAGCCTTGTCCTTAACCCAAAAGGTATGTTTGGCCATTGCTTCATCAAGAGTCATGCCAGCTAAAGAATGTGGGCACTTAATTTCAATTAAACCGTTTGCATAAATGCCATCTGGTGTAGTACCAAGAAATTCATATTGATCGTCGACGAACAAACCGCAACCTTGTATACTAATATTCTCTTGAATTTCTAACTGTCTAATTGCAGTTTCTTCGTTTTCGATACCGTACCGTACAGCAGGCAAACTGGAGATATTACTACCATAAACGATTTTACAAACAAGAGCAGCACAACTTGTGCTCTCTCGTTTTTTACAAACTTCCCCGAACGATGATGAGGTTAGTAATTTTCTCCTTGTACTCATCCACTCAGCACTACTTCTTTGCAAATGGGTCGACCTTTCAAGCTCCTCTCTTTCAGCACAAGACAACTTTAAATCAACTAAAAAAGATGACTTGGCTTTCTCATATAATTCTGGACTCAGATCAGGTTTTTCGCAGTTTGGTCCATAGTGAGCGTCTTTCGATACAGCGCTGTGGCTTTTTTTCAATCTTAATTTAGGTTTAGCAATTAAACGGTTTCTACGATTACTATTTTCCACTTTCGCGATCAAAGGATTAGGACTAGATTTAAATATGACTTCATGAGTTTTACTATGAATCGATCCCGTATTAAAAGACACAACAGCAGCTGCGCATCGGCCCGCATAAGAACCACGGGAAGAATAATTTACACGCTTACCCCCAACTAATTTGGCAATTACTCCGTTAAAACTTTCAACTATATTACTTGTGCAATTATGAATTAAACTTCTAGAATGATATGACAGTCTTTTACTTAAAATTTCTACCGCGTCCATTAATCCGCATCCAACAATTGCTGGAAGTAACCCAACAGGTTCTATTCGACGAGTGTCAGGTCTACAAAAATACTACTACAAAAATAATAAAAATAGGCCCCGACTGCTAAATACGCTATATTACAATGGTGTTGTTATTTATTTTTATTACACATTTTCATTTTTTAATCTGTCGGGTTTTAACATTTTTATTGTTTATTTATTTATATTCATAACTGACGAAGACAAATATAAAAGTGCAAAAGAATTCATACAATATTATGTTCGTGATGAACAGAAATTATAAATTTCCTTTACGCTATACGTATTGGTTTTTTATGGCGTCACTTATTCTATGTCACTCGGGCTTAGAAGACAATTCTAATGATACTAAAAACATTAAAATCGGTTCAATAATTTTGAACTTATCGTGCCACAAAGATATATTACTTAGTATACATACATACATACGTACACCAGTCGCGTAAAAGATAATATTTTACAAAAAAAATTCTTGATTTTGGTAAAATACGAGATTTGAACGTGAATTTTCTTTTGAGAAAGTAATTGAGAAGTATGTGTTTGTCTCACAATGAAAATAATAAATATTGCAAAAAAAAACTGTAGGTACTGAGATTTTGTCTTCGCCCATCACTAGCTAGTTTGTTTATTTATGTAACAAGTCTACAAGAATTACGTATTCATTTTCAGTACTGGAAATATTATTCATCAATATCCACTTTTTATTTATTTTGTAATTTTTGTACAACCCTACGCCAGGCACGGCGCGCGCGCGCCCGTGCAATTTCTGATAGGAAACATACCTACTTCCACTTCCACATATTTAGACATGATGAACATGAAAACTAATAATACTGTAACTAATAATAGTGTAAGCAAACTCATTGCTTTGAAATACATAAATATATGAAAACTAATACTATATTATGTAATAAAATTTATTATTATGAAAATTGTTCCTATAGAAATTGACTTTATTACTTATATAGATACTGAAATTACGTAATTATTACCTACTGGACATTGTAATTTTTCTTCTTAAACTGACATACCTAATTGTGTACCTATCTAATTACATGTCAAATCAATATTTACATGCTGTTGTAGGTATATGTCTGAATCAGGCGATCTAAATCATTGTACCTATTTGCTTTGTAATGTACCTACCCTGTTCAAAATGCAAATAGATTATATTATTATTACTACTAAGACATGATAAGCATACACACAAATAAAAGTATTAAAACTAGGATTTTTACTTGACACTAACACAAATCTAGTAAATTTTTTCTAGGTATTTAGGACAAGACGTAGTCAAGTAGGCAGGTAAATAAATAAGTAGGGAGGAACTTACATTTTATTCCGAGATCTTTTGGCTTTCACGTTTTTATAATGCGTACTAAATTTTCTTTTCGCTGGCATGGCACTCAGCAAATTATCCTGCGAAAAGAGACCCTCGATTACCAATTACGTTTATGATACCTATTGCCTTTATCATGTTGAAAAATCTATGTATGTCGTGCAGAGAACTATATACCCCGCCAGTTCATATCTCGAGAAAATAAGGTGGGCAGGGCTTTGATTGTTTCAAGCCTGAATTGATACCTACTTTACAAGGTTCATAAAATGACCTACGCAACAAAGTAAATAATTTTGTATTTCTTACGATTTATATCTAGTTCCATCATGGTTTTCTTTCAGACTTTCATTATATCGGTACTTTCTATTTACTGAAAGTAAATTAGTTATAAAAATATTGTACTTACAGTTTTTCACAAAAAACACAAATTCACAACACGTAATTTTGCTGTAGCATCCGACACGCGTGGAGTCACTTTGAAATTCTATGGCGCACTGGCGATTAGTTGCGACGATCGTTCTATCGGGACGCGTTTGAATTTGCATACATTTTTCTATGGAGAATTTACGTAAAACATATCTAGATTTTAGGGCTTTAAAAGGGGAAGTCTTTGTTTGTAAAGGTACAAAAAAAAGTACATGGTTATATTTATTGGCTTTTTCAGTGTTCAAAAAGTGTTTCTTTTTATCAATTTGTGTTGATTTATTGGGTTAAATCTGAAAAATACGAAGGCAGGTTTTCGAATTTTTTCTCAATTTTGTGCGTTTGTTGACGTTTATTATATAACAACTACAGGGTTTTAAGAGTTAAAATTAGCACTAACATCATTTTTGGTCTTTCATTTTAATATATACAAATTATCGTTGTTATTAATCATATGTAAATAGGTTAAATATGAAAAATCGTAACACTCTTTTCGGTGATTTTCACGATCTGGGCCCTTAAGTCGAAAAGATTTTAGAGCGATGATTTTTTATGATTTTAAAAGTTCTCTCTCTCCGCAAGACTGTGCCGCTCGTCTTCAAAATGCTTTTGGGAGAGAAGCACCTTGTTTGAGCACTGTGAGGCGATGGTTTGCTGAATTTGAGAGAGGTCGAGTTTCTTTACATGACGAATTTCGTGAAGGGCGGCCTTCAACTGCCGTCAACGAAAACAATGTGGCTACTGTTAAGCGGTTAATTGAAGAAAACCCGCGGATTACCTATGAGACAATTCGAGGACTATTGGGGATTGGTATAAGTCAAATTCAGAAAATTTTACACGAAGAATTGAAAGTTCGGAAACTTTGTTGTGGTTCGATCCCTCATGAACTGACAGCGGAGCAGAAGCGTCCGCTGTCAGTTCATGAGGGATCCAACGACAACAAAGTTTCTGAACTTTCAATTCTTCAATTCGTGGAATGGTGCTCACAGATGCTACTGAAGTACGACCACGGACATTCTAATGCTGTTTATGACATTGTCACAGGAGACCAAACGTGGATTTATTGTTTTGAACCCGAAAAAAAACGGCAATCTTGTGAATGGGTATTTGAAAATGATAACAAGCCAACAAAAGTGAGGCAGGCGAGAAACGTTGGTAAAAAAATGATCGTGTTTTTTTCTCAGCTACGGGTCCCATCTGTACAATTCCACTTGAAGATCAAAAGAGTGTTAATGCCGAGTGGTATTCTACCATTTGTTTACCCAGGGTGTTAGAAAAAGTTCGCGAAAGACGACCCAAAAGCCGCGTTCTCCTACATCATGACAACGCTTGTTCACACACCACGACCAACAAAACAAAGTCATTTTTAGCTTCCGAAAAGTACAACTCGTCACCCATCATGCGCATAGCCCCGACCTAGCACCCTGTGTTTCACTTTTACCAACTCCGAAGAGGCAGTGATAGCGTTCAATCAGCACGTAGAGAGTATTTTGAAAAGCAATAAACATAATATTTTGGTTTTAACATGTTGTTTTTTTAATTTACGCAATACTTATAGTTTGTTACCTACGTATTCACAACAAAAAAAAATTAAAGAAAATAATTCCGTCGTTTTCAGCTATGCTTAGTTAGAGCCTAAAAGCGCCTAAATAAATAAATTCATGCCGTCCGACATCTAGGTAGGTAGGTACTTAGTTTGGTAGGTAGCTAACATGCAGCTTACCTTCCTAAGCGAAGTAAGGGCACGATCGTAGTTCCCATTCTTTAGGTGTCCCGATGCCTCATCACGATATTTCTTAGCTTCGACTGGATTTGTGATTGGCCCTTCAGGCTCCTTGTTTCGACCCATTTGGATTTAGTACTGTAACTGGAATCTGAATGGTTAAAGAGATTAGGAAAGCAGTTTATAAAGTTCGTCATTCCATATCGATCTATTACAATTTAGAAAGCAATGGTAAGTATGATGTTCAAACTTTTTCAAATAATAGCATTATTTTCGCTAAAATAGAAGACATTAAAAAGTCGATATATGTTTCACCTTTACACTAGGCATTCTCAAGACTGTCTCAGAGAGAACAGCCCGACAGCAACAGCTGTAAAGAATGCGAAAATAATGGTGTCCCTTCGTCCAGCATACTCACCATGGAATCCTGATATTTCATGAATGCCAAAAAATAGTGCTGAAATAGTGCTAATTAGTGCCCAAAGGAAAAAAATAGTGATCTTATACTTAAGAAATTACAGCCATAGTTCGTTGAGTATGCTGGACGAAGGTTTCGCCCAGCATACTCACCTCCGTTTGTGGAATCTGTGTACGCTTCAACCATAATTCATACTTAAAAAAATTTTGCCCAAATAGTGCCAAATGGTACCCAAAAAGAAAAAACGGTGTTCTAATAACTCCGGAGTTATAGGCTTCGTTAAGTGAGTATGCTGGGCGTAGGTTCTACGCCCAGCATACTCACTTCACTACGCGAATACCGAACGAGCTATAGGTACAATTTACGACTTAAAAAATTGTGCTTGAAATAGTGCCCAATATCAGTCCAATTTTCGCTTGACTTTTGACCTAGAACACCATTAAATTTAATTGTAAACTTTTACATAACATTAGATTTAGTACAGTCGAGTTCAAAACTTTCTAATAACTTACATTTTGTAAATCAATTTTTTAACCCCCGACGCTAAAACGACGGAAATTTGACGTGTCTTTGTTTATGTTTATTTATTTATTTATATACCTAAATCTTACAAGAAAAACACATACATATTATGAATAGCAATAATACGATGCAACAAAAACTCCTTCGAGTTTTACCGTGCATTCGGGTCGTCAATCTTATTAATTCTAATGTAGGTACATATTCTAAGCACAATTTTTTACGTTAAACACCTAATGAATATTATCATGGGAGGTAGAAAAATATAAAGTTAGCCCATATCGGTGACGAGTGAGTCGACACCACACTGGACGCAACCGCCCGCCGCCACTTCGAGCAACAGCCACACATAGATGTAGATGTAGGTATACAGGATGCTCCATCACTAAAAAGTCACATTTAGTAATTATTTATTTTAACTTGCAAGAAAATATTTTTTGAGATTTCCTTTTAAATTTTTGTTGGTGATTCTATCTTTGAGGGACAGGAAGTTGGTTTATTAAATGGGGTACATACTATATATTTAAGTGTTCTTTTCCCGTACAGGTTCGTATAGCGAGGTAGTGAAAGTTTCTTATTAGTGACACTACGGGTTACACGATTAGTGTCCCCCGATGATTTAGGGTTTTTAAAATTCTCATTGAAATACTCTTCTTCTTGAGAAAGTATCATGTATCGGTATTATGTTGCAGAACTGGAAGAGTTGATGATAGTCATTTGTGTAATTCTTTTTTATATTTTCAGGAACAATTTCTTTTAGGATTCTTAATTGAAGTACGTATATTTGGTCAAGGTGGCTTTTAAATGTCCTTCCGTAGCTTGATATCATTCACCGAGGCTTTTCCCAACTCAGTTGGGGTCGGCTTTCCAGTCTAACTAGGATTCGGCTGAACTGATATTTTCTGTGAAGCGACTGCCAAGACTGCCTTCACAACCCATGGGCGATATCGAAGTTCTGTAGTTAGACCGGTCGGATTTTCGATTTAGGGCTCCAACTACCCCTAACGACTGCCATATAGATGTTTGTATGACAACCGGGACCGACGGCTTAACGTGCTCTCCGAGGCACGGAGGGGTCTCAGTGTCTTAAGAAATGGTCACCCATCCTAAGACCGGCCTGAGTCGATGTTGCTTAACCTTGGCAATGTGTTAATATTGTCGGTTACCACTAGACCACGAGCCCCTCAAGTCCGAGTCCTTCCGTAGCTTGATAATCCATATGAAATTATGGATTCTGCTAGCGATTTATAGAGAATGAGGAGGGTTTTATAAGGAACTTTATATTTAATTATAGAAAATTTTGCTAGAATTGCTCTTAGTTTATTACACACTAGGTTAATATGATCTTTCCAGTTAAGGCGGTTATCCATCGTTAAACCGAGGTACATTTGATTTTCGACGTGTTCAATAAGGTCACAGTTACAGGGCGTATTTGAATTTTTTTAGATTATTCTTATGTAAACATTCGTGACAGTGTGCTATAAGATTGGGAGTAAAAGGTTTTCTGTTTTGGCTGGAGCTAATATACATAACCTTAGTCTTTTGTGCATTCAAAACCAGCCCAGCATCATGTGACCATGTTAAGAGTCTCTCAAAGTCCCCTTGAAGACGATTTTGGGCCTCGATAACACTAGTCCCGGCGGACACTATGCAAGTATCGTCTGCACATTGGAACATGTGTGTGTCTGTGGCATCGTAGCTCCCGAAAGGATGATCCGATTTGGATTTTGTTTTTTTTGTAAGGTGAATTAGTCGGAATGTGGGGTATGGTTTTAACATGTTGTTTTTTTAAGTTCTTTTAAGGACTACCGCGGTGGCACAATGGTACTATGTACGGACTGCCACGCTCGAGGTCTCGGGTTCGATTCCCGGGTCTGGTGGATAATGTATAATTCTCTTTAGAATTTTACCCAGATAATTATCCCAGAGTCTGGAACTTGTGCCCGGTAAATGGCAATAGGCCTTATTACATGGGACCTAACATAGCTGGCGAGATGTGGGTGTGTTTGCACAACTCTGCCCACCCCTTCGGGGAAAAAGGCATGATGCTATGTATGTTTTTTAAGTTACGCAAAACTTATAGTGTGACCTACGTATTTACAAATTTTCAAG
This sequence comes from Nudaria mundana, assembly GCA_963556515.1. Classification (NCBI taxonomy): domain Eukaryota; kingdom Metazoa; phylum Arthropoda; class Insecta; order Lepidoptera; family Erebidae; genus Nudaria; species Nudaria mundana. Next base: position 19,785,569 of record OY748291.1, on the reverse strand, counting down.
ATTTCAAATAGATCAAATTAATAAAATAGGTAGGTACCTATTTTATTAATTTTATTGGCTGCAATAGACTATTAGTGCCCAGACATTTTTTTTGGGAAATATTTCACCCTACAAGCAATGAAGTAATACGAGTAGATTTCATTTACGCTTACAATTTCATTTATTTATAAAAAAAACAAAAATAATGAATAAAAATTAAAATAAATTAAATTAGCATTTAATCGTCAGTTTTTGATATGTGAGAAAATACCACAATTATTCCCAATCACATAACCGCCCACAATAAGAATTTTTAATATGTTTATCTTAAAACATGTGTGAACGACTGTACCTCATTTAACGTTAGTATGTAGAAGTTTACAATTAAATTTAATGGTTTTCTTGGTCAAAAGTCAAGCGAAAATTGGACTGATATTGGGCACTATTTCAAGCACAATTTTTTAAGCCGTTAATTGTACCTATAGCTCGTTCGGTATTCGTATTTTATTAGAGCACCGTTTTTTCTTTTTGGGCACCATTTGGCACTATTTGGGCACAATTTTTTTAAGTATGAATTATGGTTGAAGCTAATTAACTAATTAGCACTATTTCAGCACTATTTTTTGGCATTCATGAATTATCAGGATTCCATGGTGAGTATGCTGGACGAAGGGACACTAATAATGCTACTCGTGTTATTTGAAAAAGTTTGAACATCATACTTACCATTGCTTTGTCATGGACTTTCGCCAGGTAACGCCTGATTCTATCCAATATTATTACAATATAATCTACTTATGATTAAAACCCTTAGGGGTAGGTTCCCAAGGTTTTCGGGACAATAGTCCGCTTAGTCTGTGACGTCTCACAAGTTGGTAGGTAGATGTATCATCACTCATCAGAGTGTGGTTTTAATTGCATCATGCTCTATTTATTATACAAACCCTGAGGTTCTATAAAATCAAACACACACACACACACACACAAAAAATCATGGTTTTATCCCCAAAGGAGTAGACAGAAGCGTCATTAGATACGCCCACATTTTGCCAGTCACAGTTAGTCCTACGTAATAAGTCGAGGCAAGTCTATTGCTGTTTCTGGGCACTTTGAGTATTCGTGCAGCCTCATTCCTCTGTGAGCCGGTGCTCTACGTGCAGAAAAGGATGACCGTGTTGCCGATGACTGTGTTGGAGATGTTGATAGCGCCCTGTAGCACCAGGGTGTGACTTTCCACTTACAGGTTGAGATTTCTTTGGTTTAGGTCCTGGATGGATCTTATAGAAGTTCATACGTTCCAATTAGCCGTGCAAATTAAAAATATTCATTCATTCATTAGAATTATTCATTATTTTAGAATTAGAAATAAAAATATAATAAATAGTCATTGGCTGTTGGAATTGAGTAAGGTACGGATTACATGAAAATACTTACAATTATGCTAGTGTCTTATGCACCTATGTTAACCCCAGATATAGGCGTCATTAATATGTAGGTAAGTAGACAGAGGTACATAGGTATTATAAAGAAAATGAAATATTTATATTATGTACTTAAGTTCGCCGTAACTGTTTCTAAGTAGTTTCGATTTAACTTACTTATGTCATAATTGAGTGCTTTGGACCCAAGCGCCTCATTAACGCTAATGGGTAAACTTACGTTGCCTTACGAAAAATGATTAATTTGTTGATTTGTATCAAGTTTCAAGTAGTTGCGCAACTTTAATACGAGCTGTGGTAGGACACGCCCAGAAGGAATTTCGGTAATTAGGTACTCGAGCGCAAATTAGCATAGATTAGATTGTAGGTTCATCATTATGTCCCCAACTATATTGATCTAAAATCTGATGATTCTTGGTGGGTATCTTGTCGCTTTCAGATAGGTCTTATAAATAGATTGAGAGGTTGCTAAGATGATTGATTTGAGTATCCGTTTATGAGAAAGCCGAGGAGGACGGAAGGACATGACGAAACTGAAGGGTACTGAGACTTAACTATGGAACCCTAAAAGGAAGCGCTCTTTTGAACTCAGAAGCGAAACACATAACGTCGTAATCTCACATTTAGAGCGCCTGTATTAGAATGTTTAATACCAGTATCCCATATTTCTAAAACTACGTTAGGTAATAAGAAGATATTCGTACTAAAATTGCCCTGAAGGGTTTATCTACTTGTCCAATATTTACATGGAAGCAATAAATTAGACGGGTAAATGTTCATGTATTTTACTACAGAAGCAGACTGTGATGAATGGCGGAGTTACCGGCGAACTACAAGCTATTGCCGCTATAAATAATTCTATTTCTAACCTCTATTTGTGTTTGCTTCTGATCAGATAATTTTTGAAGGTGGGCTATTTGATAAACGATCAATCTATAACTACACAAATTCTGCTCGCGTAGGTATATTTGGCCACTACAACAATAACGATGTATCTCGAAGAAGGATTTCAAAATAATGCATAAACCAAGCATGTTAGAGAAAAAAATATAACACCTTGCATTTCCGTCTGAAGTAAAAAATAAAAGTAAAGTCTTAATACCCTACGTCGCTTTCTGTCTGTTCTTGTCAACACTGGTGGATTTTCATGCGGTTTTCACCAATATCAATAGAAACAATGCCTTATAAAAAAGATATTGCTTTAAACCCCTATTTACTCCTTATACTTATAGGTCCCTAATAATACCTATTTGATATTTAGGTACATGAAATCGAAGCTCTGTACCTAACTACAGAGCTTAGATTTCGCTAATTGGTTGTGGAGGACGGATGACAGTCGCTTCACGGAAAATATCGACGTTCAGTTACTTCTTAGTTAGAATAGTTAGCCTGAAAACCCGATTCGTAACTAGGTTGGGAAAAGGCACAGTGGATGATTATACAAACATTTATGCACGTATTACTTATAATTTTCTTATTTTTTTGTAGAAACTTATCGGTTGACCTATCGCTTACGTGATGAGGGCCCATTTCTCAGTGCTTATCGCTATATCTCTTCAATGTCATCTAAACCATTGGTACAAATGTTATCGGATTTAGTCGGAGAGCATTTTTCTACTAACTTTCCGATATCTATTAAAGGTTTTTGAGAATGCAATTTGTCGAAAAAACCGAGAGCGGGTTTTTCGAGCAAAATTCGACATGGTTGAAGGAAGTTGACGTTATTTTTCACTGTTTACACTTATTTGGCCGAGATACCGATACAAATATTTAAAGTTTGTAATTAGTCCCCTTGTAAGCATGTTGGTCTCTACTCCCAATTTTAAGCTTTAGATCCGTAAGGGCTAAGTATTTAGTAAAAAGGTATACCTACCTAAGTAAGTATAAGCTATTTGAAGTCGGTCTCAGTCAGAAGGTGGTAGATAAAAACCCGGTCGAACTGGCCCAATTATTCTAAGAAAGTCGTGGCTCTTGACCTTAGTTTTACCTCCTAAAAATCCTACATTCTGAAATCAGTTTTCGTCAATTATTTTATTCTTCTCGCTTAGTATCTATACTATATTATTATAAATAAAAATAAATAAATATATCCTTACATTTCCAATATTCTAAGGTTACGCAATCTAGGCACTGACATTTATTCCATTAAAATGTCTACGAATGTATTTTTCTTTCGACCCTTCCATTTAATTTGCCTTCGCAATTCGACGGTAATCTACTTTGTAAATGAATTAGCGTGACGTCTACCAATTACCTATCAGAACAGAACTGACGCAAGCGATTTTTTTTACGAAACTAAAATATGCTTAATCGATAAAGTTCTACGAACTTTGAATAGTTAGTAAACATGTTATTTAAGTTTGCATAATGTGTATCCGAGTAATAAATTTATTTCAGTGTAATTTTGCATATTTTAGTCATTTTAATTTGCATAAACTGAAGGTAAAATTTAGTAACGGGAACTTAAAATTGTTTACATAAAAGCCCATGACAAAAGGTTGATAGGTCTTCTACTTAGGTACCTATTGATAGGTAATCATTAGTCAAAATAAAACTAACTACTTACGTGAAACCTACAAAGTGATTGGTCACTAAGATATTGTGTATTTTGAAAAACTAATAATAGCGTAAATTCTTGTACCTACTTACTACTTTTATTTATTTATTTATTTTCAACAGGGACAACAATAACTGTTCGTACGGCAATATAGACCTATAGCATCTGTAGTGCATACACTTTAAAAATTTCTTTTGAACCAGTTCCAATCTTTGTATATAAACATTATAGATAGGGCACCAGATCGGGACTGCGAATTCAAGTTGAGAGCGAACTAAAGCTTTGTAAAGGAGTAAGTAAGTGCCTGATCTATTAAAGTCAATTGAAGACCTCGCGACGAACCCGAACATGCGAAAGGCTTTGTTAATTATATTAGTAATATGAACGTCAAAATCCAATTTTGAATCCATTTCGACCCCAAGGTCTCGCACATGGTCAACCCTATGCAGCCTAATATCCTGCAGATTATAGTCGTAATATAATATGTTTCTATTTTTTGTAAATGTGATTACGTTACATTTTGATATAGTAAGTTGAAGTCGGTTATCACAGCAATATTGCGAGAGTCTATCAAGATCTTCCTGCAAAAGCAGACAGTCGTGTATAGTTTTACAAGACTTATAAATTTTGATGTCATCCACATACATAAGAAATTTGGTATGGATGAAACAGTTGATAATATCATTAATGAAGAGCGTGAAAAGAAGGGGTCCTAAAATAGAGCCCTGGGGTACCCCAGAAGTGACGGTTAGCAAATTGGACCGGAAGCCGGTTCATGGCCTATGTTCACAATAGGGCACAAAGTGTAACTGCTTATAGTTACACTTTGTGCCCTATTGTGAACATAGGCCATGAACCATCGCAGCAGGTTTCCACGGATGCCGTTATATGCAATTTTATCCAGAAGCAATTTGTGGTCCACCCTGTCAAAAGCCTTCCGAAAGTCAGCATAAACAGCAAGCACTTGCGCGCGTTCATCCATATTTTTAAAAAGAAAGTCCGTAAATACCATAAGATTAGTGTTGGTTGATCGTCGTTTCAAGAATCCATGTTGTTGACGAAATGTTGATGTTGTGGATATGCGGGTATAGCTCACTGTGTACCAAACTCTCAAAAAGCTTAGACAGGGCGGAATGAATAGAGATCGGACGACAATTTTGTATATTGTTCTTATCACCGCTCTCGTGAACAGGAGTGACATACGCACGTTTCCAGATTCCGGGAATGTACCCAGTTTTAAGCATTTGTTAAATATTAAATAAAGGGGCAAAACAATACCATCCACCGTCTTCTTTATAAAGATAGCTGGTATACAATCAGGGCCCGCGCCCTTATTTATATCCAATTTCTTTATCGCACTGCCTACAACATTCTCAGATAGATAAATATCTGATATGCAAACAGAATTATCCCCATATGCACTTGGTGGCTGCCACACAGCAGGATCGAAACGTGAGGGTTGGTAGACTAATGCAAAGAAGGTTGAGAACATGTTACAGATATCCGTTGGATTACTCAAACTTACGTTGTCAAGATACATTGTAGCTGGTAGTTCTGACCTGCCTGTACGGTTGGCTACATTGTCCAAAAGTGTTTAATATTGAGCGGGATGTTGTCCTCAACCGACTTCATATATCTCTCGTAACATTTCGCGGATTCAGACTTAAAGCGTTTACGGTAAAGTGAGAAGATTTCATAGTCAGATAAGTTACTATAATGTTTCCATTTTGACCATGCTCTTTCTTTGTTTCTAAAAATACGAATAACGGCTGGAGAAAACCATAACGGGTAGCGGGAGTTTTTAACGCGTGTGAGAGGGATATTGGTATTTATATTTCTATAAAAATACGTCGATCGCTTGTTCACCTGTAAGACCGTCTAATAGGTCATTCCAGTCAATTCCCATATTTGCTGAATTTATTAAATCGTAATTAGCTTTATGAAAGTTATGTCTAGAGACTGAGTGACGTTTCATTGCTGTAGTTTTGGTGGCGAGTGATGTTGATATCACGATGGAGGGGTGCAGCTTATCGAGGGGCACCAATGGAGCACACAGTTCACTTACACAGTCGATATTAGACATAAACAAGTCTAGCAACCGGCCCATACTGTTCCTATGCCGATTATACTGGTGAATATTGGTTATGGAAAGAAAATTACACAAGTGAGTACTTACATCGTCGCCCAGTTGCGGTATAACATTTATTTATTTATCAATACATACATGTATCATTATAACATAATTGTAACCAGTACTATCCTGCCATGAAACTTGAGGTAAATTATAATCACCTGTTAAAAAGAACGAGTCAGTATTAGTGTCATTGATAAGTTCCAACATCGAGTCTAGACAATAATCTTAGATAGTACTTATTTTAACCTCGGAGAGGGCCATAGCTTTCCCCAGCTGGCTCGGGCCAGCTCGGCGGGATGTGTCGTGCGGTGTTCCACAGGGGTCGGTCCTGGGGCCGCTTCTGTAGAACATCGGCTACGACTGGGTGCTGCGGGGTGCGGTGCCTGAGGGCGTCGGCGTAACGTTCTACGCTGACGATACCCTCGTCACGGCGCGGGGTGCAACGTACCAGGAGGCAGCACTCAAGGTCACGACGGGTGTTGCTCAAGTCATGGGTCGGATATGGCGGCTGGGACTGGAGGTGGCCTTGCTCAAGTCCGAGGTTCTGTGTTTTCACAGACCTCGGAACGGTCCACCTGAAGGGTCCAGCATAAATGTGGGAGAATTTAGCAGGCATCAAGCCCTCGATGAAGTATCTAGGGATCGTACTTGATAGCCGATGGAACTTCGGACCACATTTCCGACGTTTGATCCCCAAGGTGACACAGGCATCGGTCGCGCTTTCGCGACTGATGCCCAACCTAAAGGGACCCAACGCTTCCTGCAGTAGACTGTACCTGGGGATCGTGCGGAGTATGGCCCTATACGGGGCTCCCGTATGGGCGGCGAAGTTGACGGCCAACAACTCAACGCTCCTTAACGGACCGTTGAGGACCTTGGCCGTCAAAACAATAAGGGGCTACCGCACGATCTCCGGAGAGGCTGCATCTCTCCTACCCGGGACCCCTCCATGTGACCTGGAAGCGAGAGCCCTTGTGTCATTGTTCCAATGGCGCAAGGAGGGGCTGGAGCGGGACCACAGGCCTGCGTCTCGAGAAATCGATGACCAGCGGTCCCAACTCCGCCAGGATCTCATGGAGTCATGGAGGGTGCGACTTGAGCAACCCAAGTGGGGTACCACCATCATCGCGGCGATGAGACCGATCATGGACGATTGGCTGCAGAGGCAGCATGGTGACCTCACGTATCGTGCGACCACAGGTCGTTACCGGGCATGGATGCTTCGGTAGCTATCTGTACCGCATCCGTCGTGAGGTCACACCCCGGTGTCAACACTGCGAGGTTTCCGACGACGACACCGCATTCCACACGTTGGTGGAATGCTCAGCGTGGGCGAGTCAGCGCCGGGACCTCGTAGTGGGTCTGGGCGTGGAGGGCCTCTCGCTGGAGACCATGCTTCAAGCCAATGGTCTCCAGCGGGAGTAGGTGGAACGCGTCCGTGTCCTTCTGCGAGCAAATCGTGCTTGCGAAGGAGGCGGCCGAGAGGGAGAGGGAGCGTACCCTCCCCGCCGAGTTCCGTAGTCAGCGGCGAGGGCGCCGCAGACACTACTACGCCCAAGACCATCGACCTCCATGATCGGGGCCTGAGGACGGCGGGATCGCCACCCGTCGTCCTTACAGAAGCAGGCTAGAAGGGTTGCGTGCTGCGGGGCCTTTGCCCCATAGCACGCAACCAGATTCACTCACTGACGCGGGATAAAACCCTATCCCAACGACGCGGGATTCTCATCCCGACCCAAGCCCCGCAGAGACCACAGAGGTGGTCAAAGTCCGCCGGGCGCCACTGGAAATACGTTCTGCTTGTAACCAGAGACGCCCGGCAACGGACGTTAGAGCGCGGAATTAAAAAAAAGTACTTATTTTAACAAACGGACGTTCACGGGTTAACCCACGTGAATTAGTTTTGTGGTTCTCAATTTACGCGAAAACAGCATCACGGGATAAATAGTAGGTACTTAGTTTAAGTTATTCATAATAACATCAGCTATCTACCAGTGAAAGTCACGTTAAAATGTGTCCATCCGTTTCAGAGATTATCCGGCACACAGGCAGCCAGACAAAAATAAAAAAATGTGTTTTTATATTATTTAAAAAGCTGCCATGTTAATTCGAAATTGCAAACATACAACTCAATTTGATTTATTTGTATAGATAAGGTGGTATTATGTAGGTAGGGTTCAGTCAGAGCGAACTGTCATAACTTTTATTTGACATTTGTACCAGCTCATTATCGTGAAAATTATTCATGCAAGCTTGAACTCACGACATGCCTTATCATAATGCAGGGGAAAGGAATGCAATGAAATTTAATATTTATATCCTTGACTGTCTATTAATTGAGTAGGAATTTCTGACAATGGAAACAGGGAACACCATATTGTGCTGTAGGTACCTAGGTACTACTTAAATATCATAGCAGCAGCAGTGTCTGTCTGTCTATAGTACCTACCTACCTTTGGTACTAGTGAAGGCTACCACTATAGTATTCTAGTAGCTATTAGTATAGTATTCTTATATCTGTGGTCAAGGTAACTCACACAGAAATAAACCATAAGTGGGCACATTGCATTCTGTCTAACTACACTTATATGGTCTAGATTGTATTCGTTATAAACCGACTTACATTACTTTACCGAAGACGTTATTGTACACAACAGGGAGAACATAATATAAAGTAGACATCTCTTAAAGAATGAACAAATTGAGGCCTTATCGCTAAGAGAGATATACTTAAATAGGATTTTAATGATCCAATATTCCTGATAATCTAGTGAAATCTATACCATCGTGAAGCACGCAAGCAGTTTTACGATCACAAAAATAATGAAATTAGATATTATTTGCTTCGTAAACAGTTTTATGGCAACCGAGGGTTAGGGAGTTATTAGACTAGCCGTATGAACTAGATGCTATCTTTATGGTTGGTAGATACTCGTAATTGCACATTTAGAGCAACTTATAATAGCGAATTGTTTAGGTGCAGCTATCTACACTGTCTGGCCCGGCTAGTCATTGACACAGCTGGACAGGACTTTCACTGGAAAGCTTATTTCATAAAAAGTCCTTTTTATTTCCTGTGAATGGGTCCCGTGGGCTTTGGAAACTAGGAAAGTAGGTATTCCACGTGGGCGAAGACTTAAATCTGATTAACGATCACCTTGGCTGTCATCCAAATCTTGAAAAATTACTTAATCACGTTTGGATGACAAATTGACAATAATTAGAACACAGTTATAGATCATTTTTTGACAACCGTGTGGTCTAATGGTTAGTGACATTACCTAAAGCTCGGATGTCATGGGTTCGACTTCCACCCGAAAAAAACGTTGTGAGACGAGCACGATGGTTAGTTCTGTGGCAGTGTACCAATAGGTTAATGATTTGGTGTGTATTTAGAAACATACCTAAGTATCTTTATCAGTTATCTAAATCCTATAACAGAAGCTTATACTAGCTTTCTGAGCTAGATGGCGCTGTGTAAAAATATCCTTTATTTATTACTAGCTGTTGCCCGCAGCTCCGCCTGCGTGTTACTTTAGATCTACATAACTTTTTTATTTATGAAGCGATTGAAAACCAAACCGCAAATTCAAATCAAAAAATCAAATCGTTTCTGAGATTAGCGTGTTCAAACATTCAGACAAACAGTCAAAAGTTCTAAAAACATTATTATTTTGGGTTTTATTGCTTACATATAGCCCCCCTACACCATTTTATCTATTATATCTTCTGTTATATTTTTTATTATACCATAAAAATTCATCTTAAGTTACGAAAGTATGAAATATTAAAAAAAAACACCTAAAACCTACGACAAACTTATTATTTGCGGTTGGTACAGTACTCAGATCTAGGGATCGAACCGCAAAATTAAGTTTGTTTTTTATTGTAAATACTTTTCCGGGATAAAAAGTACCCAGAGTGGTGCCCAGGATATTAAAGAATAATTATACCAAGTTTCATCGTAATCGAACCGGTTGTTTCTGCGTGATGCCTGAACAAACAGACTGACAATTTTTTTTTAATAACATTTTTAGGTTCAGTGTCCGTCTAGTAACAATGTACAGAATTTTCACTTCTACAGATTTATTATAAGGAGGTATAGATTGTTTAAAATCGCTTTGTGTTCACTGCCGTCATTGGCCATCACCGCACGGCCGCGTCGGCGCGCTGTTATTTTTCTTTCATCACGAGATATCTCTTAAGTCATTCGTCAAAATTATATGGTTTGAATTGCAATTTTGGTCTAAATTAAATGCACAACGTGTGTAAAGTATTCAATTAGATAAGGAATAATACTGCATTGGTAAAAATAGCTTGGCAAATGACACATTATTTTTTTGTCATTTATAAAAGATAAAAATGGTTACTGTGAGTTATCCTTAAGAGATAGACATTGACTACAAAAAAGTCCGCGATAGCATAAAATGCTATCGCGGACTTTTTTGTAGACCTTTCTATGGTGTACAATACTGGTACATTATTTTGATCTATCTCGTAGGGCTTCGTCAGCGTTTGCAATGAAAACGCAAAAAATGTGTTTATTTATGACATTACATTAGAAACCTCTAAAATAATCGATATTACTCTAATATATTATACATGTATTATACATATAAACCTTCCTGTTGAATCATTCGATCTATTAAAAAAAACCGCATAAAAATTCGTTGCGTAGTTTTAAAGATCTAAGCATACATAGGGACAGACAGACAGACAGGAAAAGCGACTTTGTTTTATACTATGTAAAGATTTACTAGCTGATCGCCACAGCTCCGCTCGCGTGATTTAGTTTACTCGTTCCCGGTTCCCGTGGGAACACATTACCGGGATAAAAAGTAGCCTATGTTCCTCAAGGTGAATGTAGATGTAGACTAGCGGACGCCCGAGGCTTCGCCCGCTTCACAAATTATATAGGTGCTAAAAACCTTCCTCGAGAACCATCCATTGGTGAAAACCGCACTAAAATCCATTGCGTAGATTTAAAGATCTACGCATACATACAGAACGGGTGATTTTTTTATACTGTTATGATTATGATTTTATTCCTTGAATTTAAATTTTTATCCCGATAGTGACAATGTGTCCCCGTGGGAATTACGAACGCGGAAACTGTTCTACGGACTTTCATACTAACACCACGGAATATAGTTAGGTAATGGTATGTAGGTATTATCGTATCAAAACCTAAAACATTGTAGGAGAATGGTTTACCATTTAATAAAAATAATAAATAAATAATAATTTTTTCGACATTCTCACACAAAGCCATCTAGCCCAAATTAAGCTAATAGCTTGTGCTATGGGATCTAGACAACTGATAAACATACTTATATATTTCTAAATACATACATAATATACATAGAAAACTCCGGAGTGGATAGCTACCACACTATCTAAGCAGTAAATTATTAAATATTGGATAGAAACAGGCGTTACTTGGCGAAAATCCATGACAAAACAATGGTAAGTAAAATGTTTTTAAGAAAAAACCTTTTAAATTTATATAATAGCATTAATTTTTCAGAGAGAACAGCTGTTCTCTCTGAGACAGTCTTGATAATGCCTCGTTTAGAGGCGTAACAATTGTCGACGTTTTGTTGTCCTTTTAATTCTGCGAAAAATTAATGCTATTATATAAATTTAAAAGGTTTTTTCTTAAAAACATTTTACTTACCATTGTTTAGTAAATTATTAAGTTTTAATTCTTCTAAATTATACTTAAGTAAAAGAAAACTTACTTTACCTTATATTCAAAACGAACACATTTAACTTCGATAAGTCACTTCATTTTTAATAAACGTAGACACAATAAACATTAATGCACTAAACAAATCTTGGAAGAACCACTGTGGGAGAGAGTTGGATACCGACTGAGCTGTTGTGCCACCAGTTGATTGGGATCCGCCTCCCTTGGCGAAAGGGTTGTAATTGTAACTGCACGAATGGTACGGCAGCACGATTTTAGTACTTCTGTCCTTCAATTATTATAAAACAAGCAAGGCGCCCTTCACTATCGCAGTGAAGGCATAAGACGACTTCTTACTATTATGTGATATCACATGTTAAAAATAAAATAATAAATATAATCATAAATTTTTAATTTTAAATTTCAATTATATATAGTATAATATTTTTTTTTTTTTGTGAGGACAGACGGAGAGGACCGGACTATAAGACTTATCTTACATAGTATACTTGTCAGTATAGTAAGAAGTCTAAAAACCAGCCAAGTGCTAGTCGGAGTCACGCATAAGGGTTTCGTACAAAAACGGCAAAAAACCACGTTTGTTGTATGGGAGATTTTAATATATATTATATTTGGTTTTTAAATTTGTTGTTATACTTACTTTAGCGGCAACATAATTACATCCTCTGTGAAAATTTCAACTTTCTAACTATCACGGTTCATGAGACACAGCCTGGTGACAGACGGACGGACGGATAGACAGCGGAGTCTTAGTAATAGGGTTCCCCTTTTTCCCTTTGGGTACGGAACCCTACAAAAATTAAGACTAGAGTAAGGCCTACAGTTCATAAAAATAAATAGGTAAGTACTTTTAAGTATTTACTTAGATACTTCATAATGAGGTGATCAGCTTAAAAACCCAATTATATTGCATAAATCGATAAGGATTTCAAACATATCTGAATCGAATCAACTGAAGTGAATATTTTGCTCCCATTACGGTAATTTGAAGTTGTTTTTTTTTTTGCCTAAATTATAATATATTATTTGTATCGATGTATAAAACAAGCCAATTAACTTTTTTTTAACTTGGTAAGTAACTTTTGCGCGAAATATTTCAACTTTTATATCATTTCAGGTAAATGTTTATGAAAACATAAATGTAGCTAATTTATGAAGTTTCCTACAAAAATGAGGCTTTTGTTTACATTTTTGGTAACATTCCGAGTTAGCTACGTGTTTATTTCAATAAATAAATGGGACAGGACACGCAACGTCAATAATGAAGGTTCTGTAGGTACTGTAGGTACCTAATCGGCTACCGGTCTTTTACGTGGGAAATTTTTAGGGTTAATAAATTACGCCGTGAATTCAAAAATTGCGCCTATGTATGAGTTCTAGTAGTGCATAGTAGTCCTAGAGGCCTAAGCCGATCTTCACTGCAAGTGGTGCACCTGTCGTTCAACGGTAGAGGTTCTGGCAAATATAAGTGCCACCCACCATATGGGCGAAAAATGGGCTAAAAAGATGTGGTTATATTTAGATACTAGCGGATGCCCTCGGCTTCGTCCGCGTGATATAGTTTTATGGTTCCTAACACCCGCGGTAACATATTCCCGGGATAAAAATCCTTATTACACCTTATTACATCAGCTATTTAGTTAAAGTCCCGTTAAAATCGCTCCAGCCGTTTCCGAGATTAGCGGGTTTAACGACAGACGAAAAAAAAATAAAAATTGCATTTTATATGTAAGTATCGTGTATACCATATGCATTGAGTAAAAAGCTGGTAATTTGATACACATACACTTCAATTTCAGTTAGGTATATGTATGGATATGGATGTACATAGGTACAGAGAGCTTTGGTTTTGGTAGGATGTACTACATCTATTTAGAGCCCGCCGGACCACCAGTACCATTAGACTGTACCATTGATGGTACAAATGGTACTGATTTATCCCATTAGTACTAGGGAAATAAACACAAGTGTGGCACTCGACGTTACTTCTATAAAAAATAAAACCTTTTGGTACAATTGGCACTACTTTATTTTATTGGTAGGTACTTAAATCTTCCCGCCGGACCACCAGTACCATTAGACTGCATCATTGATGGTACAAATGGTACTGAACTATCCCACCAGTACAATTGATTGTACAAATGATACCAAAAAATCTCGCTGGACCACCTGTACCATTACCCAGTATCTTTGATGGTACAAGTGGCACTGATTTATCCCACTAGTACAACTACCTATAGGTAGTACTTTGCTCCACTAATGAAGTAGGTTTTCTAGTTTATTCTAGGTTTAGAACGTACTGTTCGCGTGGGATAAACAGAGCTTTGCATTTGTGTGAGTGACCTCGGAAAGTAGAGTAACAAAAACTCTTTTTGTAGCTGTGTGTACAACACATGTGCGTGTAAAAGAGGTCACATATACGTTCACGTACACTGCACTCACACAAATGCAAATGCAAAGCTCCGCTTACGCCTTTTTACCGGTACCTACCTACATACTAATAGACTGCTAGACTTACTTACGACTGACTATCTACTACTTTGGTTTCTTATTTAGTCCGAGACGCCTAGGACTGTAATTGGCTTAACCAGAGACGCCCGGCAACGGACGTTAGAGCGGCCGAGACCTTGAGCCGCGGAGTTAAAAAAAAGAAAAGAAAAAAAGGACTGTAATTGGCTGTGCCACAGCGGCTGGCACGTAAAATTTTGTTGCCTTTCATCAATATTTCATCGCAAGGCAACGGGTTTCAATTAATTTTTTTTTAACAAAATTATAAAGCTGCTAATTTTTATTAAACTCATTCGCCCATTTTTGACGTAACCCATTATAAATTGCCCCGGTGACGGTATTAGGCATGCCCCCTATTACGTGGGACTAAAAATAGTGGCAAATTGTGGATGTGCAATGCACCTCTGCCTACCCTTTCGGGGATATAGGCGTGATATGTGTGTGTGTGGTTTCTTATATTAGTAGATTCTATCAGCGCACGTTATACCGATACGTTTTTCAAATAATTCCTAATCGTTGATTAAATCTGTGCTAAAGGAACGAAAATAAAAGTTTACGTAGTTGAAAACTAAAGTACTGCCACCAACCATAGTCAGTTTCTATTAGATATTTTACCACCTCATAGTACACCTCAATTACAACAATTATTATTTCTACTATGTAGAGTTTAGTTTCCTCTGTGTAGTGAATACATTATTTGGTAGTACCTATAGGTATTCTCTTGTCACCGCGCTCGATGCACGCAAGCTTTGGTACAATAAAGTTAATCAGATTGTCATGGAAGTCGTCGTTTATCGTAATTATTGGAGTTTGGAAATGTGAAAAATAGGTACGGTATTCGTAGACGACAGTTTGCTAATTATAGTCAGGCCTATCATTAATAACGAAGTAACCTGCATGCCATGTAATTTCACCAAACTACAAAGGATTCCATCCATTGGATTCCAATGATTGTGATTTACTTTGTACATTACTGTAGCTGTGTCTACAAGTGAATATCTATACTCATTTAAGTCAATGTGCTAGGTAATAATAGAGGGGCTTGTGATCTAGTGGCAACCGACAATGTTAACACATTGCAAAGGTAAAGCAACATCGGGTCAGGCCGTTCTTAGGATTAGTGACCATTTCTTAAGACACTGAGTCCCCTCCGTGCCTCGGAGAGCACGTTAAGCCGTCGGTCCCGGTTGTCATACAAACATCTATGGCAATCGTTAGGGGTAGTTGGAGCCCTAAATCAAAAATCCGACCGGTCTAACTACAGAACTTCGATATCGCCCATGGGTTGTGGAGGTCAAATGGCAGTGGCTTCACGGAAAATATCGATGTTCAGCCGAATCGCAGTTAGACTGGAAAGCCAACCCCAACTCAGTTGGGAAAGGCTCGGTGAATGGTGGTGCTAGGTAATAATAAATAAGTAAATTGACTGTTTAATGTTGTTAATGGGCATCAGCTCTATGTCTGTCTATGATAGCTCCAACAGCTCTATCCGAAAACTTGGATTTTTGGCAAGAGCGTGGCTGGTAGTCTTTTAGGTTACCTCTGGCGCTGGGCAAAAACCCAGACGCTCAATTGCAATACCGAACAATGTTTCCGTGTCAATACTATGGGCCTGGGCTTAGTCTTGCGCTCTCAGACTTGGTGTTGCAGCAAGAGTTTCTCACGTCTTGCATCTCGCATAAATAAGGCAGTCTTGGCCTGTCTTGGTCTTGCGATACTAGAAGTACAAGAATAAATTATAAATAAATGTTTTTGGACATTCTTACACGTCATCTAGCCCAAATTAATGCTTGTGCTATGGGATATATACCACTGATAAACATACAAATGTTTCTAAATACATAAAAAATACCCAGACTCCGAAACAAACATTTGTGGATCACACAAACCCCGACCGGGTATCGAACTCGAGACTCCGGGAGTCGCAAGCCGAGACGCACTATCGACCATCACGCCAACGAAGCAGTTTTGGGCAACACTGGCGAGGCGTGACATGGCGCAGGTGCCACTGAAACAGCCAGGCGCTACTGGAAATTCTTCCTAGTGTTCACCTGAGGCGCCCGGCAATGGACGTAGGGGCGGCCGCAAAAACCGGTCAAGTACGAGTCGGACACGCGCATAATGGGTTCCGTACCAAAACGCCAAAAAAAAATTGTTTTTTGTATGGGAGCCCCCTTAAATATTTATTAAGTATATTGTTTTAGCAAAAATACATCATCTGTGAAAATTTTAACTTTCTAACTATCATGGTTCATGAGATACAGCCCAAGACAGACGTACGGACAGCGAAGTCTCAGTAATAGGGTTCCCGTTTTACCCGTTTGTGTACGGAACCTTAAATCTCACTATTTACTTGGTTTTGTGTTTGTAGGGCCTTAAAGTACAGAGGTTGAGGGACCCCAGGTAATGTAATGCAAGGTAATGAGTAAAATAATAAAGTTTAAAAGATTTAATAAACTGTCGAAGTGTCTGGTAGCGGTTCTAGTGGGTTTTCTTGTGGGTGGAATGCAAGCACAAAGCGACGTACTAACTTTTTACAAAAGTTTAATAAGGATTTTTACATGCAGTGGCACATTAATTCTACACACACTAATTGTAAAATAGTTTATTATATACTAGCTAGTAGTGGGTCAGAAGAACGCTCAATTGCAAGACCATTAAAGAGCAGAAAGTTCGGGACCCCCCCGATCATATCGCACCACATATTGCCATCTTCACCACTTGGTGAAGATGGCAATATAGTGTAGGTACCTACACTTCAAAATCACAGCGATCCACACGATTCGATCGCAAAAATCCACCTCCATCGGTAGCAGCTCACAATTAACTATCTTCGACCGTCTTCAAACACTACACTTCGCAAAGTTCATCTGATTGTCTGATAGAATGGCGGCCCGACTATACCCGAACACGTGATCGTGCTCGGCTACTATTCGTCGGTTATAAAGGAAGCTAATTACAATTTTAATGACTTGTCTTTCTAATTCAACAATTTAAGTAATATTAAATTAGGAATTTTAACATATAATGTGTTTAAAACTCAGATAGTTACAAAAATGTGAACGTGATCTTTAAGTAAAAGTTGAAAGTTTTAAAGAAGTTACTCGTATCTTCTTCTGACAAATATGTAAATTTATTTCAATTTGCTAGAATATTTTGTTGCAATATTTTTCGTATACTTTAAATTAGTTTAGCGGTTGTAAAAATGAGAGCTTCAATCTCCGGATAACACGATCTTGGGTACAGTAGTTCTGGCTCTGCATACTGATGGTATAGACGGAATCTGATAAAGAAAAAAAAAATTAGGGGTGAGGGAGTACCCATGCCTCTGCCTACCCCGTCTCCGCCCACGTTTCGCCAGTCATTAGAAGATCTGTAGAGTTTGGAACGCACCCTTAAGTGACAGGTAAGGTGCTTTCAAGGTCTTGAAACAAAGCCATAAAATTAAAAAAAATGGTGCTGTCAATTCGACGTTTAGATATAGAACTCGTTTGTTAAAAACACACTCAATATCTACTTCGTACCAATGACATGTTATAGATCAATCTATGCTTCGTACCAATAAAGCTGATTTGTTCAGAAGTCGATTTACTGTGCTTAAACTTACGTAATATAATAATACTATCGGAAATCCACTTGACAATTTATTCACAAAAAAAAACTTCCCCGGGAACCACTCTTTCCATTAGTGAAAACCGCATCAAAATCCGTTGCGTAGTTTTAAAGATCTGCATACCTAAGGAAACGGAAGACACTTTGTTTTATACTATGTTATGATTAAGTAGTTCAAGCACAGTGCCTATAGCCGCTCACCAGGCACTTTTATCCTCACAACCTCGTTCGTTCATCCGTTATTGGTTCTGTTTAACTTTCCTTTAACTACATCAGCTTCTGTCTATTTTTGGATTGGCACTCCACCAAAATCTTAAAAGCCAACCTTGCCTTCAAGTGGTGCACCTGCCGATCAATAGCATAGGGGTTCCATGTTGACAGCAACTGGCATGATACATGCTTTTGCCTACCCTAGAAACAGGCGTGTATTGAAAACTTCCGAACTTTGTTACTAATATTTTCCACAAAGGCACAAAATCCAAGACAACGTACTCACTATACCACCCATACCATCACCATAGTAACCGATTAAATTAACAGATTGCAAAGGTTAAGCAACATCTAGCCAGACCGGTCTTGGGATAACATTGAGACAAACATAAAACATTGAGACCCCTCCGTGCCTCGGAGAGCACGTTAAGCCGTCGCCGTCGGTCCTGGTTGTCATACAAACATCTATGGCAGTCGTCAGTCGTATATTGCCTCTGGGTTATGAAGGTCAGATGGCAGTAGCTTCATGGAAAATATCAAAGTTCGACTGCAACTGCGTTGGGAAAAGGCTAAGTGGATGATGCGTTATTCACGAAAACCATAGTCATGGGCCGGTTCTTGCGATTCGTTCAAATAGATTCTCCAAATACCTGAATATTTTCTGATACAGCTGACAACCGTCTCTTCGACAACGCACTGGCAGACCGCTGCCTTTTCCCGTCTACTGTCAAACTGCCACTGGAGGCAGAAGACCGTCTCCTTCTAACTGTGGAGCCGTTGTCTTCTTGAATATTGACTCTTTTCGCATCCATCTTCATCCGTTGCTTGGTGGTTCTCGACGCGTTTTCTTTAATAATCTGGTCGGCTCGTAGCCGAAGTATTTGTGCAGCTTCTTTGTGATGCTTCAGTGCTGCGTCGAGGTCACTCTTGGAGAGAGCGAAGAGGCTCGAGTAGCCTCGTGATCTGTAATCACGTTAATGTGGTTAGGAATAAGCGAGATTCCCACGAGGATATGAAAAGTAACCGTAGTAGGTTTAAACTATCTGGGAATTTCATCAAAATTCATCCAGTTGATTTTGCGCAATGCATGGTCAAATAAACTTTATACTTAACCTTTTTCAACCGACTTCCAAAAAAAGGAGGAGGTTCTCAATTCGACTGTGTTTTTTTTATGTTTTTCACCTCATATCTGTGTCTCACCGGACTGTGTGAACCTATTTTAATTTCGTATATTTTTAAGCTTCCCAAATGGTCCCATTTAAATTTAGTCCCATTCCGACAATTACCTATTTGGTCCCATTTCGGTAATTTGAAGTCGGTTGTTGTGTCAATTTTTGACGTGTTTTTTTAAATTTTATAATGGGAAAGAGAGAGAACAAAAAGTAATAATAATAACTCACTTTATAACGGATTAAAAAATGAATAAAAAATATAGAGAAGGAAAACTCGACACAGAATCCTATACCAACCCGTTTGACCAGCGTGGTATATGTAGGCTGAATTCCCCCCTCTTTGGGGCAGACCTATGCCCAACCTCTTTCATACATTTTTATGAACATGTCAAAGGCAGTGTCAGTGATGTCTGAGTCGTATATGAAACTGACATGTGGGGTGGACGCATTCATAGAAAATTTATAAAAAAATATTTTGTACCGATAAATCACTGTGTCGGAAGATTCACTGATATGTGTGAATCAACCTTTATTGTGACTCCACAGTGTTCAAACTTACCTGACGGTAGCAGTCCTACGCCTCAGTCCATCAATTCCCAGGAGACTGATCTCTCCAAACACAGATCCCTCACGTAATGTCGCCACCACTTCATTTTCATCGGGTGACATAACCTGCAATCATATATAAGTATTCAAAGCCTGCAACATAATCTGTTTATTGCTCAGCTGTGCACATGGTCAGCGTAGGATTGTAAAAACAGTTGGATTAAAATAACATTAATCAATAATCACACTCGCATGATTGATGATTATATGTACCTATAGAGTTATTAATACCTTTTTTTATTAATTTATCTTTGAATAGGGAAAAAACCGCTGAATAAATAACCGCAATAGAAAATATTTCATTTCAAATTAAAGGACACGTAGCTATTTAATATGCCAAGAGCCTGCAGCGGCTGCCAGACCAACGTCACGTTATAAAGGCTGGAAATATCTCAGAGAATGTCCCCAACACGGGTAAGAACTCTCAGTGAGTATGAAGGTAGTAGTTACTTCCGGAGATATCAGCTAACAAAAGTGGATTAATAAATAGCACCTTACTTACCTCATTTTACATTATTCTGGGGAAATGGACGAAATGGCCCGCAAACATCGCGGGTGGACACCGGCGTCCCCGTTGGAAATAATACTTAATACCTCATTTTATAAAGCTTCATTTTCGGATATTTTCTTCGGAATAACAATCACGTCACCAAATGCCAGACGCCGTTGGCCCTGAGACCTTGCTACTTGATATCTCTATTTGCTACCTAACCTAACCACTACCGACATTTCATACTCACTGATAGTTCTAACCTGTGTTGGGCACATGCTGTGAGAAATTTTCAACGTTTAAATCACGACTTATGTCTGGCAGTACCACCTGCGCCGTGGAATTATCCTTTCGAGGACATACCCGGGACGCCCAGCAATGGACGTTGGGCAGGAAATAAAAAAACCTGTAATGTATACATACAAAACATTCCCCGGAGCTGATGATATACATCTGATGTCCCACGTCCCCCCTCCGCACCAGCACGTCACCCGGGAGACACGACACGGGCCGCAGCTGCAGGACCAGGTCGCGGAGGAGAGAGTTCGAGCAGTCACGGAACAGTTGCACCTACGATATTGGAAATATGGTACAGTCAACGTTCAAAAGTGCCTTCCCATGTTCAATGCAATAACTCGTCTGTATGCTGATGTTTAGACTACAGAGATTATATTTACTGGTATTTCATATCTGTGCCAGGACAGATGTTACAAAACACTAAATAGAGTAGAACCTTTAGTCACGCCTCTTTCCCGTTGGGGTAGCAGGAATACCACTTGCATCGTAGTCAGTATACTTTTTTCGCTTCTTCCACTTTCATAAGTATTTTTATGCATGCTCTCCGGTTGAGGGTATTCTTAACCTGCCTTTTGGCAATACAACTCTGATTTGTTCAAAGTAGCAAAAATGGTGTCCTGAAATACTACTTCTCTTTTTCCTTCCATCTGTGTCACAAACACACACTCATCCACACATAAACTCAAATCTTAGGCACTATAGGAAAATACTGGAAATACCTTGGTCAATGTTGTCATGTGTACTGCAAGTGCCACGTCACGTTTCATGTTGAATGGCAGCGAGTTCAAAATTTTTGATTCATCTACAAATATACACAGGATGTATTAACAGGTATAGTCAAATGTAACCTGTATACAACCACAAACAATATTGAAGTAAGATTTAAGAAAGTAACGTGGCAATGCTGCCAGCCTTCTCGGAACATTGCCAGTCGGCGACGAGGCGGAGGAATTCTATGACGCATATTAGAATTTAGATGTAATCTTAGTAGGTGTAATCAGAATAGGTAATGTATATATTTAGTTAGTTTCAATTGTATTGTTTTTGTTTGTGTTTATGTTTAGTTTACATTTTGTACTAACAAAATGTAAACTAAACATTAAAAAAGAAAATAGAAAGTAAAAATAATTATATATTTGGCGCCCAACGTGTGACTGTTTATTGAGTTAATTGATGACGGGGATATTTTACGTACATACCAATAACCAAACGATAGAAAACATTCAACTCTCGTACACGTGGGGATCGGCTTTTAGGTATTTACATATAAATGTGAAAATATAATGTAACCACAAATTACGAATTTTTAAATTATTGAGCGAAGCGAGCCGAAGGCGAGCGGAGCTCTCAACGGGTGACTCAAATTATTTTTCAAACGATGTATGTTAAATTGTTTCTCGGCGAATACTCGGCCGATTTCGGATTTTCTTGCACTCATCAATAGCTTACAGAATTACCCAGGTTATTACGATGCCAGAATTTTGAATTTAAACTCGCTTCGCTCAAATATATGCTACAGCGTAACGGTACGTTTCGCGACTGCGGCGACCTAGTTACAGTTTAAAGTACATACAGTACCTAGTTATTTAAATACTTTTGACAAAATGACATGACTTATGACTTATGACACTACACACTGTGACACTTATGACAAACCTGAGCTTAGGAACCATTCCCACTTACCGAAGGACCGTTGCTTGCTCCACGTATAGTAGAACCAGAGCGCGACTCGTCGCTGTAGATTATTTGGTATGTTCAGGCGACGCAAGTAACGAGTACACCCGTCCAATGTTTTGCGGTATTCAGTCTGTAAATATAACCCGTGCGGTGAAAGTTGTGACCTTAGCGCTACGACGTCTTACAGCGACTCAGGTCTCAACTTATCGCGCACAAGATTATATGCTTGGATTGGCGATTTTATGTTCATAATTTTAAGATGGATTCTCAGTTTTTTTAGGTGGCACACACTTCTTGCTTAGTGCCATTAAAGTTTCCAGGGCTTCAGGGCAATGGTGACACTCTCAAGTTTTAGTACATTATGGTGAACTTAGGCTTCGTGGACCCGTTCACGAAGACGAAGCAAAATATCCAAGTCATATAGAGTAGGAATAAAAACTGAATGTTTTAATGTTAACATATTGTAATGAGTTAAATCTTTATCAGCATACATTGTAGGTATTTATATAAGAGTTTAGCTTTACTTACCCTAGCCCTCGTAGCTGTCGCAATGATATCCCTGATCTGTCCAATCAGCAACGCGAACACAAATACTCCCATCAACCAGGCGGCCGTCATGAACAAATACTCAATAGTATCCTCCGGTTTAGGATTCTTGCCAATAGATGTCGCAGTTTTAGTCGCGAAGTAGAAACATCGTATATAGGCCGTCCCTTGGTTGTCGTACACCCATCCGTTGGAGCCCAACCCGATATAGTCGCTCATCGCGTAATATGCGCAAGCGTTGAGATGGACCAAGTAGAAAATGTAGAAGAGGGTTTTGCCTATTCTGACCTACGAACATAAATAAGTCATAATAGGCTGGTTCTTGATTCGATTAGGGAAGTATTTCATGCGAACCATTTTTAAACAGCCATATTTTAAGTGATTATATTACAAATGACAGTCAAAGTGCATTAGATACTTTAAAAAAAAACCTTATTCATAAATAATAAATCAATGAATCATACTTAATCTTGTGAACAAATAGTAAAAATCACTTACCACGTATGGAGAAGATAGGATTCTATCCATAGCCTGGTGGAACTCCCAGAATGTTTGCAACTTTAATACTCTGGGCCAGCGGAGGATCACCATGTGGGTGCCGAAATAAAGATAAAAAATGTCTAAGGGAAGTAGCGATACCACGTCAAACTGAAATCAACAAATATTGAATGTCAAACAGTAGACCCCGCGAACATTAAAAACATTATTTGGGCTCACGAGAAATAAGCTGACGATGAAAAAATGCCAATTTTCGAAAGATGGACCTGGAAGAAAAGGTGGACCTGGACAAACAGATGAAAGCAAAATTGTCCGGTATGGTCTCGAAAAGTAAAAGCTTTGCTCACTCCGTCAACTAACTAAATATTAGCAACAAGTTCCAAAGAAGAATGAACTTGCAAAGACAGAGTGACTGAGAGTATTTTCACTATTTTTGTATTTCTAAGCAATTAGTTTGCTTAAAATATTAAGATAGAAATTATAAATAAATCATAAAAACTAATGTCATATGCAGGGCCAGAACCCACGGCATTCCCCTAACAGTGGGAATGAGCTACGATGACCAATACCAACAACACCCAATCACGCTAATCTAAATAGCGCGTCTAGAAATTATGATATGAAGCAAAGATTGGATTATAAACTTAGGACAAAAAAAAACAAAGAATGGATGTTGATTACAAAATCATTATTATCACCTTATACTGCAGCTTCTTCCTATAATTCTTCCTCGTCTCCTCAGGATCATTAACCCAGAACCCATCATGGAGGAATATAAGTCTGGGCTTCACTAATGCCACGTCTAGCAAGTACACGATATCGCAAAGGTAGTCGGCGGTCATCCATAGTGGGGTGTTCTCGGGTGTCTGGTAGGGAAATGTCACCCGGAGGGCGATACACCACGCGTTGTAACTGTAGCAGAATGTCACAAGCCACAACCAGCATATGTAGCCTCGTCCTGGACATATGACACTTAGTATTAATATCTTCGTAGCTGCGGGAACCTGCTGATAAACATTAAGAGAGCAAAACCGTCCCGTCACTCTACAAATGCGTAATCTGAAGAACGGTATTTTTATGACGTTAAACCTCGGAATACCAGGCACAGTTCTAAGGACATTAAAGAAAACTAGAAGCCCGAATGAGCGAGTTAATTAACGCCGAGTTTCTTTAGGATGACCCAAAAGTCATTGGAAAGCGTGTTGACAGTCAGTTCCGGCTGTTTCGGTTGTCAGGTCAAGCTATAGGCCCTCCACTACACGATAGGAGATTTCAGCTGAAATCTACTTTAAAGACGTATAAGACATAGTACAATATACCTACTTGTAAATATAGTTAAAAGTATTATTTCACGAACGTAGAATGTAACCTTATTATATTAAGAAAGAAATTATAAATAGATCACAAAAACTGATGTCATCGGCGGGATTCGAACCCACGGCCTTTCCCTAACAGGGGGACTGCTCTGCCAACTGAGCTACGATGACCACTACCGACAACATCGAATTTTTGCTTCATTTCAAATTAATAATTTCTACATCGCGCTATTAAGGTTAGCGTTGGATCCACCTACCGCAGTTCTACCGAACTGACGGTAACAGTGTATCGTGCTACAACGATATTTAGACACTGAATTTTTAGATGAATCCTTACCAAATCCATATATTTCTGTATTTCAAAGCAATGAGTTTGCTTAAACTATTCTTAAAATATTAAGAAAGAAATTATAAATAGATCACAAAAACTGATGTCATCGGCGGGATTCGAACCCATGGCCTTTCCCTAACAGGGGACTGCTCTGCCAACTGAGCTACGATGACCACTACCGACAACATCGAATTTTTGCTTCATATCATATTCATAATTTCTACATCGCGCTATTAAGGTTAGCGTTGGATCCACCCACCGCAGTTCTACCGAACTGACGGTACCAGTGTATCTTGTTACAACGATATTTAGACACTGAATTTTTAGATGAATCCTTACCAAATCCATATATTTCTGTATTTCAAAGCAATGAGTTTGCTTAAACTATTCTTAAAATATTAAGAAAGGAATTATAAATAGATCACAAAAACTGATGTCATCGGCGGGATTCGAACCCACGGCCTTTCCCTAACAGGGGACTGCTCTGCCAACTGAGCTACGATGACCACTACCGACAACATCGAATTTTTGCTTCATATCATATTCATAATTTCTACATCGCGCTATTAAGGTTAGCGTTGGATCCACCTACCGCAGTTCTACCGAACTGACGGTACCAGTGTATCTTGTTACAACGATATTTAGACACTGAATTTTTAGATGAATCCTTACCAAATCCATATATTTTTGTATTTCAAAGCAATGAGTTTGCTTAAACTATTCTTAAAATATTAAGAAAGAAATTATAAATAGATCACAAAAACTGATGTCATCGGCGGGATTCGAACCCACGGCCTTTCCCTAACAGGGGGACTGCTCTGCCAACTGAGCTACGATGACCGCTACCGACAACATCGAATTTTTGCTTCATATCATATTCATAATTTCTACATCGCGCTATTAAGGTTAGCGTTGGATCCACCTACCGCAGTTCTACCGAACTGACGGTACCAGTGTATCGTGTTACAACGATATTTAGACACTGAATTTTTAGATGAATCCTTACCAAATCCATATATTTTTGTATTTCAAAGCAATGAGTTTGCTTAAACTATTCTTAAAATATTAAGAAAGAAATTATAAATAGATCACAAAAACTGATGTCATCGGCGGGATTCGATCCCACGGCCTTTCCCTAACAGGGGGACTGCTCTGCCAACTGAGCTACGATGACCACTACCGACAACATCGAATTTTTGCTTCATATCATATTCATAATTTCTACATCGCGCTATTAAGGTTAGCGTTGGATCCACCTACCGCAGTTCTACCGAACTGACGGTACCAGTGTATCGTGTTACAACGATATTTAGACACTGAATTTTTAGATGAATCCTTACCAAATCCATATATTTTTGTATTTCAAAGCAATGAGTTTGCTTAAACTATTCTTAAAATATTAAGAAAGAAATTATAAATAGATCGAAGGGAAAGATTAGGGAAAGGCCGTGGGTTCGAATCCCGCCGACGACATCAGTTTTTGTGATCTATTTATAATTTCTTTCTTAATATTTTAAGAATAGTTTAAGCAAACTCATTGCTTTGAAATACAAAAATATATGTTACCTTATTGTTCTTTAACAACCGTCTCATCCCTTAATTAGCGCCCAACAGGGACCAACTATTATATAAATTTAAAAGCAATTCGTTCTTACCTTGAGGGTCTATGGGCACGAATGGATCGCAACAACTTGGTAATTTCAGTAAATGACTGTATTTTTTGCTATTGGCAGGCGCTGAGACGGGACTTTGGGATGATTGGAATATTTTATGAGATTTTTTAATGCAAGGTTGGCTGAAATTAAGAAAAAAAAATATAGAACATTTTGTAAGTACCTACTTTGAATTTTACTGAATAAATACCCAGTGTATAATATATAATTTTTAAAATAAATTAAGATAAGAAAACTAACAACTGAAATTTGTAGTACGTAGGATAGCTTTGTTAAATTTCATGACTTCATATTATAATCGTGTTTCTAGAAAATTAATATAATAAGCTATAATATAGAGACACTTACTTTACTGCTGGGTTATACTCGTATTCTGATTGTGAGTTCTTGAACTCGTCAAGTTCTGTTATGTCCTTATTAGATTTGTATTGAGCATGTGAACTCGAGAGCAGTTGTAGTTTCTGAACCTCTTCTATAGATTTGTATTGAGTACTACATAACAGTTGTAATTTCTGAACGTCTTCTATTATGCTGAAACGTAGATAGAAGAATACTGCATTTTATAAAAAGTTACTATTTCTAATTGAAAAAAAAGGAGGTTCTGAATTTTTTTTTAAAGCCCAACTGTGCGTATTTATTTACAATAAGAATAACAATTCACATAAATGTCGTTTAAAAAATCCTCCGCGTCATTGCCGACTGGGAAGGTTCCCAGAATGCTGGCTGTGTTGCCAAGTTGGCTGGAGATACTTATTCTTTGGGCCAGAAAATAGCCAGCCTTCTGGTCCTGAGAAGCATCGATTAAGCGTTTAGCAATGTCTCAATCTCGTTCTCAATGCGTATGTTTGTCTTTTTTTGTGATTGTAACCTCATAGTTTCCGACTGTTTTGAAGTTACTGCTTCCCGTGTGGTTCCATTTCAATTTGGTCCCATTCCGACAATTATTTGGTCCCATTGCAATAATTTGAAGTCGGTTTTTATGTCAATGTTTTCATTTCGTAGTAGTATGGGATGGGCCATCTGCTCTATTTCTAAGTAAGTACGTATTATATGATCCGTAAAACTGCACCTATATATTATAAAAAATTACCTCTCTTTATTTTGTTTTACATCTTGTACATGTATATAACTTTTAGTTTCTATGTTCGACTTCGTTTGTGTTAATCTGAAATTAAATTTAATGTTGTATATTTTATGAATATATTTTATAAGCAAATAAGTATGCTAACTTTTATTAAATAACTAGCTGTCCCTTCGTACCGCATTAGTTTTTCTAATGTTCCACTCAACTTTTATTTTTCTTCCAAAAGATCCTTCTCCTGATAATAACGAACATAACAAAAAAAAAATTAGTGAAATCAGTCCAGCCGTTCTCATCCATTAATCTCTTAACCCGACTTTGTCAAGAAAGAAGATGTAGATATTACAATATGAATTACAAAAAAACTATAGTCCTGTACTAGACTCCAAACAGTGATTATTATCTTTCCAGGAACGTTCTACCAACTCGCCAGACCAAGACACCGTAACCCAAGACCTCTAGTATTGTGATCGGCGCTAATAGCTAAATGGACTAGGGTACAAATACTTATAAGAATACTATACTAGTGGCTACATTCGTTACTATACAAAATCTATAACCATTCTGTAAGTCAAACTATAATTTGCAACAGCCAGGATAGATTTTACACGCACACACACACATATATTACGCCTATATCCCCGAAGGGGTAGGCAGAGGCGCATTACACACCCACAGATTGCCAGTATTTTTAGTTCCAAATAATAGGGCGCAAGCCTATTGACGTCACCGGGCACTCTAGAAAGTGGGTTATGTCCAAAATGGCCAAATTAATGTAATAAAATAAGCAATTATAATTTTGAAAACTAAATTTGAAACCTGTTGCCTTGCGATGAAATGTTAAAAGGCAACAAACAGATTTTACATCCTACTAAATAGAATCTCTACAGTCCAAGTTAATTAGTACCTAGGTTATGTAAGTACCTACTATTCCCTATTCTTTTATACTCTTCTTTACACCGCACCAGAGGTGACTGCTGTACAAAACGCAGATTAGACCCTGCGTCGAATACTGCTCTCACCTCTGGGACGGCTCCGCGAAGTATTTGCTGGACGCTCTCGACGCTATGCAGCGACGCGCTATTCGCATTATAGACTGTCCAGAGGGACGGGAAGCCTTGAGCCGATAGCCCAGCGCCGAACAATTGCTTCCTTGGCCGCGTTCTACCGTATTTACCACGGTGAGTGTTCTGAAGAGCTCTTCAACCGGATCCCACCCTCTCACTTCCGATCCCAAACAACGCGTGCCGGGCAGAGATGTCACTCTAGTTTTAGCGTTTTAAACGTTCGTTTCTCTGCCGAAGGATGGTGGCTTGGAACGCCCTGACAGCGCACGTGTTTCCTCCAACACATAACCCTGGGTTCTCTAAGCAAAGCGTGAATAGGCACATTACTGGGTCGTTGAGGGCCACTCTCTATAGGATTCCTGTGGGTGTACTATGAGAGTCGTCCACAATCGCCAGACGTCGCCACAGCTTACCATCAGGCGGGGAGCGTCAATTTGTCGACCTAAATATTAAAAAAAAATTCAAAATCTGTGCCTAGGTGCACTTACTTTTCTTTAAGCTTTGCTTCTTCCTGTGAGTATGTTTTTTTTTCGACGTTCGAATTTGTTTGCTTTAATCTGTAATTAGACATTATAATCATGATGATGATGATGAATCCATGGAATAATTTATTTACAATAGGGACACAAGAAAAAAATTAACATTAGAAGAAAATACTATTACACTAAAAACTATACTATACACACTAAAATCTACTTTATCTACAGGCGTCAAAACTCCTCCGCCTCGTCGCCGACCGGCAATATTCCCAGAAGGCTGGCAGCATTGCCACGTTGTATGGCAAGAATAACCTTTGAGCTAAAAAGTAACCAGCCTTCTGGTCTTGAGAAGAGTCGACCATGAGTTTCGAGATGATTTTAAAAAGTCCGCGAGCCCCAAGGTCCCAGCGTCTCCACCCCAAACGGCTCAAATATGTAGTCTCCTGCTAAATTTAGAATCTTAATTATTTAGTTTACTCTTCTAAATTAATACAAAGATAAATTAAAATCAGTAGGAAATTCTTAAATCTCTATTTATCTTTTCCAAAGCAATGCAATGAGGCAGAGAGATGAGAAAATCTGTTTTTTATTTTACGCAGATTAAGTAAATGAAACGTTGATAATATACTTTGGTATCCTTACACATTATGAACGGGGGTAGACTGCGGCGTGCACCAAGAGCCACAGTTCCCTTTGACTACGGGAGCATTTGTAATAGCGTTGACACCAGAAGCCGATGGGTGGACTGTGTGCTGAAAATTAGAGAAAAACTGTTAAGTTCAATTTGTTTTCGTCCGAAATACCGCAGTGTCTTAATTTGGGGCGGGGCCCCAAGAGATTAGACTACGTCCTCGCCGTCCGCCCTGGACCCCAACTTGACCACGGTAACGCAGTGGCAAGTTGGGTGACCGAACGTCGAAATCGAGACTTGAGTGGCCAACACAGAAGAAATTCTGCTATCATGGATATGCCTGACGAGACCCCCGGTACTGACACTGCCCTTTCCCGGGCAGTCTCAGCCGACGACCTACCGCATGAAACACGGAATTCGATGCCTCTTGATTTGGGGGCTCGCGTCGCGCCGCCTAGTTGCAGCGCGACGTCGACGCCCCAAGGAAATGTTGCTGCTGGGACGGACGGTGGGTCAGCTCCCAGTAGTGTGAAGGGTAAGGGCCGTTCTGCTTCGCAGAAGAGGACCCTCGAGAAGGAGGGGCCGCCGCGCGACCGGAGCACTAGTTGCTCTGGGTGGGGGTCCCTCCTCTCCAGCGATTCGGAGGAGGAGGTGCCAGTGAAGACGGTGCGCACGCGTCACGGCGCCTACAGAGTGCGCCCGCCTACTCCACCGCCGTCCTCTGTACCGTCCCTGCGTAGTCGCAGGGATATTGGTGTGCCGCCCGCGTGGGAGATCATGAGCATTCTCTCCCGCATGAACGCGGCCATGCGGGGGAGTAAGAATATGTCGGGGAGGAAGAAGATTGTGGCTTCACTGGTGGATGAAGCCCAATCCTCCCTTGACAAGCTCCTCGCGCGGAGCGCCACAAAGGAGGAGGCGAAGCTCCGCAAGCAGGTTGCGAGCCTGGAGGTGGAGCTCACTGCCTCCCGAAAGGAGATGGAAGATCTGCGTCGGGAGGTCACTGAGTTGACCACAGTGGTCAAGGCACCTCCAGGTCCCATGCCGCCTCCTCCTCTGACGGCTGGACCAGCGCCGAAGACGGCGCCTAGGACCGCGCCCACCACGGCGCCCGCCTCGCCGCCACAGCCTGTGCCGACTACGGTGCAGGTCCTGACGGCGATCGAGAGGCGCCTCGCGGTCCTGGAGGACCGGGCGTACCGCCCTCCGCTAGCGCGCCCCGCGTTTTCATACGCGGCGGCTGTTGGCGGTGCTCCCGCTCCCGGTCCTAGCGGCACACCTGCTGTCCGCCGCCCCGCTCCGCCCCCGTCCGCTTCGGTGAGCCGGATACCGGCCGAGACCGCGGCCCAGGCGCGGAAGGCCAAGGGGCGCGGCAAGAAGAGTGGCACCCCTGCCGCCTCCTCTTCCTCTATCGTCGCTCCCGCTGCTTCCTTACATCCCTCCAGACGGGAGGGATGGGAAGTAGTGGGAGCCAAGAAGAGGAAGACGAAGGCTGCCAAGAAAGCGGCCAAAGCCGCCGTGGCGAAGGCGCCGAAGAGGCCCCGCCCTCCTCGCTCCACCGCCGTCGTCCTGACGGTGACGACGGTAGTTGTGGAGAAAGGGGTGGGGTACGCCGACGTACTGAGGACCGTGAAGTCCTCAGTCAACCTCTCGGCCCTCGACATACAAGGGGGGCTCCGGTGCAAGACGACACGCACCGGGGCTCGCCTCCTCGAGGTCTCCGGCGCCTCCAGCGGCCCTAAAGCTGACGCCCTAGCGGCTCAGCTTAGGGTCGCGCTGGACGAAGAAGCCGTCCGCGTCACCAGACCCACCAAATGCGCCGCATTGCGCATCACGGGTCTGGATGACGCGGCCACGACGGAGGAAGTTGTCTCCGCCGTCGTGGAGGCGGGCGGCTGCCCCCGTGACCAGGTGAAGGCTGGAGATATCTCCTTCGGCTCCACTGGTCACGGGATGACAGTCGTCCAGTGCCCCGTCGCGGCGGCACTGAAAGTGGCGGACGAACGAAGCCTCCTCGTAGGGGGCTTCCTAAAGGCGCAGGTGCACCTCCTTCGTGCCCGGGAAACCAGATGTTTCCGGTGCATGGTGGTGGGGCACGTCGGAGTGCAGTGTACAGCGGAAGTCACCGTGGGCGATCGGTGCTTCCGCTGCAGCCGGCCCGGTCACAAGGCAAGTGCCTGTGATGCCCCGCCTCGCTGCTTTAGATGCGAGGCGGAGGGCAAGACCGCGGATCACCGGGTCGGCAGCACTACCTGCGCCGCCTCGAGGCCAAAACCTCGTCCGTCCGCTGAGAGCGGTGGGGGTGCCGCCCTTGCGCGGCCAGTTGTTTCGCGGCGGGATGCGGTTATGGACGTCAATTAATGTCTGACGCCCGTATCCGTATCCTGCAAGTGAATTTGAACCACTGCCGTGCTGCTCAGGATCTTCTGTACCAGAGCATCCGGCAGTGGTCCATAAACTTGGCCGTGGTCGCCGAGCCGTACTACGTCCACCCGGGAAGCCCGGTGGACGAGGACGGCTCGGCCTGTTGTATCTTTGGGGGGTCCGCCGCAGACAACTCGCGCCTTGCGATCATTGCAAGGGGCCGCGGGTGTGTTGCGGCGGACTATGATGGGTTGGCAGTCGTGGCCACCTACATCTCGCCGAACATTGACGAGTCTCAGTTTGAGCTATGGCTCACTGAGCTCGACATCGTCTTCGCTGCGTGCCGTCCTCGCCCTGTCCTGCTCCTGGGAGGAGGCGTGGGGCTCCCGGGAAACCAGGGACAAGGGGAGGCTTCTTGAGGACTGGACCAGAACACGTGGTCTGGAGGTCCTCAACCGGGGGAATGTCGCCACCTATTGGCGGCGGGGGGGGGGAATCGATCGTGGACGTAACGTTCGCATCCCCTGACCTCGCCCGCCGTATTACAGGCTGGCGCGTGGAGGAGGGTGAGGAGACGCACTCGGATCATCGGTACATCCGGTTCGATGTCGTCCCCCCACCTGACCTCCCACAGCCGGTGGCAAATCCCCCGGATCCGCGTTGGGCACTTCACCATCTGGATCGGGGGGCTCTCCTGGAGGCATCCATCGTGCAGGCCTGGATTCCGGCGCCGGACCGGCCTGCCGATGTGGATGCCGAGGCGGAGTGGTTCAGGAGAGCCATGTCGCAAATCTGTGATGCGGCGATGCCTAGGGTTACACCCAGACCGGCCAGGAAGCAGGTGTACTGGTGGTCGCCGGAGATTGCAGAGCTGCGCGCAGCATGCATCTCCGCCCGCCGCCGGTACACCAGGTTCCGCCGGAGGCGTCGCCGCCCAGACGACGCGGCAGCCCGAGAGGCGGAGCTTTTTCAGGCATACAGGGAGGCTAAAGGTAATCTCCAGGAGACGATAAAGCGGGCCAAGACGGCGGCCCGCGAGGAGCTCCTGGAGACCCTGCAGCAGAACCCATGGGGGCGCCCGTACCTACAGGTCATGGGCTCCCTGTTTCCGACGAGCGCGGAGGAGCACGTCCCTCCGCGCATGGCTCCGTCTCTGCCCGACGCGGATAGCACCAGCGAAGACGACGTACCCGAAGTCAGGGTGGGGGAGCTAGGTGCGGCAGTACTCCGGCTTAAACGCCGGAAAATCACTGCCCCCGGACCCGACGGCATTCCTGGCCGTGCATGGGTCCTGGCCCTCGAAGAACTCGGGCCTCGACTGATGGGGCTCTTTAGCGCATGCCTCGAAAGGGGCCAGTTTCCCAAGGTGTGGAGGACGGGGAAACTGGTCCCGATCCGTAAGGCGGGGCGGCCGGTGGACTCACCGTCCGGATATCGGCCGATCGTGTTGCTCGACGAGGTGTGTAAGCTCTTTGAGCGAATTATCGCGGAACGCCTCGTCGAGCATCTCACGAGTGTGGGGCCAGACCTGGCGGATAACCAGTTCGGTTTCCGTCGGGGACGCTCCACCGTGAGCGCGATCATGCGCGTGAAGAGCCTGACGGAGGAAGCAGTCTCGCAGGGCAAGGTGGTGGTGGCGGTGTCTCTTGACATCGCCAACGCGTTCAACACCTTGCCATGGGATGCGTTAGGGAGGCGCTCGTGTATCACGAAACGCCTCTCTACCTCCGTCGTATTGTCGAGGCCTATCTCTCGGAGAGGGCCATAGCTTTCCCCAGCTGGCTCGGGCCAGCTCGGCGAGATGTGTCGTGCGGTGTTCCGCAGGGGTCGGTCCTGGGGCCGCTTCTGTGGAACATCGGCTACGACTGGGTGCTGCGGGGTGCGTTGCCTAGGGGTGTCGGCGTAACGTGCTACGCCGACGATACCCTCGTCACGGCGCGGGGTGCAACGTACCAGGAGGCAGCACTCAAGGTCACGACGGGTGTTGCTCGAGTCGTGGGTCGGATACGGCAGCTGGGACTGGAGGTGGCCTTGCACAAGTCCGAGGTTCTGTGTTTTCACAGACCTCGGAACGGTCCACCAGAAGGTTCCAGCATAAATGTGGGAGGTGTTAGCATCGGCATCAAGCCCTCGATGAAGTACGTAGGGATCGTACTTGATAGCCGATGGAACTTCGGACCACATTTCCGAAGTTTGGTCCCCAAGGTGACGCAGGCATCGGTCGCGCTTTCGCGACTGATGCCCAACCTAAAGGGACCCAACGCCTCCTGCAGGAGACTGTACCTGGGGATCGTGCGGAGTATGGCCCTATACGGGGCTCCCGTATGGGCGGATAGGTTGGCGGTCAAGGGGAACGTGACTCTGTTAAACAGACCACTTAGAACCTTGGCCGTCAGAACCGTACGGGGGTACCGCACGATCTCCGGAGAGGCTGCATGTCTCCTAGCCGGGACCCCTCCATGGGACCTGGAAGCGAGAGCCCTTGCGTCATTGTTCCAATGGCGCAAGGAGGCGCTGGAGCGGGACCACAGGCCTGCGTCTCGAGAAATCGAGGACCAGCGGTCCCAACTCCGCCAGGATCTCATGGAGTCATGGAGGGTGCGACTTGAGCAACCCAAGGGGGGTGCCATCTTCATCGCGGCGGTGAGACCGATCATGGACGATTGGCTACAGAGGCAGCATGGTGACCTCACGTACCGTGCGACGCAGATGGTTGCCGGGCATGGATGCTTCGGTAGCTATCTGTTTCGCATGCATCGTGAGGTCACACCCCGGTGTCAACACTGCGAGGTTTCCGACGACGACACCGCACTCCACACGTTGGTGGAGTGCTCAGCGTGGGCGAGTCAGCGCCGGGACCTCGTAGTGGGTCTGGGCGTGGATACCCTCTCGCTGGGGACCATGCTCCAAGCCATGGTATCCAGCGGGAGTAGGTGGAACGCGGCCGTGTCCTTCTGCGAGCAAGTCATGCTCGCGAAGGAGGCGGCCGGGAGGGAGAGGGAGCGTACCCTCCCCGCCGAGTTCCGTAGTCGGCGGCCAGGCCGCCCCAGACTACGCGACTACGCCCAAGACTATCGTCCTCCATGATCGGGGCCTGAGGACGGCGGGATCGCCACCCACCGTCCTTACAGAAGCAGGCTAGAAGGGTTGCGTGCTGCGGGGCCTTTGCCCCATAGCACGCAACCAGATTCACTCACTGACGCGGGATAAAACCCGACCCCAATGACGCGGGATTCTCGTCCCGACCAAACACACGCAGAGACCACAGGGGTGGTCAAAGTCCGCCGGGCGCCACTGGACATACCCTCTGCTAGTAACCAGGGACGCCCGGCAACGGACGTTAGAGCGGCCGCGGCCTTGGGCCGCGGAATTAAAAAAAAAAAGAAAAAAAAAAAAAGTGTCTTAATTTACCAATGTGTGTTGCCAGCGATGACAGTATTATGAAACTGAGACATGGCAATTAACAGTGCACCTTATAACAGAATAGGGAATAGTATGTAAGTATGGGCCTTATGCAGAAGCTCACTGTCGCCCAAAAAAGGGCTATGCTCGGTGTGTCACTTCGTGATGCAATTCGTAACGATGAGATGCGAAGGTGGACCAGGGTCAAAAATCAAATCAATCAAAATATCTTTATTCATGTAGGTCACAAAGTAACACTTATGAACGTCAAAAAAAGAAAATGCTTCTACGTTTACATTTACCGCCAGATTTGCAAGGCAATAGGTAGAGCCTGTGAGGAAAGAACCTGGCAAGAAAAACTCACGGCCACTCTTTTTATTCGCCAGTAAATACAATAATTCTGTTACAACAATAAAAAGAGGGCAAGGGCAGTACGTGACCATGTGTGGACCAAGTGAACTTAAAAATTATGGATCTCTGTTATTCACAAACAAAGTCAAATACTAGTTAAAGGTGCCACATAATCTCAAAGTACCCATACCTAACAATATCATATTAATAATAATTTAACAATAATAAGTGAATTTCAGCAATAAACCGACATAGACCAAAGAGCCATCAAGCTCAAGTCCCAGTGGGCAGTGTACATCACTCTTAGGACTGATGGCCGATGGGGCCCAATAAATCCTCAAGTGGCGACTGAGTACTAGTACCCAGCATAGGCCTGCCACAAGGTGGACTGACTACCTACATCGTAAAGGTCGCGGGAAGCCACTGGATGTGGAAAGCGTAAGACCGAATATTGTAGAGATCATTGGGGAGACCCAGGAGTGGGCGACAATCGGCTGAAATGATGAATGATGACGACTTTAACTTTATTTATGTGTAATAGATTTTGTCTATCTTTATCTACGCCCTAATGTCCAAAGCTACTGACGCTAGCGGAGCCGCAAACACCGCAGGTCGTAGGTTTTTTTAAAGTTCCCGCTCCAAGGCCTCCACTGCCCCAACGTGCATTGTCGGGTGCCTCTGATGCGCATCCGGAGCCATTTCCATTGGCGCCGGCGCCGGCAAAGTAACACGCGGTTGGATCGGGTGTTGTTATCTTTGGGGTCGGGGTTTATCTCGCGTCAGTTAGTGAATTTGCGGGCTGAGGTCGATGGTCTTGGGCGTATATAAGTCTGCGGCACACTGGCAGCCGACTATTCGAACTTTAGCGGGGAGGGCACGCTCCCTCTCTCGCTCGGCCGCTTTCTTCGCCAGCAAGATCTGCTCGCAGAAGGACACGGCCGCGTTCCACCTACTCCCACTGAGACCATGGCTTGAAGCATGGTATCCAGCCAGCGAGAGGGAGTTTGTAGGTATAAAATATATTTCGACTATAGCACAGTAGAATTTAAGACAAAATATGACCCATTTTGAAATAAAACAATAAAATTCCAATAAAAACAAGGGTATGAAGAATGGATATGAGATATCATGTCTGCGCAGCATTTACGAGTTATGCGACATAAACGACCACACTAAACTTGACCATTTTATGTTATATCCAGTAGGTACTATAACAGCACCTAAGAGTATAACTACAAATGGTATGAACATACGTGGAACATACTGGTATAGTGGGAACATAAATATCTGTTAATATAAAATGGTTCTTTCTAGAACACAAATTGCTAGTAAATTTATAATTTGATCATGCACAGATAATACAAAATACAAAGTCGAGGACGAATGGATATAACGGTTGACGGACGAATGAGGGTTCCGAGACTTTAACTACGGAACACTAAAACATAGTTATTTGTATAAATTTGTGACATTGAGGGTCACAAGGTTGGCATAAAGTAGTGGACGGTATGTGTCGGAACTCTAAACACTTATTAGACTAGATATGAACAAAAAATATTGAGACAGTCTCAAACCCTCTGTTACGAGTCGTAGTTTTATGATTAGCCCACATGTCGTTATAATGGTCATAATAACACCATAACAGCACACAATACAGCTATCAATTCATTACGGACTCGCGACAATAATATTTCATTGTTTACCGGCTGAGTAAGAAAGCACTTAATAGCTTTTTTGTATTCTAATCACAGTGAGGTGCGCTGAGGATAATGGCGACGTCCTCGCTTCATCGACTGAGCGCGATGGATGGATCACAGAATAATGCGGGCTTGGAATTTAAATGGTTTAGGGTTAATTCAGAGTCAGGTGAGCCGCGGGCCTGTACTTTGGGTTCTTCTTCGAATTAATAAAATGTAGGTATATAAATGTGTTTCTTGCAAGTGTATGGGAAAACTCCATCATTCACCGAGCCTTTTCCCAACTCAGTTGGGGTCGGCTTTCCAGTCTAACTGCGATTCGGCTGAACTTCGATATTTTCCGTGAAGCGACTGCCATCTGACCTTCACAACCCATGGGCGATATCGAAGTTCTGTAGTTAGACCGGTCGGATTTTTGATTTAGGGCTCCAACTACCCCTAACGACTGCCATAGATGTTAGTATGACAACCGGGACCGACGGCTTAACGTGCTCTCCGAGGCACGGAGGGGGTCTCAATGTCTTAAGAAATGGTCACCCATCCTAAGACCGGCCTGAGTCGATGTTGCTTAACCTTTGCAATGTGTTAACATTGTCGGTTACCACTAGACCACGAGCCCCTCTCTCCTCAAGTGTATGGAAAAACTAAACATATAGAATTCCCGATCCTTGCCATAGGGTCATCTGTCAGTCAGCAGATGAACCGCGTGCAGGTGAGGAAGATTTGGGCCCTGGAAGTATTTATAGGGCCTTTTAGCCACACCCCCTTTTTTTTAAGCCCTATGTCCATTGCCGGGCTTCTCTGGTACGCACCAGAGGAGGTATTTCCAATGGCACACCTTTGGCCAACTGTGTAGCCTCTTCGGGGGTTTGGTCGGGATGAAAATCTCGCGTCGTTGGGGTCAGGTTTTATCCGCGTCCAGCCTGCTTCTGTAATGACGGTGGGTGGCTATCCCGCCGTCCTCAGGCCCCGACGGGGGATACAATCCCTAGGTACTTCATCGAGGGCTTCATGCCGATGCTAACGCCTCCTACAGCTAACTTTCCAACCTCGGACTTGTGCAGGGCCACCTCCAGTCCCAGCTGCTGTATCCGACCCACGACTTGAGCAATACCCGTGGTGACCTTGAGTGCTGCCTCCTGGTAAGTTGCATCCCGCGCCGTGACGACGGTATCGTCGGCGTAACGTGCTACGCTGACGTGCCCTCAGGCAACGCACCCCGCAGCACCCAGTCGTAGCCGATGTTCCACAGAAGTGGCCCTAGGACCGACCCCTGTGGAACACCGCACGACACATCTCGCCGAGCCGGCCCGAGCCAGCTGGGGTAAGCTATGGTCTTAACCCCTTTGAGGTGTTAATAGCGCCTCTTACTATAGTATAACTAAATAATAAGAAATACTAATATAATTTTACAACATGAATCACAAAAACTATAGTCATATAGCTGGATTCGAACCAGCGACTGTTCCCTCTCCAGGACGAGCAATCTACCAACTGACCAAGACAATTTGTGATCATATTGTGTTAATATCGCGACTTACGGCGGGCGTTGCCAGAGCGCCATCTACCAGTATTTGAAAACTACTAGTAGGTAATAGGTAATAGTTGAAGAAATACTAAATTGTACAGAACTGCGATGTATTATTTCGAAAATTCTTCTCCCAAAGTACCTAATTGGTGAGTAATTAAAATTATTGACAGAGGTGTGACGGTAGTGAATTAGCAGAGTCATCATAATATTGATAGTTGACGTGTGTATAAACTGGTAGTAAAAAGTATAGACAATATAGATTGCCAATATTTTGTGTCTTACAGTGGTTCAAGGCTATTTACTATGGCAGTATTGATGAATTGATGTGTGTCTTCCTTACATTGAAGAAGCTGGTTGCCGGCCTGAATTCTAATAATAGGTATATAGGTTTTAAATATACCTACGTAGGTATATTTAAAACCTATATACCTATTATTATTATATATACCTATTAAGTAGTTATATACTTACTTACTAATGGGGCTCGTGGTCTAGTGGTAACCGACAATGTTAACACATTGCAAAGGTTAAGCAACATCGACTCAGGCCAGTCTTAGGATGGGTGACCATTTCTTAAGACATTGAGACCCCTCCGTACCTCGGAGAGCACGTTAAGCCGTCGGTCCCGGTTGTCATACGAACATCTATGGCAGTCGTTAGGGGTAGTTGGAGCCCTAAATCAAAAATCCGACCGGTCTAACTACAGAACTTCGATATCGCCCATGGGTTGTGGAGGTCAGATGGCAGTCGCTTCACGGAAAATATCGAAGTTCAGCCGAATCGCAGTTAGACTGGAAAGCCGACCCCAACTGAGTTGGGAAAAGGTTCGGTGAATGAATGATACTTACTTACTAATATCATATAAAACAAAGTCACTTCCGGTGTCTGTCCGTCCCTATCTATGTACCTAGTATGCTTAGATCTTTAAAACGGGTCTAGTTCATAATATCGACAATTCGACAGTCAGTACATCGATAGTCGCTGTATCGAAAACGTTCCATCGACGGGTTAATGTATCGAAAGTACCCCAAATCGATGGTACGCTACATCAACAGTACACCAAATCGATGGTACGCTACATCGACAGTACACCAAATCGATAGTACGCTGCATCGACTACCATACCCGAGACAGATTTAAATAAAAACACAGGATTTTTAAAAGTTTTAATAACAACTTTTTAAATCTGTAAATTGCTTGATTTTTATGTAACCCACATAAAATGGTTGAAAAAACATCTGATAGCGAAGACAGCAGCTCCATGAGCATAACATTTTAGTTTGGTTCATTGCCATTATTTTATTTAAAATCTCAATCCATTCGATCGAGACGCACTCTCCAAATTCAAAAACTGCGATATCATCCTTGTACTTCGAAATTAATAAATACAATTGTAAATTTGAATAATAATTGAATGAAATAATTGAATAATTGAATTTGAATGAAAATTGAAATAATAATAACTAAGGGTATTACATACCTAAATACGAATTTATGTTTTTTCAACCATTTTATATAATGTTACATCAAAATCAAGCAATTTATAGATTTAACAAATTGTTATTTAAAAAAATCCTGTGTTTTTTATTTAATTCTAGCTCGATTTGGTGTACTGTCGATGTAGCGTACCGTCGTTTTAGTGTACAGTCGACATAGTGTACTATCAATTTGGTGTACTGTCGATCTAGCGTACCATCGATTTGGTGTACTGTCGATGTAGCGTACCATCGATTTGGTGTACTGTCGATGTAGCGTCCCATCGATTTGGGGTACTGTTGATACATTAACCCGTCGATGGAACGTTTTCGATACAGCGACCATCGATGTAGTGACCGTCGATATTATGAACTAGACCCCTTTAAAACTACGCAACGGATTTTGTTTGATACAGTTTAATGGATAGGTAGAGTGTTTCTCGAGGAAGGTTTTAGTTTTCTCAAGCAGGCAAACCGTGGGCGTCCGCTAGTTAGATATAAAGCTGAAGAGTTCGTTTAGACAAAGGAGCTAATTGAGTAGTTCGAATTCAAAAATTAATATTCAACTAAATACGTGGGTAATTATTACCTATAATATAGTCAGTCACTGGTATTGGTCCTCCAAAATAGGGGAGTGAGCATATTGCCGTTCTCATAAAAATAGAACACAAAAAACTATCACAGCTAGTCATAAAGGTCAAACTATTTTCTTTTAACTGCAGTTAAGTGTTGACCGTAAGCAATTAACTGAATTGACGTTATTAAGTAAGTATTTTCGTCGTAACTAGTAGGTACCAGGGGTGGGCCCGGGCCCAATTACTTAAATAGGTAGGTATCTACTTTACAAAATGTACCTGATGAGGATTACGTAACTACTTGACTTTGTAGCAATATTTTGAGTTCTTCACTACATATTATAAAACAAAGTCGCCCGTTCTGTATGTATGCGTAGATCTTTAAAACTATGCAACGGATTTAGATGCGGTTTTCACCAATTGATAGAGTGGTTCTCGGCAACGCCGCGAGCGTCCGCTAGTCAATAGCCTGGAGAACCGTAACATAGGTTTCGTACCCAGTACAGACTCCAGCTCTCGCAAAGGAATAAATTAACACAAAAAAAACAATCTAAAAAAATATAATATAAATAAATAAGTACAAAGATTATTTGCATTTACTTACTAAATAATAAACAATATTACAAACAAGCGCAACTTAATTTATAAACTTACATACCACATCAACTTTAATTTCCATTTCAAGGGCTGACAAAATGAAACCTAAGTTCAGATAACCTCACATTCTAAAAAAAAATTCAAATGTTAAAAACAAACTTCGTCAAAGGAAAAACTATTGGAATTTTCCGGTTAACGACACACGCGATCGCCACAAAGGCCTTCAGCGGACTGTACAAACACTTTTGGTTGTACTCGTAAGTTCATACTTACTACGATTGAAGGAGCTCGCTATTAAGGCCAATAGTGTACCTATGTATTAAAATTCCAGCCCCTTCCTTGACTTAGTGTTGACTTACGGGGAGTTTGGTAAGTACAAATAAATGGAGTTATGTAGGTAAAACGTCGGTCCTACATTTTCATCATTCACCGAGGCTTTTCCCAACTCAGTTGGGGTCGGCTTTCCAGTCTAACTGCGATTCGGCTGAACTTCGATATTTTCCGTGAAGCGACTGCCATCGGTCGGTCCTACATATCAATTTATTTAAGTTAAGTATTAGGACGGTCGAAACGCTTTTTTTCACTTCTGTACAATAAAACAAGTAAATGTAGGTATTGTACCTACTTAACTAAAGAGGATATAATCTAAACTTTTTTTCGAAAATATCGAAACTTGTATGTAAAAATTCAAAAATGCATAGCTCAAAATTTTTAATTTTTATGAGTAGGCATGCCGCTTATACTCGGTGACACACCCTCTTAACTACAAGTGATGGACAAAGGGCGGCCTTATCGCTGACAGCGATTTCTTCCAGGCAACCTTAGGATGGAAAAGGAGTAACAATACTAGGTATGCAATGCATGCTGCTAATTGCAAATGTTGAGCGGTGCAAATGTTGTTATTACATATCAGAATCAGAATCGAACACTTAAATTAATTAATCGAATGAAAAAAAAATCGATTTTCATTATTGACGCACTAGTTTCCATGGCAACCATTTAATCATCTGGTTTTTTGGTGATGTCCAGGACATTTTCGGTGATTATACCTCCGTAGTCAGCTCTATTTTCATGATTTCAGAGATATGCACTCCCGGGTATGATGTCGACCAGCTTGCCAAATTTGGTCAAAATCGGTCGAGCCGTTTCGGAGGAGTTGGCACACAAACGATTTACACTTGTCGCCTAAGATTGAGCTCCGCATATAAAAATACTAAACTTAAACTTACTATACGTGTAGTGTACATAATAATGAAAAAGTGAGACAACTAGACAAGTTTCAAATTTATAATGTGTACAAAACGCGAAAGTTTGAATAAGTATACATAGGTACATTTTCTAGATCTCACTTGACTGCGCTCAGGCAGGAAAAGCATAGGGATCATAGGAAACCCTAAATATATTTTTACACGACCACGATACTTTCACTTACGTATAGAATATACCTACATAAGTGAGAGTAAAAGAAGTTCTTCTTCTTTTTTTTAAAACGTGGCTCCATCGTTATTATCGATGAATTCCATTTCCAATGTCAAAGTAATGCTTGATAGTCCCCCACACACAGAAGAACTAGTTATTCCGAACTAGCTCGAGGTGCAGGACAATATAAGAAACGTGGTTCGGTATAAGTGAGGGTCTGGGAACCCGATTTTTGCGGAGCGCCAGAGGTAACCTAAAAAGCCATCAGCCAAAAATCGAACTCCCGACCAAGTTCCTCTCTTCGTCACTAAAGTCTAGGACATCATAAATATTTCAAAATAACGTCTGCCCCTGTTGCTACCTCAGAAGAAAAAAATAGCATTCCTAATTTAAATAAAAGGGAATGTTCGTCTGTTTTATAACAGTTTCAATACGGCTATAGACCTCATTGAGTAAGAGGATTGACAGTATAAATTTTTTTAATGGCGGGAAAAGCAATTTAACAGTACAATAACGATTTCTCACTCAGTATCTTATTAGAATTAGAATTGAGGATTTTCGATGAAATTCTCTGGGCAAGTAAATACCTTTATAGGTAGGGTTAGGTATGCTTAGGTACCCATACATATAGTGGGTATTTTCAGGGTTCCGTGCCCAAAGGGTAAAACGGGAAACCTATTACTGAGACTTCGCTGTCCGTCCGTCTGTCCCCAGGCTGCATCTCATAAACCATGATAGATAGTTGAAATTTTGACAGATAATGTCATTGTATTTCTGTTGCCGCTATAACAACAAATACTAAAAAACATAATAAAATAAATATTTAGAGGGGTTCCCATACAACAAACATAATTTGTTTTGCCATTTTTTCTACCATGTACTTACGGACCCTTCGTGCGCGAGTCTAGTTCGAGACGCCCAGGACTTTAATTGGCTGTGCCACAGCGGCTGGCCCGTAAGATTTTGTTGCCTTTGATCAACATTTCATCGCTAGGCTACGGGTTTAAATTTTTTATCAAAATTACAATACAGCTGCTACTTTTTATTAAATTCATTCGGGCATTTTGGACATAACCCACTATATTTGTGCCCGGTGACAGCAATAGGCTTGCCCCTATTACGTGGAACTGAAATACTGGCAAATCGTGGGCGTGTAATGCAGCTCTGCCTACGCGTTCGGGGATATATTCGTGATATGTGTATGTATGGACGGAAGTCGATGCTCACTGTGCTAGCCCTATTATAAGTACTCGGAGTCTGCGTGAAACGTGAAAGTAGGTACTTACGGAGCTGTAGCAGTCATACAAAGAGGCGAAGGGTTTTCTCCAGGAAGCTATAAAGTGGGCCAATATTCTATATATTATATTTAATATATAGAGCTCCTGGAGATTTTGAACGGGAACCCATGGGGGCGCCCGTACCTACATGTCAGAGGTAAACTCGCAGTAACATCGCCAACGCTTTCAACACCTTGCCATAGAGTTGCGTTAGGGAGGCGCTCATGCATCACGACACGCCTTTCTACCTCTGTCGTATTGTCGGGGCTTACCTTTCGGAGAGG
The DNA here is from genome assembly GCA_963556515.1 of Nudaria mundana. Classification (NCBI taxonomy): domain Eukaryota; kingdom Metazoa; phylum Arthropoda; class Insecta; order Lepidoptera; family Erebidae; genus Nudaria; species Nudaria mundana. Next base: position 19,740,584 of record OY748291.1, on the reverse strand, counting down.
GCCATAGCTTACTCTAGCTGGCTCGGCCCAGCTCGGCGAGAAGTCTCGTGCGGTGTTCCGCAGGGACCGCTTCTGTGGAACATCGGCTACGACTGGGTGCTGCTGGGTGTGTTGCCTGAGGGCGTCGGCGTGACGTGATACGCCGACGATACCCTCGTCACGGCGCGGGGTGCAACGCATCAGGAGGCAGCACTCAAGGTCACGACGGGTGTTGCTCAAGTCGTGGGTCGGATACGACGGCTGGGACTAGAGGTGGACCTGCACAAGTCCGAGGTTCTTTGTTTTCACGGACCTCGGAACGGTCCACCTGAAGGTTCCAGCATAACTGTAGGAGGCGTTAGCATCGGCATAAAGCCCTCAATGAAGTACCTAGGGATCGTACTTGATAGCCGATGGAACTTCGGACTACATTTCCGAAGTTTGGTCCCTAAAGTGACGAGGACATCAGTCGCGCTTTCGCGACTCATGCCCAACATAAAGGGACCCAACGCCTCCTGCAGGAGACTGTACCTGGGGATCGTGCAGAGTATGGCCCTTTAGGGGGCTCCCGTAAAGGCGGAAAGATTGACGGTCAAGAGGAACGCAACTTTACTGAATCGGCCACTGAGGACCTTGGCCGTCAAAACCATACGGGGGTACCGCACGATCTCCGGAGACGCTGCATGTCTCTTACCCAGGACCCCTCCATGGGACCTGGAAGCGAGAGCCCATGCGTCATTGTTTCAATGGCACAAGGAGGCGCTGGAGAGGGACCACAGGCCTGCGACTCGAGAAATCGAGGACTAGCGGTCCCAACTCCGTCAGGATCTCATGGAGACTTGGAGGGTGCGACTTGGGCAAGCAAAGTGGGGAACTACCGTCGTCGCGGCGGTGAGACCGATCATGGACGAGTGGCTGCAGAGGCGGCATGTTGACCTCACGTATCGTGCGACGCAGATCGTTACCCTTACCGGGCATGGATGCTTCGGAAGGTATCTGTTTCGTATCCATCGTGAGGTCACACCACGGTGTCAACACTACGAGGTTTCCGACGACGAGTCAGCGCCGAGACCTCGTAGTAACCCAACCCCAACGACGCGGGATTTTCATTCCGACCAAACCCCCCGAAGAGACCACACAGCTGGCCAAAGTCCGCCGGGTGGTGGAAATACCTTCTGGGGTCACCGGAGACGCCCGCAGCAATGGACATGAGAGCGGTCGCGATCTCACGGAATTAAAAAAAAAAGGTACTTACTACTTATAAAAGCTGAATATAAGCGGAATAAGTAGGTTAGCCAAGATCATCAACAGGAAATTCGTAGGCTCTGCATGCTTTAAATACTTAGTAGGTACCTACTGAACGGTGGTGGTATAAATAGCTAACAGAAGCTAGAAGGCGTACCTCCCCCTACCTATATACCTAAACCTACTTCCCTATTTATTCAACAGTAGGTAATTCTGCTTCTAGTCGAATATGATTGTTTGTGTCTGGGCTCTTAGTCCCAAATGTGTAATTGATATGATACTTAGTTTTAAGGTATTTATCTATGGGCCATAGAATAAGTTTATATACCATCTTGACTTGTCTATTTGTTGCCTGAAATAAACGTTTAAATAAATAAATAAAAAAATAAGTTGGCGTTCTAATCCAATATGGAAAGTGGTCAATCAGATGGCACGATGTAGGTACTTACCCATGTTCGTAGGTATGCATATCTTACCTACTTTTTTTTTAATTCTAGTTAAATCCGCGTCTTCGCCATCGCCTGTACGAATGTGTTTTCCCTTGCCCATAAAACCCAGTTCATACCGGAGTAACATTTTCAATTCCATGGCAACATCGAGGTCAACAAATAAAGTTATTTAAACAAAGCAAATGAACGACCTACCACAGAATAGGGAATAAAAGTATGTACCTTTGAATTGAATTTAAGATGGTAATTACTCACATAGGTACTTACCATACCTACGTATTAGGACATACCTATTTCGGTACCTACTATACCTAAGTATCATAAGTCACTCTAACTCTATAATAAAATTAACATTCATTTAATCAAAAAATAAACTCACCCTTCTTAGAATTTTAAAACTCTCCAATATCATCTTGTCTTGATTGAAACGCTGTAACTTTTATTACAATTTTCAATATATCAGCCAGCTTTCTATAGATTGGTGACGAAACCGGAAAATTGCGTGCGAAAAACCTCTGTCGATAGCAATCACATGTGTCAATTTTATGAGTTGAAAGATTCTTAAACGACAAATTTAAATATGTCACATTTCGTAGGTGTAGAAACGGTATAACAGACATATTTAATTTATTCGCCTATTCACTTTTATTTGGGCGGGTGGGACGTACGTAATATTTATCGGGAGAGAATGTATTGTCTATTCGAAAAACCAGCGGTTAAAGCGCTTTGAATATACTCTGGTCGCAAAGCGCTTTAATAAATAGTAGTAATTACCTACTCCTGTCGCGTCCACTTGCCAAGACTCGTGAGAGATTCTGTATACAGCATAACAGTTGATCTTTAACTTTTATTGTAGGTATTTAGTGGATCTATATTACTAGGTAAAGCTACGCTGCTGTAAACAGTGCGCGGCATTTTTTTTTTCTATTAACCTGCTCCATGGGAGCTCCGCTCGCCTTCGGCTAGCTTCGCTCAATTAATGTAGAAATTAATGTACATAACTAACAGGCAAAATAATACAAATATGTACAATAATATTTGTGCCTATTTTAATATAGCGATATAAGTATCTACCTATCTGATTGCATCGTTTTACAACAACATTTATTGGATGAGAGAAAATTGCGGAATCAACGCTGAAAGTCAGATACGTGAAATGGCAGATAAGCATAATGTCGGATTTTTGACATTTTGCTTATATGGTTATTCGCGTTTACGTCCTATGACGTATCCGTCGTCTTGCTATTAAAGGTTCACAGATATGCATAGTGACATAAGCAGAATGTCGGATTTCTTTATTTTTATATGACTATTTATATAAACATATTTATACACTTTGTCGCGTTGAAATTTGATCACAATTGAACTGAATTCCTGTTATGTGGTAAGTTATAAATTAATAGTGTATTGATTAATTAATATTCATTTTAATTTGACTCTCAAGCAATATTTATTTAGGGTCAACACACTGTACAATATTTTACAATATTGTTACTGCAAATGAAAAATAATTTTACAAAGTTTCTGATGATAATTCGTTAGTACTTTTAATAGGGAACACCCAAATACTCCGAAATACTTTATTCCGAATTTCGATGTTCCGAATTTCAAAAGTCCGAATTTCATAATACCTAAGAATTGTAATGTCTATTATTAAAAATCACGAAACTTATTTTACCGAAAGTCATTAATGCGATTTGTTAGTTTTTCGATTTTCATACGTTCGAAGAGTCAAATGCTCGAAGGGTTCTCGGTCCGAAACACGACATTACGATTTTCAATACTTCGAATAAACTAAAAGTTAACATGTATGTTCTACAGAACTTAGTGACAGAAAGAAATCGCTGCAGAACCAACTTCACGCAGTCTGGTCTGGGTATCTGGAATGGGTAGAAGTGGGTTAGGTTAGGTTAGAACTGTGACCACAACAGAGCGCGCGCCGAGCGAGCGAAGCGAGCGTGCCGCGGCAGCGGCCGGCGGAGCGCCGGAATTGATCTGTATAATATAAAAAAATTGGGAAACATACTTTGGCATGTGACCAGGGAAACAAAATATTTTTATTCATCGGACACAGGACAATGCATCTGTCATTTGTTTTTAATTCTACCTCCTCATACTAAATATAATATTGTACCTATTTCTCTCTGATGAGCAATTATGTGTTTATGTGTCTTGCTATTTCATCATTAAGTCGGACTTTTTGTTACTCGAAATTTAGGAATTATAAAAATAAGAATAATGATCAATGGGAGTTGTTATATTCGAAATTTTGAAAATCGGTATTTTGAAATTGGTATTTGTGACTGACGGAATAAAGTTATTCGTATTTATGTAGTGTACGCCTTTGAATAACTAAAAGTCTGACATTTTGCTTATCCATATTTTCACGTATCCGACATTCTGCTTATCTGTCTGATAAGCAGAATGTCGGATACGCGAAACGTCATCATCAGAAACTTAGTAAACTAACTACCCCCGATGCAATTCATCGTGTTTTTTATTCCATTGGCCACCTGCGTGAGAGTGATTCAGGTGTCACTTAACTAGGAATTGCAGGTCTTGCAATACTTCAGGGTCACTGGTGAGGCCATCAGTCCCGGGTGCCTTACGAACATCGATGTCTTGGCAATCGTTACGGGTAGTTGGAGCTCTGAAACATCCAACTGGTCTTCCTACAGAACCAGAGTTCTGTGCTCCACACAGAACTCTGGTTCTGGTCAGATTCGCAGTTAGGGCGTTTGTGCACTACGCGGAATTTTTCGGACAGAAAATCTCAGAAGATAACTTTATTAGGCTAAGGACGAAAGAGACCGGACGGTATGTCGTTGCTACCGTGGAAGATGGGAAGGCCTTTGGTGTGGGACGCTACATGCGTTGACACCTTAGCACCTTCACACCTTCCAAGCACATCCGGATGTGCCGGCGCTGCTGCTGCATCGGCTGAAGGCCTTAAACGGCGTAAATATGCTAACCTAGCAGGTGATTACATAGTTGAGCCGTTTGGGGTTGAGACACTGGGGTCGTGGGGTCCGAGTGCTCGCCGCCTTTATAGATACATTGCTAAACGCCTAATCGATGCTTCTCAGGACCAGAAGGCTGGCTATTTACTGGCCCAAAGAATAAGTCTCGCCATCCAACGTGGCAACACAGCCAGCATTCTGGGAACCTTCCCAGTCGGCAATGACGCGGAGGATTTTTTAAACGATATTTTGTAATGTAAATATTTTTAGTCTATAATTATGTTTATTTTGTACATTGTAATTCGTATAAGGTAGGTAGGAACTGAAATCATCGCATCGACCGAACGTATACAATGTGAAATGTATTTCACATTGTATACGTTCGGTCCGGAAAAATCCGGACGGCCGTATCTGTAACATTCCGTGTAGTGCACAATCGCCCTTGACTGGAAAGCAACTGAGTTAGGAACAGGCTCAGTACATAGATAGTGTGATTGATTTTTTTAAATGTCTCCGTCAGAGAAGTTTGGTTATTTAGAAGAATTGGTTTCACGCTTAGAGGAGAGGCGTTTTGAAAGTTATTAGGTACCTACCTAAGTAAATTTCTATTAGGTATGATATAAGTACTTACTTAATTAAACTTGGAGTTCGATATTTTGCTACTGGTCACAGTCATTTATAAAATCGGCGTTTATAAAATCAAATAAAAATTAACATTAAAGTAAATATTTCCAAATCCGATATTTCGACATTTGCGATTGAAGCGCTGAAAGGAGGAAAGATTTTAAGCATTGCGCGCGCATTTCATTCATGCGCAGATTGCGTAGGGCCTTCCGTGTACTCTGTGGCCTCCCGGCATGGGCATGGTGTGAAATGGGCGTTTTCACATTGCACGATAGCGATATCGTGACGATATAGGGGAGGTATTGCATTGGGCATGTGTTGTCAAGCAATTTAAGAAATGTTTAAATTGTCATTATGCAGATGGGTACTGCAGTACCTACCTCATCAGGTCAGGGGCCCAAGTCGCGTAAATGAACGTAAAACGCCATGCTCCTGCTATACTACTACGTTGCAACTGTAATTGGTCAAAAAATCGGTAGACTGCTAAACTCACAAGCAACGCGCCAGGATGGCGCCAGAAAGGCTCCCCCTGCACCCCCTCCCATCACAAGTTCCATTCGCCTGCATAAAATATCCCGGAAATTCTCATCCCGCAAAAATACCCAAGATTCCCAGTACCCCATATCTCGAAAACTAAGCATCCCAGGTCAATTTCACCCTCATTTTTCCGGCACCCTTACCTCCGCTATATCGTCACGATAAAATGCACGATATCGTGGCAGTGTGAAAGCGCCCAATGTGTTGTGACTTGTGTGCACAGATCTAATAGAGATACTACGTTTGTGTGTGTTGTGTCGGTCGTCTGGCGGTAAAACAGCCCGTTCGCCCGCCTCGATCCCCCTCCCACACAGCACGTCATAGTCCGTCCGATCTGTCACTCACTTGTCTGTCAGTGCAGTGTCAGGTGTCAGTGTCAGTTAATGGTTTTGTTTATTTGTTTGTGGTTTGTGTTGAGGTGTTGTATCTTGCTGATCAAATTCTCGAGACGACATCAAAGCTATATTGATACAATATAACAGTTTTACTTATACTTTGATGTGAACAAGAATATAAAACAAACGCAAGCTATCTATCTAATAGTAATCAGTCCAGTAAAATGAATCCAGGTATGTACTTCAACGTTTTTGTTTTGTTTTCATCGTTAGTTTACATTGTACTTCTCATCTTAGTAAGTAAAAGCTTTTTGAATAGCAAGCTGACAGCAATATAAAATTTTAAAATGAAAATGAAAACATCTATTATGGTAAGTTTGTTCACAGAATTAAAAAAAAATATAAGTCTTGGCTGCCGAACCTCATCTTATTATTCTCTTCTCATCTGGTCTACCAAAATATTGTGGGAGTCTACCCATACCCACACTATGCTAGAAGAAACTAACTTAATAGCTCAATTTTCCTGAATAAGTTTATTAACTCTATAATTGGTAAATTGTGAGGAATTGCAAGCCATAAGACCTATAGCCGAATATTCAAACCTCACTCAAATATTCAAATAAGTACTCAAAAGTGATAATTGGGTATGAAAAATTGGAGTTTAAATTTTTCATACCCAAACATCTTGTTGGCTACTGGCTACTGAAACATTTAAACAGCTTATAAATATTTAAGTGATGTTTCAGTATTAGGTCAATACATCTATAAACTAATGATTCAATAAAACTCAAAAATTACTACACTGATTTCAAAGTTGGTATCATCATTATGCTTGAGTAACATAACAGGCTATGTTTATGCCTAGAAAAAACTGTCATACAGGTGGACAAACTACTATTAGTAAAGATACAATATTTTAATTCATTTTAATAAACTCAGTTGTACATTCCACAATTTTCTTTATAATTTAAAATCCTGACCGGTTTTGCCCAATATATGGCATCATCAAAGGTAATCACTTTCACACTATACACACTACATAGCACTTTCGAATTAATATTCCTGGAATATTTAATTCAATTTCATCTCGCAGCTACCCATAGCTGACAATGGACTCCAATTTAGAGTCTTATGTCTGGTATATTAATTAGACAGTGACACACTGTAGTATGAAAGTCAATACCTTTTATGATGCCATATATTGGGTGAAACTGGTCAGAATTTTAAATACCTTTTATGATGCCATATATTGGTAGAAACTGGTCAGAATTTTAAATACCTTTTATGATGCCATATATTGGGTGAAACTGGTCAGAATTTTAAATATCTTTTATGATACCATATATTGGGTGAAACTGGGCAGATTTTTAAATAATAAAGACAATTGTGGAATGTACAAGTGAGTTTAATCAAAATGTATTATTATAAGTTCCACCAAGTGCCGACAATCGAAATCATAAATAATACAATATTTTATACTATTACAGGTAATATTTTATAGATGTTTAGAAATCACTTGTTCAACTTCATTTTAATTTTTTTTAGATTCTAAACGTAAGCAAGTAAATGGGGAACAGTTAACAGCCTTGTTAGACTTCCTCAAAGAACACCAAGAACTGGCCAAAGGTTTAACTAGAGGACTTGGGGGCAAATTTCATACAGTAAAAAGCTGGAATTTGTGTGCCAAAAAACTAAACACAATTAAAGATGGTGCTGTTAAAGATGGAAAGGCTTGGTCAAAGGTGAAATAAATAAATATTTTTGGACATTCTCACACAACATCATCTAACCCAAATAAAGATAATATTATAAGCTTGTGTTATGGGATCTAGACGACTGATAAACTTACTTATATATTTCTAAACACATACATACTATACATGGAAAACACCCTAACTCCAAAACAATTTTTTTTTTGGATCACACAACATATTGATTCATCCCGTAATCAAACCTGGGGCCTCATGGACTGCAGTTGCATACTTAAACCACTGCACATAGTGTAATATGATCAAAATATCTGCCTAGTCTAGGACAGTTAAACAAACATGATGAGGGGTGTACAGAGGTGAATTACGCATCTATATTTTGCCAGTGACTTTGGTAGTCTCACATAAAATGGGGCAAGCCTATTGCCACTCAGGACCCATGTTACGTTGGTCAGTATAGGTACTTAAATTCTCTGTAGATCGGGCCAATATTTCTGAAATGTAAAGTGGTCCCAAGTCAGTTCACTTGCAAGTGGTGTACCTGCCGATCAACAAACGAGGCTCTAACAAACAAGGCTCTAACAAACGAGGCTCTAACAAACATGAGGGATCACAAAGTTACTGGTGAAAGGTATAATAAATATTTGCCTACCCTTTCAAGAAAACAGCCGTGTTTATAATAGACTAGGTATGCAATGCATGCTGCTGTGGCAAAAAACTGAGCAAAGTGTTAAATTTTCGAATTAAGATTTTTCTTTGATGGTATGTCCGATTTTCATTTTTTTTTGTTCTAAACCACCCTCACGCCACACGTTATCACTGTGGTAAGTTTGAAGGAGATCGGAGGAGTATGCGGACAAACGAAATACATGAGTCGCCTAAGATTGAGCTTCGCTCACTTCGCTCAACTAGCGGACGCCCGCTGCTTCGCCCGCTTGACAAATTATATACACAAAAACCTTCTTCGAAAACTATTCTATCTATTGGCGAAAGCCGTATAAAAATCCGTTGCGTAGTTTTAAAGATCTAAGCATACACAGGGAACGGAAGTGACTTTCTTTTTTGCCCATGTTATGTTTATGATTTCTAGTACTGGTGTGATATAAAATATCGTGTCCGAAGGCGTGCCTTACAGTTGAAGGTAGCGAGAGACAACAATAGGCCCCCACCTGATGGACTGCTCCCTTTGTCGTCAAAGGAAGAAACCATACTTAGTATTATAGGAGATAATGCTGTTGATGGTGTAGTTATAAAGAGAGATCCACTTGGTGATGAGGTTGGTACATATAATCTACTAAAATTAAATATTGACAATTGGTCGCCCATTATGTTCGAATAGTTAGACCTCGCAAACAGTGTTGGGGCTTTTTTTCTCCCTTTTCCCCCCATTTTTTTTTAAAGCAAGGCACACTTATGTACAACTACCATGGAGGAGCTCATGGCCTAGTGGTAACGGACAATGTTAACACATTGCAAAGGTTAAGCAACTTCTAGTCAGGCCGGTCTTAGGATGTGTGACCATTTCTTAAGACACCGATGATACCCCTCCGTGCCTCGAAGAACACGTTAAGCCGTCGGTCCCGGTTGTCATACGAACATCTATGGCAGTTGTTAGGGGTAGTTGGAGCTCTGAATCAAAAATCACACACAGACTACAGAACTTCGATATCGCCCATGGGCTGTGGAGGTCAGATGGCAGTCGCTTCACGGAAAATATCGAAGTTCAGCCGAATCGCAGTTAGACTGGAAAGCCGACCCCAACTGAGTTGGGAAAAGGCTCGGTGAATGATGACGACTTAGGTACACCAAGTTTCATGAAGATCCAATAAAAAATATGGCTGCTAGACTACACATACATACAGATGGACGAAAGCAAAATTTTCAAGTCTCGAAATGTAGACGCTTCGCTCGGTCATCTAATAAGTATTATAAAACTGCTTATTTGTACGCGCTTATCTCAGGAGCTACTGTATTATAAATAGAAAAAATAATTTTGTGTTAAATAGTCCCATTTATCGAGTAAGGCAAGCTGGACATGGAGAAGACTTCGTGTATAAAAGAATATCCCATACTTAAGCGCTCTTCACACGTATCGGGCGTAGCCTATCAGAAGCGCCTCTCATTGGCGAATTCCGAGGAATTAGCCAACGAGTGTCGTAAAATTATCCTTTGTGTCAATTCAGGTAATTTTTCAGTATGTACTTCCATATTGTTTCAGGACACTGATATCGAAGAACTTGATAATATGACAAGACATAATGAAGCCCCTGGTGATCCATTCTACAGTAAGTACCTACTTATCCCGCCTGAGATCATCGTTTTAGCTACCTATTCATTTGGAAAACTTTATTTGAATTTTGCTTGTACTCGTATTCTAAAGCTCTGTTAGTCCTATCCTACGTAATAGAAGGCGAGGGACGATACAAGCGTTCTCGAACGCTTCGAGTTTAAATGTTTATTCATTGGGTCACAAATACAAGACACTTTTGACAGTCATTAAGAGTGATTCTACAATTAGATAGGTACCGCCAAATGCGCTGGCTTTGCCTAAAGCAAAATCTGGCAAGACATCGCAAGGTCTGCACTCTTTTTCAATCGCTAGTAATTTCAAAATTGTTACGGAACAAATACCTATGTAATAAAAATTTTTTCGCTTACAATAATTTGTAGATAAAAAGTCATAAATCACCATACACGTCCTGCATTCTTCCTGGTGTAGTAGTGCCCATGATGCTGAGAGCATTGCCCCGCTGAATGGCAATGGACAATCTTTGCACCAGGAAAGACCCAGAGCTAGTGTCACCGGACCTCTCCCTAATTCTACGCGTAATACGTACATGACAATATTTTAAAAGATATAATTTTATGTTTCGGACCTTGTCCGTTTGTCAGCAATTGAGGATGATGTTGATTTTTTATTCCAAAATATAAAATATATTTGTAGGTACTCGTAGTACTCGATCCAGTAATCGTAAAAGACGTCATTCGAATGATCACATAGAGTGGGAGGCTAGACGGGAGCCCAGCACTCCACCTGTCAAAAAACATGAGGCAGCTCGGAGCAATGGAGATGTTGATGAATCTGGTGAGATTATATTCCTTTAGACTTTATATACTCTTCATTAATTCAGATATGTACTTAGATAAATGATTTTGGACATTCTTACACAACATCATTTAGCCCAAACTTAGCTATAAGCTTTTGATATGGGATCTAGACAACTGACAATATCCTTAAATATTTAAAAAAAATTCATAATATACTTACATAGAAAACATCCAAACTCCGAAACAAACTTTTGTGGATCACGCAAATATTTGATTCGAACCCGAGACTTCGGAGTCGAAAGCCGATGCACTACCGACCACGCCACCGAATCAGTAAAATTAGATGTTTATTTAGATGTATGTAGGTAGGTATTTTATTTATATATAAATAAATAAATATAAATAATATAAATAAATATTTTAGGACATTTTCACACAACGTCATCTAGCCCAAATTAAGCTAATATAAGCTTGTGTTATAGGATCTAGACAACTGATAAACATACTTATATATTTCTAAATACATACATATTATACATAGAAAATACCCAAACTCCGAAACAAACATTTGTGGATCACACAAATGATCACACAAATAATTCGATTCGACCCGGAATCGAACCTGGGACCTCAGGGGCGGCAGTCGCATACTCATACCATTGAGCCACCGAGGCAGTCTTTATATTTATAATTTCTTTCTCTTTTTCTTTTATATTTATAATTTCTTCTCTTTTCTTTCTCTTCTTGATCTTTAAAAAAACCGCATCAAAATCCGTTGCGTAGTTTTAAAGATCTAACTATACACAGAGACAGACAGCAAAAGCGACTTTGTTTAATACATACTATGTTAGGATAAGATATTTATTTACTACTAGCTGATCGCCGCAGCTCCGCCCGCGTGTTTTAGTTTACTCGTTCCCGATAAACAGTAGCCTATATTACTCAGGGTGAATGTAGCTTTCCAATGGTGAAAGAATTTTTGAAATCGGCACAGTAGTTTTTGAGTTTATTCATTACAAACATACACACAAAAATACAAATCTTTCCTCTTTATTATATAGTAGTGTAGATTTGCAATCTATAGATACTTAATAGGTATTATAATGAACAAAGATTTGACTGTTTGTATGTTTGCTCGCTTGGTTAATTATACTGATCTAAGAGCAGTTGAAGACCGACTTTCACTTTCACCCATTTGGTTACACTTTTTATCAAACACCACTCACTAAAGTAATCGTCGCTTGCCTGCAAATAACCTTAATAGTAATAAAATACCCTTGAACACTTTTCCATAGGTAATTTATCATAGGCGTCATGTTTGACAATGCATAACATTTGATCAGAAACGTGTCTCGTCCGGTTATGGGTGAAGGTTGTTTTTCTACGTTTCCTATACTATAATTTCAGATAAATTTAGTAAAGGGATTTTTTTTCTCTTTTTTTTTCTAGATCCCGACGACGACGCATCTAAATTCCTTCGATTGGAACAAGAAAAACTAGATAACACTAAACGTATAGCGACCTCTGTAGAGTCAATAAGTACCACCTTAACAAGATTTGTCGATGTTATGATACAAATTAGAGATATATTGATGAATAATAGAATTAATTTTTAATCCAAAAAACTGCAAAAGGAACCTGTGATTCATTTCGATTGTAAAGTAAGCGTTAGGTTTTAAGATAATAATAAAAAATCTCTAGGGGAAAGTCGGGTAATTACGAACCCTAAGGCATTTTGATGACGGCAAAGAAATCACGTTAGTTGTATGGTAGGTATGCATATCTTTCTTATAAGTAAAACAGTTGCGTTCGGGATAACCAACCGATCGTGTTTCACATACTCTCCCCTATTGTACACAAAATACAGGCAAATAAATCTTAAATTTTAGTGTTATTTATTGCAAGAAATCATTGGTTTTTGAATTAAATTCCGGAAAGATGTTTGTTGCCACGCGTAAACCGTGGAACAGATTTGGATAAAATTTAGCACATTTATAGACCATTTTCAGAGTTGACACATAGGACCTTAATATACCGGTATATCTTCCCGGGAACGATTAATCTATTCGACGGAATCTCATTCAAAAACTTTTTACTTAATTTTTTTTTCATTTGTCAAATGTCTTTGTTATGTGGGCCTTTCTCTACTAACTGGAAACTTGTCTATTGACAGTTGTCCCAACCCTATTTTCAGGCCCGACCCGTGGCACAACTGTGATGTTCAACTGGTTGTACTACGGAGAAGTAAAGTTACCCATGGTTCAACTCTTTTTTTTGGTATTATGATTATGAACCGTGGTACAACGGTGGAATTATGTCCAACTGGTTGGATCACTGGGATAAGATGATCGTGTAAAACAAATGAACGTCTATAAAACAAATGACTATCGTTAAGTGATCTGACAACGATTGTGATTGTAAAAACTGGGTGCAAGCGATTGGTGCAATAAAGATGTTAATGAAGTGAAATAATAAACATTTACTCGTATTTATTGAAAATATTTTTATGAGGTATATTATACCGGGTGTTACGTAAGGGTTATATCAACCCGAAGCCAGCCCCATCAGCTGGTCGACCAGAACCCGTTTCGATATGTAGCGACCGCTAAAGAAGAAAAAAAAGTTCATAATCAATAATTATTACCGAATAAAATACACACTTGTTTAAACAACACTAGCTAAAATCAGCTGATTCGGTCATCGCCATCAAATAGGTAGTACAAATAATGCGCGCCTGTGAAAAGCCTTCCGTCTCACTCCGAGCATTTTGTCTCTGTTTCGCACCAAGCGATGCCCCACGATGCGCTCGGTCGGCGTCGGTCGCCGTTTGAAGTTTCCTAGAATTTTATTTAAAATTATTTAGCAAGGTCACAGGTCAGTTCAGTTGCATTCTTTGCTTTGTTTAGTGTGATAGGTAATTAGTTGTTTAGTGTGTTAATTTGTGAGTTGTGTCAAGTTGTGTGTGATAGTGATTGTGTTGTGTAGTAATGGCTCTGAGTAACGAAGAGTATTACGAGATGATGCTTTGTGTAGGAGCATCAGAAGGCAATTTGAACTTTATAATAAATCAGTTGGATGACGAACTCACAGTGATGCCAGTGTTAGGTTACGTAGATCTCGTCATGAACAATAACATAATGATGAACTTTTTTTTCTTCTTTGGCGGTCGCCACATATCGAAACGGGTTCTGGTTGACCAACAGATAGGGCTGGCTTCGGGTTGATATAACCCTTACGTAACACCCTGTATGTTCATCATCTTTATAGGCGTGTGCCTAACGCTATTTGTCGATTGCATGCCCAATAGTTATGCGTCCATCCAATAACAAATATTTCTCGTTTTCACACGATACTAATGATTATACATGTAGTATAATCATTAGTATAGTGTGAAAACGAGAAATATTCACGCGTCAATATCAACGTTTTAATCATCAATAGACAATTAATCAAAAGTGGTAGTAAGTGCATTGCACTTCAGCATTGATAGATAACCTTTTCCTGTTTATTACCAGTAGTTCCATAGATATTCGTACATTCAATTCCCAGTAGTACAACTAGTTGGACCAAGGAAAGAACAACTCACTCCAGTTGAACCATTGGTAAAGATATTTCCCCATAGAACAACCAGTTGAACCATGGGTAACTTTACTTCTCCGTAGTTGAACATCACAGTTGTACTGGGTGGGTCGGGAGGGCCTATTTTTCTAGAAAATTTAAAATATTATGTTGTCGATAAATAGTTATAAAATATAAATACATATAAACAAGAAACCATTGAAATTAAAATTATAAGTGTTTTTTGTTCACATGTATTCAATATTCTTTATGTTTATAGAGTTATAAGATTTTACATTTTTAAATACAACTAATAAAAACCGAACCGAATCATACTCAATCCGGAATTAGGACATAACAGAGAACTGTTTTTAGTGGTTTTTAGACCGAATTTATGAAATGATTATGATTATAAATATTGATTAAGCTTGGCTCCTTAAATAACAGGTTATAATATATACTATGTGTTTTTATAAATAAAACTATATATAATATAGCCAAAGTAAAAAAAAAATGCTTGGACCATGATTTTCCTGTTAGTAGAGAAACGAAAAAAGAAAGTAACAGCGGGCAGAATTGAAAATTGTCAAAAACTATATCAGATTAATAATAATTAAAGTTATATTGTATAGTCTAATAATTTGGTAATAGTATCTTGAAAGATTTTCGGACATTGGTGATTTTAAAGATTTTGATTTGCTCTTTAATTAAAATTTATAAGACTACTCATTTTCAAAATTCTGGGAATATTCTCCTATTTTCCGATCAAATGATTAGGAGTTGGAGTACATCTATACTTATAATAAATCTGTAGAAGTGAAAATTCTGTACATTGAAAATATCAAAAAAAAGAATGGCAGGGGGTGTGACCAGACCGACAATGAACCCAAAAATGTGATTAAAAAATTTTTTGTCCGTCTGTCTGTTTGTTCAGGCATCACGCAAAAACTACCGGTTCGATTACGATGAAACTTGGTATAATTATTCTTTAATATCCTGGGCACGACCCTGGGTACTTTTTATCCCGGAAAAGTATGTACAATAAAAAACAAACTTAATTTTGCGGTTCGATCCCTAGACCCGATTACTGTACCAACCGCAAATAATAAGTTTGTCGCAGGTCACCCGCAGTGGAGTTCACTAAGGGGCGCTGCACACGGCGCAGATACTATAATAGTTTACCTTAAGATACAATATCGCTCGCCATACAATTCCATGGACACACGACACGACGAAGATAATAAATAATATTTCATATTTTCGTATCTTTAGATGAATTTGTATGGTATAATAGAGAATATAATATAGAAAGTGTTGTAGGGGGCTTTATGAACGCAATAAAACCCAAAACAATGGTTTTTAATAGAACTTTTGTCTGTTTGTCTGAATGTTTGAACACGCTAATCTTAGAAACGGCTTAACCGATTTGAATTTTTGATTTGTATTTGCGGTTTTCAGTAATGTGTTGTGGTTTATTCAACTTAACATTTAAGGTTTGGTTTTCAATCGATTCATAAATAAAAAAATTATGTAGATCTAAAGTAACACGCAGGCGGAGCTGCGGGCAACAGCTAGTTATGTAATAAATACATCTGTACCTAGACAAAACTTACCTTCTTGTAAATAGAAAAAAATATAACACTCCTACTTAGAAATATGTTGTACAGTTCTCGAGGGATAAGCGGAGCTTTGCATTTGCGTGAGTGCAGAGTACGTGAACGTATATGTGACCTCTTTTACACACACATGTGTTATACACATGTGTGTGTAAAAGAGTTTTTACTCTACTTTTCGTGGTCATTCACACAAATGCAAAGCTCAGCTTTCCCACGCGAACTGTACAGCTACGTAAAGATGGTTATAATTAATAAAAATGTTACATCAAATTTATCGATTATTTTTTGACCTTCTTGTCTTGCTTGATTGAAACATATCTGTCATTAGTAGTCGCTCATATAATCAAGCAGTAGACCTCGCGAACATTAAAATATTATCTGGGCTTTTTAGCTGTTTAGATTGGGGGGGGGGGGGGGAGGGGGGATACACGCACACCCACACTCTGTTTTAACAATAAAATGGGCTTTAAAGTTGAATATCTCACAAAAGAATTCTTAAATAAAAGAACTGCCTTAGAAACCTCTCAATGTTTTTAAAAGACATATGTAATGATACCCCACACTATAAGTTAGACACGAAAATAAAGCAAAGTTTCATCTGTCTAGCATCAACCTATAACACACGCATAGCCTTATCCGCCTGGCGACACTGGAAATACCTTCTGCCTGTGAACCAGAGACGCCCGGCGTTAGAGCGGTCGCGGAATTAAAAAACAAAAAAACACGCATAGCCTAGAACACACAATATAGACAGACGAAACCAAAATTCTCTAGTCTCTAAATGTAGTCGCTTCGCTAGCTCGGTCAATTAATTAAGGCTGGACGTGATATGATAGAGTATCCTAATAGTAAGTCCCAGAAAAGAGTACCTAGCCACTCAGCCGTCCTGGGACAAAAGCGTCCCAAAATCAAATTTATACCTAACCCTCGGAGAAATATCTTTATTTTTTTTTTATTTCGGGTTTAATTTCTACCTGACCTAAAAGTTTTATAGATTATTGCTATCGAGTTTTGAAATAGATACACGCCCAGCTATTTTTGTTGCAAAGGTTTTTATCATCAAGGGCGGAAAGTATTTTCGTAAATTTCCGCGCCAGTGCAGTGGGGGGCTGACGTGTCACACTATAATAGCCATGAGAATGATGAGATGAGGCTAGGTAGACATATTGCTTAGTTTGACCCGGAAATATTTTTGCACGCTCGATTAGCACACGTTGCTCTGTATCGAAAAATCTTCTTCCCTTCCTGATAAGTATAATCTAAGGCACGTTTTGTTTTGTTGTGAATTGTCTGAAGGTTTAATAATAACGTGATAAACCCAAGATAGGCGCCCAACGGATCGCGAGTAGATTTCAATGGTCTTGTATCAACGTTCTGGGATCAAATAGTTCAAATGATGATAAAGCAACAGGCAATGTTGTAAGACGTCAGTGTTTAGTGAGCCATGTACCTCATTATTGTAGTGTTCTAGTTATATTAGTTAAGAGAATGAAGTATCTGTGGGTTTTTATTTTGTGTATAGTAAGGTTTGTAACTTTTATGTGTACTGTTTTATTATTTTTAACCCCAATTAATTGATTACTGCACTGTAAAACTATTAAAATAGGTGTGTAAGTCATTAAGTGCCTTTGGTAAATATTATTATTTCCATAGAAACACAATTTTAATAGGACGATCTGGTAAGAATATCCTTTTAAAAAATATTGAGGCGTCTTCATCGATAAACTAATATTCAAAACAAATCCGAACAATTCAGAACCTCTTTTTATTATTAAAGTCGTTTAAAAATACGTGACTATACTTGAAGTGTTTAACATGACTGTTTTCGTTTAGATACATTTAGAAACCAACGCAACAATTTCTTAGAATGTATAAAGTTAATAGTTTGATTTTCAGCGCAAATGGGAGACTTGCAGTAAATTATTATGACGACAAAGTTAATAATTTAATATCAGATGTAAAACCAACTACAGCTGTAGAAACTATAGATAACAATCACGACAAAAATTTGATTACAGCGAATATTATTGAGAATAATGACACAACAGTCGTAGAAGACATTTCTAATACAGAAAATAATACGAACAATAATTTAATAAACGCTATATTTGAAAGACGAAATGCTACAGTTACAAAAGTAGAACCAAAAAATATCACAGAGAAAGTATCATCTGAAAAAAATGATGTGTTCAATGAAAAAACTAACATTAATGTTAATTTTATTAACATGAGAAACATAATTATTAACAATACTGAAACTGTGATAAATAAAACACGAGGTTGTTTTGCAGAGAAAGAGATATTTGATAATTTATTAAATCCGAACTATAACTTAACTTATATTGTACAGAATCTATGCAAATCTGCGTCTTCCAGCTTTACATTGAAAGTTGACACCGGTCCACCATTGATTTTGTCAAATTATATTAAAGAAGGCAGGTCAAAAGAAGCTCGTATTGCGGCTAAAGTCGATTCAAGCCTTTTCCTAGGCATCAAAAGTTATTCCGGCTTTTTCACGGTGAATGAGACATACAACTCCAATGTATTCTTTTGGTATTTCCCTGTACTGAATTCGAATGTTAGCGAAAGCCCGTGGATTATTTGGTTGCAAGGAGGACCTGGCGCATCAAGTTTGACTGGTCTTTTTGAGGAGATTGGTCCTTTTACAGTGGTTAACAATACCTTGAAGTGTAAGTATTATTTATTTTTGTTTATTTATTTATGTACAGTATGTACTCATATGAAGGTAGAAAAGTGAGACCATAAACATTAAGCTAGAGCAACAGTACAAAAGTTATTTCGAATGGAAGATCTTTTAGTGGGGCAAGAAAATTCTTAGTAGAATAAAGTTTGTGTGCGTAAGTTTATATTTAACTAGTGGACGCCCGCAGCTTCGCGCGCTTTACAAATTATAAACTTAAACATTTCTCGAGAACAAGTCTATCCATTAGTGAAAACGGCATCAAAATCCGTTGCGCAGTTATAAAGATCTAAGCATACATAGAGACGAAAGCGACTTTGTTTTATAATATGTAGTGATAGTGATAAGGACTAATTGCCATTTTTTATCCATGAACCTTACTACGTAAATTATATAAAAAAATATTATAGGTAGGTAGGGTATACTATAACCTATTCTTATGGACTGTAGAGAGTTTCTAGGGAGAAAAAAAAATAAAAGTTCAATTCTTTCTATCATTATTTCAAATTCTAAATGACATATTCATTTAGAATTTGAAATAATGATAGAATATAAAATAATACTGCGAAGAAATCCCCTTTCCTTCCCCTACCCTCTCTTCAGAATGCATTATTACCAATGAAGGACAACCTTGATATCCTTGGCATAGACGTTCGTCGAGAGCTCAATAATAAAAACTACATCGAAAGATGTATAGGGCTAGCTTCGCGGAAACTAGGAATACTGAATAAGGTAAAGAGATTCTTTACACCGGACCAGAGGTGTCTGCTGTACAAGACGCAGATTAGACCCTGCGTCGAATACTGCTCTCACCTCTGGGACGGCTCCGCGAAGTATCTGCTGGACGCTCTCGACGCTATGCAGCGACGGGCTATCCGTATTATTGGTTGTCCGGAGGTAACGGGAAGCCTTGAGCCGCTAGCTCAGCGCCGAACAATAGCTTCCTTGGCCGCATTCTACCGTATTTACCACGGCGAGTGTTCTGAAGAGCTCTTCAATCTGATCCCACCCTCTTCCTTCCGATCCCGAACGACTCGTGCCGGGCAGAGATGCCACCCCCACACAGTGGATAGCATGTTCGCGAGAACCGAACGTTTTAAACGTTCGTTTCTCTGCCGAACGATAGTGGCCTGGAACGCCCTGCCTGTGCACGTGTTTCCTCCCACATATAATCCTGGGTTCTTTAAGCGGAGCGTGAAGAGGCACATCAGTAGGTCGTCAAGTTGAGGGCCACTCTCAATAGTAATGTGTGCTGTGAGAGTGGCCCACAATCGCTAGACGTCGTCACGACTTACCACCAGGCGGGCGGCGTCAATTTGGCGAACCAAATATAAAAAAAAAAAAAAAAAAAAAAAAAAAAAAAGGGTCCGTGAATTGTTCTAATGTAATTGGTATATAGGTATTTTTTTTACTACTATGTCTATTGCCGCGGGCGTCTCTGGTACGCACTACAATGTATCTCCAGTGACGCCCGGCTGGTATATAGGTCTAATGTACCTAAGTGATTGGTCGTGCGTTTTCACGGCCTGAGTTCGATTCGATTCTACTGACTACCGAGAAGATCTAATCGAACTTTCAGCTTAATTGTTAGTGTTAACGGGAATGCTACTAATTAGTCTTGAACATTCTGGCCTTGGACTTATAAGTAAGAACTTCGGTCAAATACTCATGACCAGCGCTCGTTTAGTAGGTATGTTATTGTAAGAATAAATTAAAGCATATCATAAATGTAGGACATGAATACTTGATGTGATATTATGTTCTATTGCTACAAATAGACCAGCCAATCTTGACCTTGCTGTTTTATCTCTTTGTATTAATGAACTTTGAACTACGTGCTTTTCATTTGAAGATGTTTTATTGCTAAATAAGATGTAGGTACCTATAGCATGAAGTGACGATTAAATTATTAATAAAACATAGTTAGGTATATGTCAAAGACTTTACTGACTGTCCAATAGGTTACCTAACCATTGGGTTGTTTGAATTTGGTGGCTCTTTTTTTTATCCGTGGCCTTCTGCCCCGGCCGCACCTACGTCCATTGCCGAGCGCCTCCGGAGGGCACTGAAAGAATTCCCAGTGGCGCCTGGCGGACCTTGGCGTGTGGCCGCGGTGTGGTGGTCGGGTGTTACCCAGCATCTATGGGGTCGGGTATTATCCCGCATCGATGAGTAAAGGCCTTCTAGCCTGCTTCTGTAAGGTCGGTGGGTTGCTAATTCATCGTCCTCAGGCCCCGATCATGGAGGTCGATGGTACTGGGCGTAGTCACGTCTGCGGCGCCCTCCCCGCACACTTTAGAAATCAGCGGGGAGGGTACGCTCCCTCACCCTACCGGCCGCCTCCTTCACAAGCATAACCTGCTCGCTGAAGGAAACGACCGCATTCCACTGGCTCCCGCTATGGCCACGGCCGTACGAGCCATGGACCATGGCTCGTAGCATGCTCTCCAGATTTTGTTTGCTCTAGAGTAGGTACCCAATCCTGATCAATTCCATGGATTCCTTGGAAACGATTAGCTATAGGTATACCATTTTTACTATTACAGTTAGTAACAACTGTAAATAATTATTTCTAACACTAACTTTATGGTAAAAGTTACTTGAACAATTCATTAGGTTTTTTTGCTCTAATTCTCACCATTTAACAACAATTAAAGCAAAGTAGGATTTGTAACAACGTGTATATCTTTTTTTTTAATTCCGCGGCCTAAGGCCGCGGCCTCTCTCATGTCCGTTGGTAACCCTCCGGTTCACACGCAGAGGGTATTTCCAGTAGCGCCCGGCGTAGTTTGACCATTTCCGTGGGCTCTTCGGGGGTTTGGTAGGGATGAGAATCCCGCGTCGTTGGGGTAGGGTGTTATCCCGAGTCGGCTTACTTCTGTAAGGACGGCGGGTAGCTATCCCGCCGTCCTCAGGCCCCGATCATGGAGGTCGATGATCTTGGGCGTAATGAGTCTGCGGCGCCCTCGCCGCTGACTTCGGAACTTGGCGGGGAGAGTACGCTCCCTCTCCCTCTCGGCTGCCTCCTTCGCGATCATGACTTGCTCGCAGAAGGACACGGCCGCGTTCCACCCACTCCCGCTGGAAACGTGTATATCTGTATTAAATCGACTGCCTCGGTTTAATAATAATAATAAATATTTTTGGACATTCTCACACAACTTTCGTCTAGCCCAAACTAAACTATATGCTTGTGCTATGGGATCTAGACAACTGATAAACATACTTATATATTTCTAAAGTGGTATAAATATGCGACTGTCGTACCTGAGGTCTTAGGTTCCATTCCGGGTCGAATCAATTATTTGTGGAATCCACAAATGTTTGTTTCGGAGTTTGGGTGTTTTCTATGTAAAACTATGTATGTATTTAGAAATATGTAAGTATGTTATCAGTAGTCTAGATCCTATAGCACAAGCTTATTAACTTAAATTGGTTTAGATGACGTTGTGTGAGAATATCCAACAATATTTATTTATAATATCGAAAAATTAAGAAAAAAGAAATAATAATTATTAGTAGTTAGGCAAGTATTTACACTTCGATCAAACAGGTAGTAATAATAAATATCGATGGTATGTTATCTACAGTTGTAGTTTATTTCAGCGAATCCGTTCACGTGGCTACATAACCACTCTCTACTGTTTATTGACAACCCTGTGGGCACAGGATATAGTTTCACAGAACACGACGATGGATTTGTTACAAACATGGCTGGGGTAAGCCTATTAGTCAATTGAAATGTTACATGAGCTTTGCATTTTTTAGAGGACGCAATCTTATTTTTGAAACATGTGTGGGGGTCAATAGAAGCTTAACCTCAAGTTAGTGCGGTCACCACCCATGTCCCCCGGCCGCAAGGGGTGAGAACACTTTTTTCGCGATATCATGGAAACTATGCGTCCTACAAAAAAATTGTGAAGTCATAGTTTGTAGCTAATTGTTTTAAAAATTAAAGAAGTATGGGAGACGTCTCAGGGAGTCTAATAAAAGTTCAATGCGTACTTCTTGTTCACCTTTAATATGCACAATTCAGGGTACGTGCCTGGTTAGGCTTCGCGTAACAGTGGATCGAGTCTTAACAATACGTGGTTACAAGATATTACAACCCGCGGATATATATATAGGTGAGGGTCTAGTATAGACCCCTAACACAAAGTCACGGACTGTAACTCTATATCACGTCCGCATAGTATTGCGGTCAGGTGTCGACTGACTGCCCAAGTCTGCCGGCTAGTCGAAAGAGGCGCTTGCGATCTATTCTTCAGGATATGAACAAGAAAGCGCCGGAATATCCTAATAAAAGAGAAATCGGTGAGGGTCGTTTACTATTGTATCCTAAACACAATAAGCGCCTGCATCCCCTAATAAAAGAGAGATCGGCGCCTAGACCAGATGCGATGCGAGCCTTTGTGCTCGCTCGGGACGGAAGTGGTTTACTATATCGTCATAAAAGAGAGATCGTAGCTTAGTCCAGGTACCTACGTGGGATGTGAGCCCTTGTGGTTCGCACGGGACGGGACTGGCTTACTACATACTCCCCCTCCAGTTCAGGAGAACGCCCTCGTTCCTGGACTGGTGACCTATCTGCCCTAACTAGACGTTCTGGCGATCTATCCGCCCTAGCCGGACTTCCTCGGTTCCGTTTAGGATTTAGGCGTAGGGTGCAAATCGTTGAAGGGATTGTTGTAGGCAACTATGTCTTGGATGTGGTACTTACCTAAAAGATTATCAGGTTCGTTTACGTGTGATAGAATATAAGTTGTTGGGCTTACCCTTTTAACTACTTGATACGGCCCGTCGCGCTTTGGAGCAAACTGGTCTGCTTAACGTATCCGCAACAACATTAGCTTTACCCGGTGTGAATTGGAAGGCGATATCGAAGGACTGCAATTTCAATGCCCAACGAACTAACCTACCCGTTGGCGATTTCAGAGACAGCAGCCAACGAAGTGGTTGATGGTCACTTCCAATAACTACGGGTTGGCCATCTAAATAAGCTCTGAACCGTTCGACTGCCCACACGACGGCAAGTGCCACTCGTTCGGTGGTCGAATAATTCCGTTCCGCATTATTTAGGTGACGACTCGCATACTCTATCGGTTTTTCTTGCTTGTCGTTGCCTTGTAGCAATACAGCTCTTAAGGCGTAGTTGCTAGCGTCTGTCCGTAGAATAAACGAGATGTTAAAATCTGGCTGTACTAATATTGGTGCCGAAGTTAGCAGACGTTTCAATTCATTAAAAGCTTGAATCTGTTCATAGCCCCATAACCAAACTTGAGATTTTCTTGTTAGACGCGTTAGTAGTTCCGCTACCTTTGAAAAGTTTGGTATGAACTTGCGGAACCATGAACACGTCTGTAAAAACGTTCCGTCCCGAGCGAGCACAAAGGCTCGCATCGCATCTGGTCTAAGCGCCGATCTCTCTTTTATTAGGGGATGCAGGCGCTTATTGTGTTTAGGATACAATAGTAAACGACCCTCACCGATTTCTCTTTTATTAGGATATTCCGGCGCTTTCTTGTTCATTACCTGAAGGATAGATCGCAAGCGCCTCTTTCGACTAGCCGGTAGACTTGGACAGTCAGTCGACACCTGACCGCAATACTATGCGGACGTGATATAGAGTTACAGTCCGTGACTTTGTGTTAGGGGTCTATACTAGACCCTCACCTATATATATATATCCGCGGGTTGTAATATCTTGTAACCACGTATTGTTAAGATAGTGTTAAGACTCGATCCACTGTTACGCGAAGCCTAACCAGGCACGTACCCTGAATTGTGCATATTAAAGGTGAACAAGAAGTACGCATTGAACTTTTATTAGACTCCCTGAGACGTCTCCCATAGAAGTTATAAGCAAAAAAGTGAGAAAATTTTTAAGCACACACACCTAGTAACATTTATGCTGTATTATTTATGCTTTCGATTGTCGGCACTTGGTGGACATAATAGATACATTCTGAATAAACTCACTAATAAAATCCACAATTTTCATTATTATTTAAAATCTTGACCGGTTTTCCCCCAATATATGGCATCATCAAAGCTATTCACTTTCACACTACACACTATTTATTCAGAATGTATTATTACGAGTAGGTATGTCCACCAAGTGCCGACAGTCGAAAGCATAAATAATACAGCATTAATGTTACTAGGTGTGAGTGCTTAAAAATTTTCTCACTTTATTGCTTAGGTATAACTTCAGTAATTTTTAATTTAGGGCAAAAGTTAAATTAACATATTTGTAGGCAAAACAATTTGCTACAAATTATGACTTGACACATTTTTTGTAAGACGCATAGTTTCCGAGATATCGCGAAAAAAGTGTTTTCACCCCTTGCGGCCGGGGGACAAGGGTGGCGACCCCACAAACTTGAGGTTAAGCTTCTATTGACCCCCCCACACATGTCCCAAAAATAAAATTGCGTCCTCTAAAAAATGCAATATTCGGTCCTTAAATTGTAACATTTCAATGGACTATATATATTCCTACTCGTATTTAAAAGCTTCATTTAAATAGTAGTTTATTCTTTTAAATGTTGCTTAAGGAACGGTATTATAACACGAGTTAGGTTTAAAAAAACAAGACTTGGCGAGTTTCTTTATTCGCAGTTTCATATATTACTTTATCTAATCTCATACGTTTAGGCATTTTGCCAAACACGAACTTTAATAAGTTATCGACAATATGGCAGCAAAACTCAACAAGGCGGTATGGTCGAAAGTCTTTAGCCTGTTATTGCAAGTAGAGTTTTATCATAATCAATCACTAGTAGGTAGGTATATTATTATTATATCTGTGTCATAATGTATTATGATTCTGTCCAACTCTGTTATAATGATTTAAAAAGTTACAAAATCTGTAGCATAAAATAACTTTTTAATTTATATAGTAACTGGTGTCATAATCATAATCATTGGCGCATGTCAACTTTTGAAATCATAATTCGAATTTTTCGTCATGAGAGTATATAAAACATCTTACTGCATAATATTATAGTATAGGACTTCCTCTATATTTTCAGTATAGCAACCATCTGTTCAGTACTCTGAGACAGTTCATCCAAGTGTTCCCTGAGCTGAAACAGGTGCCTTTATACGTGGCCGGTGAGTCGTACGCTGGCAAATACGTACCCGCTTTCGCTATGGAGATTCACAAACGTAATAAGACGAAACCAAACCCTGATATTAATTTGAAGGTATATCTAACTTTATGGTCTTTGGTAAATATTTAAGTATTTTAGAGTTTTCGAAAGTTTTTTCATAAAATCTAAAAATGTCACATGACATGAAGTTCAACATCATTTTAGAGGTCTTTGACCATGCTGAGTTGATTGCAGCTGGTATTGAGTCTCTAACTGTTACCGTTCTCTATTTAACCTCGTTTTGACCTTGACCTTGAGATGAGAGATCAAAGGTCAAGTTCATTTTAGAGGTCTTTGACCATGCTGAGTTGATTGCAGCTGATCTTGAGTCTCTAACTATTACCGTTCTCGATTTGACCCCGTTTGGACCTTGACCTTGAGATCAGAGGTCAAAGGTCAAGTTCATTTTGGGGGGGTTTTCGACTATGCTAAGTCGATTGACGTTTACACTGAGTCTCTAGCTCTTACCGTTCTCGAGTTGAAAGTTGTTCACGGACGGACGGACGGATATTACTGTTGTATAAGAGTTTTTCGTTTCGAAAACTCTAAAAACCGGCTAATTGCGAGTCGAATTCGCACACGAATGGTTCCGTAATATAGGTACCAAAAACACATGTCTTTTGTATGGGAGAATATTTATTTTATTTTGTTTTTTAGTATTTGTTGTTATAGCGGGAACAGACATTAATCATCTGTGAAAATTTCAACTGCGTAACTATTACGGTTCATGAGATACAGCCTGGTAACAGACAGACGGACAGCGGAGCCGTAGTTATAGTTACCTATATTATCTGTGGTATTCCGTTTTACCATTTCGGTACCCTAAAATTTTTTTTGTTTATATTGGGGTCCAAATAATACACCTGCCGATCAACAAACGAGGCTTTGACAAATAAAGTTTCCGGTAAGCAGCAATAGGTTCGCTAACTATTACGTGGAACTAAGATACTCTTCTAAGAGTTTGGGTATGCCTTTGTTAACTCGGTTGGGCAAACATTCCTTATTGTTATGAATATAATTATACATACATATGGTCACGTCTCTTTCCCATGGGGGTAGGCAGAGACTATGGAATTCCACTTGCTACGATCCTGGCATACTTCTTTCGCTTCTTCCACTTTCATAACTCTCTTCATGCACGCTCTCCGGTTCTGGGTGCTCTTGACCTGGCCTTTGGTCAAAACATCTCCGATTTGGTCGAAGTACGTTCGCCTAGGTCGACCCTTACCTGCCAGTCCATTCACGCCCGCCTTATGTATCTGTTTCGTCAATCTTCTTTCATCCATCCTTTCTATGTGCCCGAACCATCTAAGCATCCCTTTTTCTATCTACATCTTCTGATACACCGCAAAGTTCTCGTATCACGCTGTTCCTCACTTTCTCAACCAAAGTCTCGTGATACTATACAGGAATATAATTATGTATTCTACATATACTGATCCCTCCGTTCGCTCCGCTTCCAAAAGGGGGGCCCTTTCAATATCTCCGGGGCCCAAGCCATCCTCACATATGCACGCGCTGCATGATGCACCTTGCTGACAGACGGACGCCACCCGGCCAAGATACCCGAAAACATATTGCTGTTTGCGGGTATCTTGGATAGGTATGTTTGCCAAAGCGTCGTGTCTTCCCATCCCTCGTCTGATCCCAGGTTAGCGCCCAATTACGTGGGACCACGTATAAGAGACTGGCGAAATGAGCGCGTACCTCAATTAACGTATCTCGCAATAATTTTACTTCTAGGGTATGATAATTGGCAACGCATATGTCGACCCAGACATGATAGCACATTTGGTGTGGCCGTTTTACTACTTCGGTCTTATGGATACACAACAGATACAGATGGTGCAACCTTTGATAGACGCCTTCCAGGCAAATATTAAAGCTAACAGAAGTGTTGAGGCGAAACAGGTATGTACTTTCCGTATTTTATTTATGTTTTAAGCGACCCTGGAAGACCTAAGTAGGTATGTATCTTATTAATTACTGAAACTCCCGTTAGCCATTTCTGTTTTGTTAAAATTGCTGGTATGGTAAGTAGTTGTTGTTTAAGAAAGAATTAAACCTTTTTGAGCATTCAACATTATTACTTTCTAAATTTAAAAATACCTACTATTCTAAAAACAACTGACATGCCTATGACGTCATGCACGAAATGAAAGAGATGGAAGTCATCTAACAAAAGAGGTAAGGGATATGACTGAAAATTAATCAAAGGAATATTCTAAAAACAAAAGACATAGCAATGACGTCACGCACATAATGAGGGAGATGGAAAGTATCTAATGAAAGAGATAGTTGGCACAGGGTGGTACAGTTCGCTAGGGATAAGCGGCTTTATAAAGCGGCAGAGCTTTGCATTTTGTGAGTGCAGTGTACGTGAATGTATATGTGACCTCTTTTACACGCACATGTGTTGTACACACAGCTACAAAAAGAGTTTTTACTCTAATTTTCGTGGTCACTCACACAAATGCAAAGCTCTGTTTATCCCTCGCGAACTGTACGTCTCAAAAGTAATTCAAAATAATATTCCAAAAACAAATGACATGCCAATGACGTCACGCATAAAACGAAAGAGATAAAAGGTGACAAACATGCTTTACAATAATCAACCAAGTCCGTTGGTATACGAGTTACAAAAAAAACTGAAGACTGCTTTCTATTCCTAGCGAAACCGACACGGTCCCCGCGGGTCCTAGGCATAGGCATAGGAGGTCCCTCCCTAGTGATAGTAGGTAGATGCAGTAGATAGGTACTAGGTATGTACGAGAGAGTTCGGGTTAGACTCGGATTAAAAAGATGTATCAGAGCTTTCCACCTATTTGTACGAAACAAACAGTTATTACGTAGACGATTTTAATAGTTGTTTCGTGGTTTATTAGTACCTACCTAATGTAAACAAGTTAAAAATTTGCCATATATTTTAGAGTTTTCGAAAGATTTTCCATAAAATCAAAAAAAAAAATAATATCAACGTCACTTTAGAGGTCTTTGACCATGCTGAGTTGATTGCAGTTGGTCTTGAGTCTCTATTGCCGTTCTCGATTTGACCTCGTTTTGACCTTGACCTTGAGATCAGAGGTCAAAGGTCAAGTTAATTTTAGAGGTCTTTGACCATGCTGAGTGAATTGCAGCTGGTCTTGAGTCTCTAACTATTACCGTTCTCGATTTGATCTCGTTTTGACCTTGACCTTGAGATTAGAGGTCAAAGGTCAAGTTCATTTTAGAGGTCTATGACCATGCTGAGTCGATTGGCGTTTCACACTGAGTCTCTAGCTCTTACCGTTCTCGAGTTGAAAGTAGTTCACGGACGGACGGACGTACGGACGGACTGTTGTATAAGAGATTTTCGTTTCGAAAACTCTAAAAAGGTGTCTTATAGCCCAAGGCAGCTTGCTAGTGGTGTACCTGCCGATCCACGAATGTGACTCTGGGAAAGAAGAGTGCCACTAACCGGGAAAATATATACGAGTATATTATGACTTCTTGCAAATAATTAAAAAAATTGCGAAATGTAGATATTTAGTTGCCTTTGTCTACCTCTTCGGTTTGATAGTAATATAATTACTAATACTCCCTTTGTTTTGCCCTTAGAATTGGAATAGCCTGATCACTATAATATTGGTAATGACACACCAACGACACGCTTACAATTTCTTGAACGATGAGATCCCCATGGGACGGTATATTGGGTTTCTTAAATCCCCAAAAATAAAGAAGGCCATTCACGTCGGTGATATTCAGTTTGGATTTGTCAACATGACAGTTAATTCGAAGTTGGCGCCAGATTTTTTGAGCACCACCAAACCAATTTTTGAAAAGCTATTGGAACATTATAGAGTGCTTGCGTATTGGTAAGTTACTGAATAATTATAATAAATTGGTAGAAATATATCTGATAAGAAGTAGCCTGTATGTTCTCTCTCAGGCCTAGACTAACTCTGTACCAAACTGTTCAATCTGTTCAGTGGATTAGATAAGACAGCGTAACAGACAGACAGTGTTACTTTGCATTTATAATATTAAATAAGGATGTAAACTGTCAATTAACGGCTATTTTGGCAAAATGTGGGTGTTGTTGAGCAAGACATTTTTTTAGATAGAATACCGAACAGTGTATTTGAAAGTGAAAGTTACGAGTCCGGAAGATAATTAAATTTTGTTTCCGTGAAACGTAAAATAATAAAAAAATATGTAATAAATACAGCTATGAGCTATTGTTTACAGATGTAGACAACTCATTTAAGTTGCCTTTCGACCAGAGATGGTGCTATGTAGCTATACTACGAGGATGTACTTTTGGACCAATAAAAATGATTGTGCTATGACGTGCTGTGTGGACAAATGAATATGATTGGTGGATGTCCTACGCATCCATAGCAACGTAGCACAGCACATCTCTGGTCGAAAGGCACCCTATTCTGATAATTTACAATGCTTTAGGTTTTAAAATAAGATTCTTTGCTGTCCTTATCTCGTTCCCAATTCTCACGGAATGACATAACCGGGATTAAAATATCCTATCCAATTCTCTGTAATCTGGGCCATCACTCTCAATAGTAAGTAGTTAGGTACTGTGAGAGTGACCCTCAATCGTTAGACGTCGCTTTCCATGAGGCGGCCGGCGTCACTTTGTCGAACCCTAGATAAACTACTCGCTGCGGTCGCTGCCGTGGTACTGCGCTGCAGTATGCAATTGAGCGAAGCGACTATTGTCATATTTTTGGTCAATAACTTTTTTTGAGGGTCCTAAATCAAAATTCGGTCTCGAAAAAAGCTGCTCCTGAGAATGCTTGATTTTTGAGTAAACAAATAATGATAATCGGTTGGGTAGTTGTCGAGAAACAATTTCACATCGAGTTGCATTTGAGTCATCTGATAAGATGCTCCGCTCGCTTCGCTCAAAAATCTGTTGTACGGTTTATGCAATAATACTCGTAAAATACTTAAACCTAATTAAAATGATGATGAATGGCATTTTGTCTACCAAAATCCTTAGGTTGGTACCTACCTTCTGTTAGCAATGATATAGAATAGCCGAGTACACTAGAGAGATAAAAGGCCGGTATATGGCTTTTATCTCTCTAGTGTACTCGGCTGCTTCAAATTACCGAAATAGAACCAAATAATTCTCGGAATGGGACCAAATTGGGACCACACGTAAAGCAATATCTTTAATTAAAAAAAATCATAACCGTTAACTCAATCGAAGGATATGAGGCACCTACGTAACAAACATTAAAAATAAATTGTCGATTTGACCCACCTTATTTTAAGTCAGTTAAAAATATGTTATTTTACAGTGGGCAGTTAGACCAGATGCTACCGTGTGCGTTTACATCAGAGAACTACCGCACCTGGAAGTGGAACGGAACTGATGAGTTCTTGAAGGCAAGAAGGTTACCGTATTTGTACAAGAATCGAGTGGCTGGGTGAGTTAATTATCTCAGCCCATTTGACGCATTACTGGGCATAGGCATCTCCCAAAGAGGGGGAATTCAGCCTACATAGGGTTGGTATATGGTTTATACCAACTACCCGTGACGACTGCCATAGGTGTTCATATGGCAACCGGAATCCCGAACCGGCTGGACTAATATAAATTATAGATAAAATATCTAAGACAGACAGTCAACTACAGAACATGAATATCACCCATGGGTTGTGGTGGTCAGATGGCAGTCGCTTCACGGAAAATACCGAGTTCAGCCGAATCGCAGTTAGACTGCATGGAAAGTCGACCTTAACTGCGTTGGGAAAAGGTTCGGAGGTTTTATGATGATCTAAGATAGACAGACATACATTACGCCTGTATCCCCGAAGGGGTAGGCAGAAGTGCATAACACACCCACACTTGCCAGTAATTTGGGTGGTCCGACTTCATAGGGGCAAGCCTATTATCGTTGCCGGGTACTACAGACAATTCATAACTACTCTGTAATTCAAACCAAGACCTCTACAGCCAGGACTGATGGTACATGCCAGTAAATTCAATATCTGCAATCCGAGCATGTATGTAAATATGTAATGGAACTTTTTTTTTTGAAGCCGCTCCTACGTCCATTGCCTCAAAAAAAAAAATTGCCTCCCGGGCATCTCGGGGTGTTAGTGAACTGAATAATGTTAGGACAATTCAATTAACACGATCTCGGATATCTTTAATGTAGTCAATTATACTAGTTTAGTACATATCTGTTTCCTATCATTGTCCTTTATACAGTTACCTTGAATTAGAGGAAAATCAATCCTTACTTAGAGGACAAAAAGAGCATTATCTAGGCACTTTGTTATGCAAATCTCCAAGTTTAATGTTTTGTTAGACCTAATGAAATGCATTGTCTAGTCTGTAACTGCATTAGGTAACGTATTAATAGTTTTTCAATAGATTTGTTCAGAATATTTTACGCATGCCTGTAAAACAGATCAGTACCTAGCTTATAAACAATTACGTTATTGACACTTACAATTGAAATTACTTTTACATATGAATCTTTTCACATTCATTCAATTACGTGACGATTCAACGCACGTGTTTTCTCCCACATATATAACCCTGGGTTCTTGAAGCGACGCGTGAAGAGGCACATCACTAGGTCGTCAAGTTGAGGGCGACTCTCTATAGTATTTCTGTGTACTATGAGAGTTACACACAATCGCCAGACGTCGCAACAGCATAACTTCACGCGGCCGGCGTCAATTTGTCGATCGTAATATAAAAAAATGGCTCGATTCAGTCATTTTAAAGATTACTCCGTAAATTTACAAACTATTTTTTTATCTCTAGATTTTAGTTTCTATAGCTTATGTACGGTAACGAGGTACCTACTAGGTTCCACGTAGGTAATTATTAGTTCAGTGGTGGTATTTGGCATATATAATCTGCCATTGAATCTACAAAATAGGTAAACTATAATTAAGTACATACTTGTTGTTCATTATATCTTTGTATCTTAGAAACAGGAAACTTTAGTTATTGCTATGTGCAAAAAAATTGTTTCTGATTAAAGAATACTAACAACCTTAAATACCTTGATAGTGGTATTCCAGTTAACTCTTGATTATTACGAGTATAAACACGAGTTCTATAGTAAAATACTTAAAACAATATGATGTTATTTGGTGATGATGTGGTGATTCGTAATTTAGGTTAGGTTTCAGAGGAGTGCGACCACAAAATCGGAACCCTATCAACTATAAAGATACTCCAAATCTGGCAATTTGGAAATGACGCAAACCCGTAGCAAAAAAAAAGAAATCGAAGAAACCTAAACAAAATAATCGTCAGATATTTGATCGGTGTGACTGACGACATCATAATGAACCTTCAGTAATGCTAATCTGATGCGCTCATTTCCTTCTACGACTCCCTTACTATAATTTCCCGGTTAGCGGCTGAAAGCTCGCTTCCTATGTGATACCAACAAAGTTAGTGGTGAAGAGTTATATCTGATATTTCATTTGTATAAGAATTCATGTTAGATACTTTACTTCGATAAATTATATCGTTCGATGCCACGGCACGTAGGTAATTTCAAACAGGCAACATAAAATCTATAACATGATCGATCTACGTAAAATAAAAGTATTTCCTACATCCACCGTGCCTTTTCCCAACGCAGTTGATGGGGTCGGCTTTCCGGTCTAACTGCGATTCGGCTGAACTTCGATATTTTCCGTGAAGCGACTGCCATCTGACCTTCATAACCCATGGGGTATATCGAAGTTCTGTAGTTAGACCGGTCGGATTTTTGGTTTAGGGCTCCAACTATCCCTAACGACTGCCATAGATGTTTGTATGACAACCGGGACCGACGGCTTAACGTGCTCTCCGAGGCACGGAGGGGTCTCAATGTCTTAAGAAATGGGCACTTATCCTAAGACCGGCTTGAGTCGATGTTGCTTAACATTTGCAATGTCTTAACATTGTCGGTTACCACTAGACCACGAGCCCCTCTCAAAAGTATTTCCTAAAAACTAAAACCTCAAAATTATTTATTTTTCTTGCTTCTTAAGTAGATCTAGTACCTACTTTGAGATTATGTGGCACCTTTAACTAGTAATCTAGTAATTGACTTTTTTTGTGAATAACAGAGATTCATAATTTTTGAGTTCACTTGGTCCACACATGGTCACGTACTGCCCTTGCCCTGTTTTTATTGTTGTAACAGAATCATTGTATTTACTGGCGAATAAAAAGAGTGATCGTGAGTTTTTCTTGCCAGGTTCTTTCCTCACAGGCTCTACCTATTGTCTTGTGAATCTGGCGGTAAATGTAAATGTAGAAGCATTTTCTTTTTTTGACGTTCATAAATGTTACTTTGTGACCTACATGAATAAAGATATTTTGATTTTGATTTTGATCT
The DNA here is from genome assembly GCA_963556515.1 of Nudaria mundana. Classification (NCBI taxonomy): domain Eukaryota; kingdom Metazoa; phylum Arthropoda; class Insecta; order Lepidoptera; family Erebidae; genus Nudaria; species Nudaria mundana. The sequence continues at coordinate 19,706,303 of OY748291.1, read as the reverse complement.
TTTCTCCAACAGATATTACAAGACCGGTGGAAGTTTCACTGAAGCGGTGATACGCGGAGCTGGTCACATGGTGCCTTTGGACAAACCAGAACCTATCGGGAACTTAGTCACGAGGTGGACTCACGACAAGGCTCTCAGCGTTCGTTTCAATTTGCTTGAAAGCTCATTCATTCAAGAGTTTATTCAGAACAATACTCTAGGAATCTACCTCTAATTGTGTATACCTTTGTAGTTTAATAAATGTATGGTTTTTGTGAACTTTTCTTAGGGCGCTATTCTATTATGACATTTTGCATGCTTGAGACGTCATTTTCTATGCAAGTTGCAAATGTGACATAATATTTGCATAAAAGAATAGGTAATTATAGCGCCTTTAAATAAGTACGTAAGTACATAAACCTAAGTAATCAAGCCTATTTTTAGTAGGTAGTCTGCATTACACACCCTTGTGCATAATTATTGTATACTAGCTTATAATTTCGTTTGATGCTCCGCTCCTATTGCTCATAGCGTAATATAAGATAGCCTGTAGTCTTTACATAAATGGACTCTTTCACAGAACAACAATTAAACCAATTTCCAATTTTTTTTTTTATTAGTATATTTCCAATTAAAACCTGTAGTTCCTGAGATTATCGCCTTCAGCCAAACAAACTTTGCACCTTATAATATTATCTAAATTAGTGTGGATTTTATTTTCTCAAGCTAATGAATATTAATCAAAGTTGTACACATAACAAATATCAACTTAGTCTTTTCATTAAGTATGCAAGAATTCTAGTAATAATTTTTCAATATCTATGCATTAGTAATATAAGATAGCCTGTAGTCTTCCTACATAAATGGACTCTTTCACAGAACAACATTTTCCAATTAAAACCTGTAGTTCCTGAGATTATCGCCTTCAACCAAACAAACTTTGCACCTTATAATATTATCTAAATCAGTGTGGATTTTATTTTCTCAAGCTAATGAATACTCGTATTAATCAAAGTTGTATACATAACAAATATCAACTTTACATAATTGTCTTTTAATTAAGTATGCAAGAATTCTACTTATAATTTTTCAATATCTATGCATTAGTATGTCGATTGCAAGGTTTGCGTCGTAGTGTCAAGAACTGTAGGAAACTAATAGGTACCTGCAATTTATGTAGTGATAAAGTGTATTACGTAGGTCACACTATAAGTTTTGCGTAACTTAAAAAAACAACACGTTAAAACCAAAATATTATGTTTATTGCTTTTCAAAATACTCTCCTTTAAACATTTTTTCATGCGATCGAACCATTTTTTTAAACAGGAGGACCACAGATTTGAAGGCATGTTTTCTACGTGCTGATTGAACGCTATCACTGCCTCTTCGGCGTTGGTAAAGTGAAACCTCTCATCAAATCTTTGATTTTGGGGAAAATACAGAAATCACAGGGTGCTAGGTCGGGGCTATGCGCAGGATGGGTGACGAGTTGTACTTTTTCGGAAGCTAAAAATGACTTTGTTTTGTTGGCCGTGTGTGAAGAAGCGTTGTCATGATGTAGGAGAACGCGGCTTTTAGGTCGTCTTTCGCGAACTTTTTCTAACACCCTGGGTAAACAAATGGCAGAATACCACTCGGCATTAACACTCTTTTGATCTTCAAGTGGAATTGTACAGATGGGACCCGTAGCTGAGAAAAAAAACGCGATCATTTTTTTACCAACGTTTCTCGCCTGCCTCACTTTTGTTGGCTTGTTCTCATTTTCAAACACCCATTCACAAGATTGCTATTTTTTTTCTGGTTCAAAACAATAAATCCACGTTTCGTCTCCTGTGACAATGTCATAAACAGAATTAGAATGTCGTACTTCAGTAGCATCTGTGAGCACCATTCCACGCGAGCCCGCTTCTGCTCCGCTGTCAGTTCACGAGGGATCCAACGACAACAAAGTTTCCGAACTTTCAATTCTTCGTGTAAAATTTTCTGGATTTGACTCATACCAATCCCCAAATAGTCCTCGAATTGTCTCATAGGTAATGCGCGGGTTTTCTTCAATTAACCGCTTAACAGTAGCCACATTATTTTCGTTGACGGCCGCCCGTCACGAAATTCGTCATGTAAGGAAACTCGACCTCTCTCAAATTCAGCTAACCATCGCCTCACGGTGCTCAAACAAGGTGCTTCTCTCCCAAAAGCATTTTGAAGACGAGCGGCACAGTCTTGCGGAGAGAACTTTAAAATCATAAAAAATCATCGCTCTAAAATCTTTTCGACTTAATTCCATTTTCGTTGCATACGTAGAACTTTGATGTGTGATAAAAAACAATTGACAAATGATTTCCCGCCAATTGTTTTTTTTTATTACTAAGAAGGTAGCAACGTTTAAAAAAATATAACATTCGAAATTCAAATAGTTCCGATTAGCTAGAAGTGCAAAACTTTTAGTGTGCCCCATGTATTATAAAACAAAGTCCTCCGCCGCGTCTCTGTCTGTTTATTCGCGATAAACTCAAAAACTACTGCACCGATTTTCATGCTGTTTTCATCAATGGATAGAGTGGTTCTTGAGGAAGGTTTTAGGCTACAATGTTGTTTCACGCGGCTAAAGCCAGAGCCAGAGGTGAACCAGCGTGGCCGCGTCGGTTCCCATGATCTACGGGAAAGGATCTGCGAAGACCTCAGCCATAGCTGAAGTCAAAAACATCGATTTGTGATCTTACGCATGAATGTTTCGACGTAAGTAGGTATACTTACGTCAGTAATGTTTCATAGGTAATACCGCGGCCGCGGCCTCAGGGCGCGGAATTAAAAAAAAAATTCATATATACTTAGGCAGATGGTGCTTTAACGTCTGCCTAGAAGACGTAAGTAATTGGTATTCATCGTAAGTATGTACGATGTCTCCTTGATGATATTATTGACGTAAGTAAATCGTGAAAAACTCATTGGCAGAATGTCGGAGATGGTATTCTTGCGACCTTTGGCAGATTGAAATTTTCGTGAGTTCAGAACGCCACTGATACTCGTATAATACATATAATAGTAGGTATAGGTACAGTGCTTCTATTCTCTTAACGGCCCTCGGCAATTGTGGTTTTTCCGAATGTGTCCATAAATTATTTAAGTTATTATGTAAAAACTAAAACTATGAACATACCTACTTTATTATTGTTTTGTTTTGACTTCTGTATGTAACTCTATAGAGGTGTAAAATGATTACCCTGTTTTAATAACACAAAACATAACGAAAATATATAAACTAAATAAAATATGCTTCACTAACCGACTTGCAAACGAGAGGAAGTTCTGTATTGTAGTATATGCAACTTACGCAGCTTTTCCATCATACAAATATAAATTAATTATAATAATGGGCGGTAATAACAACTATAAATATACTTCCAAACCGATGAATATCCGACTAAAGCCAAAGCATATTATTACGATACGAAGTAGGTACATTAAGAAAATAGAAGCACACTGTACCTATCTAGCTTTACCACTACAAGAATCACGCTGTTTCGAATATGTACCGCTTAACCTCATTTCTTTTGTCATTTATATAATGTCAAAAACAATGAGTTTGAGCGGTATTCGGAGTATTCAAGCAAGTAACATGTTAACAATAAAATAAATGATTTCAAAAATGTATTCACAAACCACAATACATGGCCACATTTCTTATGATTATAACTTGTAGGCATTCATAAAAGAATCAGATAAGATCATTAGCACATTGTTATGAGTATACCTACCTACCTCCTTGTGTTATTGCACAAGGCCCACCAACATACATTATTAATCCTACCATTCAGAACAAAATCTCAGGGAAAATATGCGTATTTTTAACTGATTGCAAAGTAAGCGTTATGTTTTTTACCAGGGCGTCTCAAAAATAGAACCTTTTGTCACTTAAATTTCACCTATGGGTTTCACTTCAGATAGACAGAAAAAGAAACACATATAACGGCTATATCCCGAAGGGGTAGGCAGAGTTGCATTATACACTCACGATTTGCCAGTATTTTTGGTCCCACGTAATAGGGGGCAAGCCTATTATCGTCACCGCACACATATAATGAGTTTTGACCAAAGTGGCCAAATGAATTGAATAAAAACTAAGATCTATACAGGGTGTTACGTAAGGGTTATATCAACCCGAAGACACCCCCATCAGCTTGTCGACCAGAACCCGTTTCGATATGACCGCCAAACAAGAAAAAAAAACATCCAAAAAAAACCATTATTAACCAAATAAAATACTCTTGTTTGAACAACACTAGCTAAAATCAGCTGAGTCGGTCATTGACATCAAGTATAGGTAGTACAAATAAAACGTGCCTGTGAAAAATCTCTCTCTCCTGGTTAGAACATTTTGTCTCTGTTTCGCTTCAAGGTCGCGTGTCGGTCGGCCCACCATTGTCTTTTAGTAAGTACATCAAGCACTAGTGTTGGGAAACGTTTTTGATTTGAAATAACGCATATAACTTTTTTATGATGAACTTTTTTTTCTTGTTTCGCGGTCGAAACATATCAAAAGGCGTTCTGGGCGATCAGCTGATGGGGCTGTCTTCAGGTTGATATAACCCTTATGTAACACCTGTATATTATTGTAATTTTGAAAAAATTTGAACCCGTTGCCTTGTGATGAAATGTTGATGAAAGGAAAGGCAACAAAATATCACCGTAAGGAATATAAACAAATAATATGTTATGTTAGCCATCTACATACCCACTTATAGTAAGTAGGTACATATGTACCTAAGTTACATAAATAATGATAAAATGGTAGAAACTTGAAAATCTGGTTATTTCCTTATTTAAGTATCTACCTATTTGATAATTTTTGGCCAATAAATTTACTTAATAGCTAGTTAAATTTCGTAAATTGGATATTCCAACTAAGGCAATTAAGTTAGGGTTCGATAAGTTATGGGACGTAAACTTAATAAAGATCATCATTCGCCGAGCCTTTTCCCAACTCAGTTGGGGTCGGCTTTCCAGTCTAACTGCGATTCGGCTGAACTTCGATATTTTCCGTGAAGCGACTGCCATCTGACCTGCACAACCCATGGGTGATATCGAAGTTCTGTAGTTAGACCGGTCGGATTTTTGATTTAGGGCCAACTACCCCTAACGACTGCCATAGATGTTGGTATGACAACCGGGACCGACGACGGTCCCGGTTGTCATACGAACATCTATGGCCGCCGTTAGGGGTAGTTGGAGCCCTTAAAAATCCGACCGCTCTAACTACAGAACTCGATATCGCCCATGGGTTGTGAAGGTCAGATGGCAGTCGCTTCACGGAAAATATCAAAGTTCAGCCGAATCGCAGTTATACTGGAAACCCGACCCCAACTGAGTTGGGAAAAGGCTCGGTGAATGATGATTTGAAGTGTTTTTTATCTACTGTACTTATTGTTGTTAATAAACCTACTGTTATTTTTATAGGAGTCGTAAAATTTTAACGTAAGTACTATGTTATAGCATGTGTAGGTTAGTGGCCTATGTAGTTCGGTTACTGGTTCTGATAATGAATTCAAATGAATGCTAAAGCTGGCTCATGACACCACAGACTGGCACAGACCATTATAGTTACCTCAGCCAGCCAGTATGTCAGTCCGGTTACTGTGTTCGATAAAAGAGCACGTGCCCTTTCTATTCTTTGTCAACAGTCGTATAAACCAACAGATTTTTAAATTAAATTATTATTTTTCACTAGTTTTAGTTAATTGTGATTCAAAATGAGAGTGTACATTGGATTGTTCTTATTTATTAGGTAAGGGAAAATAAATAAAAAGCCTTAATTAGGTACATATAACTTTTTTAAATTTAATATTAAATAAATAAATGCGACCTTGGGTGCTTTGCATTTCTTTTTAAAATAACTTGATGGATAAATACTTACAAACGTTATAGATACCTATACCTACCTATACCACAGAATAGGGAATAGTATGTAAGTACTTACATACCTATATTTACTATATTTACACTCTGTGTACCTTTCACCAAACCTAGTGTGACCTGCTTGTAACCTCGGGGAATTCCATCTAGACACTTTTATAGGAAAACAAATTCGTGTGCTAAAAACTCTTCGTAATGTATTAAATCGTGTGTTTTTTTATTATTTTTAAACTTGCCTTTATAGCAGTCTCCTTGTGACAACGAAACATGCTTCGAAGAAACATCAGGTTTAAAGGAAAAAAAACGTTTAAAAAAAAAAATCCGTTTAAAAGCGTTTTGGGCAACAATAGGCTTTGTTTTGGAAATCGGATGTCAGGAAAAAATTATACTGTCGATAATTTATAACTTTATAAGCTCCTAGCGGACACCCTCGGCTTTGCTACCTTGACAAATAAACACAAAAACTTTTCTAAAGAACCACTCTATGCATTGTTGAAAACAGCATCAAATTGTTAAAATACATACGGACGTACGCGACTTTGTTTTCTATTATGCTATTATGTATAAATATGATTCGCGGCGGATGAAGCTGCGCAGCTAGTCCACAATTCATTTCATGGTTGTAGTTTCCACCATTGAGTTAACTCCTTAATATTTGTAACATCTGAGATCTGAGATGTCGAATTATTTTCCTTATACAACTCTGATATTAAACAAACTCTTAGCTCGAGCTGAAGTTACCAGTGATTATCATGAAATAGGTATAGAGGTAGAGGTATTTTTCATAACTTTATTGTAGCACTTTGTCGGAATAGTAAATACACATATTTGTGCAAAGTTCCATCTTTCTAGCACTAACCCTTTGGGAGGAAAGCCGTGGATGGACATGACGAAACTATAAGGGTTCCGAGACTTTTACTACGGAACCCTAAAAAGGAGGCACATAATGACTCCAAAATGAATCGCAGCATACGCTCTTCTCTAACATCGAACGAACGGGAAAACTAAACAATGCATGTGTAACCGTGAATAAATAAATAATCTATTATCTATAATATAAATAAAAATCAATCGCCGTTCGTTTGTCTCGCTAAAACTCAAGAACGACTGGACCGATTTGCCCAATTTTTATCCTAAAATAATCGTAGAAGTTCAGGGAAGGTTTAAAAGGCGGAACGATTTTTTCCGGCTAGTATAATATAAAAATGAATCGCTCAATATTTTGCTAAGCGCAAATCTCGAGAGCAGCTGAATCGATTTCGATAATTGTTTTTTTTGTTGTGATTGTTACTATCAGATCAGGAGAAGGTTCTTATGGAGGAAAAAAACTTTAGTGGAACATTAGAATAGAAATTGTATGCGGTACGAAGTTCGCCGGGACAGCTAGTAATAAATAAATATGTTAGGACAATTCACACAACGCCATCTAGTCTCAAACTAAGCGGAGCTTATGATATGAGTACTAGATAAACTGATATAAATACTTATATGCATATTTTTTGTAAATACATACATATTATACATAGGAAACATCCAGACTCCGGTAGAAACGTATAACACAAATTTTTCCCGACCGGGATTCGAACCCGAGACTCACGGCGTCGAAAGCGGATGCACTACCGACCACGCCACCAGCAATCAAATGTATGAAATGAAATGAAATAATTATTTTAAAAACTGGTCAATTAGGAATAGTTTTCTCTTTTTCAATTCCCGTGGGAACCTAAGAAGGAATAAGGTCAAAGACAAAACATTTTTCCCTTTATTATGTAACAGTTTGGTAATTTGGTTCAGTGCATATGAAATTAAGGTCAGTTTCTCAAATGTACAAAACCGGTACCTAACTATATATAATTCCATGCTATGAGAACGTCAAAAGTAAGGTCGGCAACCAAACATAATTGTGGGTACAAGCACAGTCCAAGTAACTACTTATCTATTGTAAGCTTTTTAAGACAGACAGACATACATCACGCCTGTATCCCCGAAGTGGTAGGCAGAGGTGCATCACAAACCCACTCTTTGCTAGTAATTTTATGTTCCCACGTAAGCGTATTGCCGTTACCGCACTATAGAAAGTTCATAAAAACGTCCTTTTAAATGTGTAGGTAGGTACTTATTTTACCAACTAAAGTGTTCTAATTAAAGTTATTAAATCGAACATCGGCCGCGTGGAACATTTGTATAGTTCCTAAACCCAAGAGAACAGTTTCCCAAATTGCAGTCCAAATTGACACTTTACAAAACCATTAGCTATCTGCAAGCTGCCATTTCAGAGATGGATGAAAATGACAGACGAAATAACAGCCGTCTGTTGGCTGTTCTCTTTGAGACAGTCTTGATAATGCCTCGTTTAGAGGCGAAACAATTGTCGACGTTTTGTTGTCTTTTAACTCTGCGAAAAAATAATGCTATTATATTTTAAAAAGTTTTTAACATCTTACTTACCATTACTTTATTAATATTAATATAAAAATAATTAAAACCAAATTATGTCGCAAAGGTTACGATTATTTCGTAGATGATAAGGCTTGGAATTGAACTGCTAGCTTTACTGGGCTTACTTAATTCAGTTTGCGTTATTAGATGAGTTTATTCTTTAACATTTAGATAGAAATTAAGTTTATATCACATAAAACTGAAATGTCATCGGCAGGACGTAGGGTGATCTAGAAAGTAAGACGAAAGTGGACAGGGATGAAAGATTGGATAATGTAGGTATGGTCATCATAACTCAGAAAAGCCGCGAGTTCGCGTCCTGCCGATGACATTTCAATTTATTTATTTTATGTAAATAGGTTACTATCGTATAAACTTTCATTAGATAGGATTACAAACAGACACTTCAATTGTATTTATTATACTGAGTGCCATCCTATTTGTGCATCGTGCAATTTGCGATATAATGTTGCTTAGTACTTAGTTCTTCTTTGCGGATAGGGTGCACGTGGCTGGTGGCTGGCTAGAAAAGAATGTAGCTATTGACTATCACTATTGCAAATTACAAACTACGAGATAAGGTCACCCGGGGCGAATGCGACTATAAAAAATAAAGTTTTAACTTTGCCTACCTCCAGCATAATCTACATAAATAATAGGGTAATGCTAATACATATACCTAATAAAGCATATTTTAATGAACAGCTTCGACTTATAAAACAGTACCAACAGGCTCAGGTTTTTCAGTAATTCACGTTATCGTTGCATGAGATCAGTAAAAGTTACATTAGCCCCCACATGGGGTAAATGTGACTAATATAGCCATAACTCTCTTTCAATCAGTAATATCGATATGGCAACAATACGAACATTTAGATTCTAGCAACAGCTTTCCGAAAATGATATAAATCCGCTTAAAATACGCTTCAATTTCCGACAAATTCAGTTCAGCATTCAGTTATAAAATTTTATGGGGTGAATGCAACTATTTTCCAACTTTGCTCTGTCGGTACAACAGTAAGCAGTCTAGGAGCTCCATCTATATTTGATTGAGAGAAACAATGATTGCTCTACATTTCAATAGATGGCACTTTTAATAACTACCATTAGTTGAAGAGAAATTCAAATTAGTTACTTTAGCCCCCTAGTTGCATTCGCCCCGGGTGACCTTAATCTAGAATGCAGCACGAGCACGTATTTCTTGTCCTGACATGTCTGTCATACGTCACACGTCACAAGCACACTTGTAACTTGTCTGTGGCGTTTGTTACCACAGTAAATAAATGTGGAACTTGAACTACATAAGTATATATTATGTTAAATAACTAGTGGTTCTGTGGACCGTAGACTTCGGGACCGGCTTTGTTTAGAAAATTTCTTCTTCAATTTTCTTTATTACTCTTTCATTTGTCATCCAATCCAAAAAATAACATTCAAATGTTATTCATTGTAAGCAAGGAGTGTGTGTGTAAAGTTTCATGCAAATCGGGTGATAAATACGGCCTCAAACATGATCTGATAGAACCCGTAGATGGGTACAGACGAAAGAAATTCTCCCCAGTCTGCTAGTTGAAACGGAGCCTTCGGTCGCTTCGCTCCCTCAGTCAATGAAAGTGGTTTATAATGTAACATGTTGCGATGCACAAATAAAACACGCTTTCTATCTTTCTTATCTTATAATATTTTATTATAGTGTAAAACAACTTTGAAGATGCCATAGAGCGAAACCGGTCAGGTCCTATTAATAATTAAAAAATTGTGGAATATCTGTACAAGTGAGTCATTTCATAATGTATATTTTATTTTATTTGTAGATATACTTAAAGATGAAAGATTTATAAAGTGCGGGGGTGGGTAATATTTTAGAAATGTTAGCTAACATCAGTCGTAAGAATCAGGCCTTGAACAAAACAATGAGGAACTGTGACGCAATTGTGGTAATTAAATTAATGTGCAGAAGAAATATTAATTTAGCTACATACTTCCCGTACAAACTGACTGCAAACAGATAATTTATAACTGGAATTAATAACAATATCAGTATAATTAATCTAGATAGAACCTATATCATAAAAACTAAATAAATAAATATTTTTGGACATTCTCACACAACGTCATCTATCCCAAACTAAGCTATAAGCTTGTGCTATGGGATCTAGACAACTGATAAACATACTTAAATATTTCTAAATACATAGATACATAACATACATAGAAAACACCCAAACTCCGAAACAAACATTTGTGGATCACACAAACGACCCGGAAATCGAACCCGAGACTCCGGAGTCGAAAGCCAATGCACTACCGACCACGCCACCGAAGCAGTCCACTAAACCCGACTTCAAATACTGGAATGGCACCAAATACTGGAATGGCACCAAATAATTGTCGGAATGGGACTAAATTCAAATGGGACCACTTAGAAAGCACTTAACTTTGAATTAAACAAACCTAAATCGGTTCATCCAGTTCCAAACGACAAGAGTACCTACCTATATTTTTTTTTAATAAAAACGTTCCTTATTCACTTAAATAAAACATTTGCATCATCCAATGCGCCTTTTTCCTACACAGTTGGGTTCGGCTTTCCAGTCTAACTGCGATGCGGCTGAACTTAAATATTTTCCGTGAAGCGACTGCCATCTGACCCCATTGGTGATATTAAAGCTCTGTAGTTAGTCGAGACAGATTTTTAGGGCAGTAGTAAACTTCGTCACAAAAAAATAGTCTCTACCATTCAGGAGATTAGTGAAAGAACTTTCTGAATCGGTTAAGTAATACTTTCAAATATTAGGTACAATGTTTTTAACAATTTGCACTTTGTAATGCTAGATAGTAGGTATATGAATCCCTAATAACCTTGGTAAAGGTGGGTGTCGGACGTTTGCAGCAAGCGGCACGCGAAAACTGTGATCAGGCGACTGTGGCATTAGTGAGTCTATTCGTTCGAAGGACAGTTGTACAACGAGTATACTGACGATGACGGTGTCACTGTCGCGTATACGACGACAGCGTATACGACATCCGCGTTGCTCTATCTATGCTGTCGCGTTGTCGCAGCTATCGCGTGCCGCATTGCTGCAGCAAACATCCGATGCAGGTGGGCGTCAGGTGTTACGGCATCACGCTTAAATTTCGCTATTACTTTCATTGTTTAAATCTACTAGCTTCGCCCGTTTGAGTTTGACAAATTATATACTTACACAAAAACCTTCCTCGAGAACAACTCTAATTCATTGGTGAAAACCGCATCAAAATCCGTTACGATATTTAAGTTAAAAAAAGGACATTAATTTCAAGAAACTTAAACATATGATAAATAAATTACACTGCCTATTCATTCTGGTAAAAAATACGAGATTTGTATAAATACAAGAAGTATAGCTATCACGTTTACACAATAACACTAATTTTTATCGCTAATTATAGCCTGTAGCATCTAGAGGCTATCAAAGTCACGACGCAAGTTTAACCATGAATCAATTTAGAATAATTTTCGTTATGTTACTCTAGGCAGGTGTTATTCTAGAGGTTTGACTAGACAGACTTTTATTTTACGCATATAATAAATATTGCCATGTAATTATGGCAAATTGCCACTTGTATAAGGCGATAGATGTGAAAGAATATGATGTTTAATTTATCTACCTAGTTTCTTCCTTACCGTGTTTCTTGTTTATAAGGGGCTGGACCCTAACCTTTTTGAAAGCATGGCAGATGGAGTCGTACGGCAAGATAGAAGGCAAAATACATGTAATAGACTTCGCATACGTAAAGCCAATACAAATGTTGTTGCACAAAAGTGTTCTCTGTTTGGCGCCAGTCATCTACAATAAGATACCGAATGAGCTGAAGCGACTTAATATAAATTTATTGAAAAAACGTCTTCATGAGTTCCTGACTGAGTGCTACTATGCAATAAACGATTTTCTTACAGTGGCGAGATGATGCATTGAGTGTTAACATCACATTGACATTGCTTAATACTCGTATGTATTTGTACTTGCTTGTATTTGACATGACATTCAATTTAATTAAATTTTTTGACTATTATATCTTATTTAAATGTGTTATTATTGTAATTTATTATTATTTTGACATTGCCATTAACATTTATTTAGTTTAAGTTGACTTTACCTAGGAATTTATTATTACTTAAGTCACAAATTTTATGCTTGCCTAAAAGGTAGACCAAAGTGCTCCAAATTATTATATGTAATACCCCACCACCTTCGGTCTTTCGGTCAGCAAATAAATGATCCAACCAAAATCAAAGAGGGTGGCAAAGAGTATAGCTATAGTCACGACTTGCCACCAGGCGGGCGGCGAACCCAATATAAAAAATCTAGTTATTTTTTAATTTTTAATCCCGCGGCTTAAGGCCGCGGCCGCTCTAACGTCCATTGCCGGGTGTCTCTGGTTACAACCAGGTATTTCCAGTGGCGCCCGGAAACCAAGTATGTTGAGCCAAATAATTTCATCCGAATCTAATGTTACTAAAGTTATCCGAATCTAAAATTAGCTAGGTAATTCAGTATTTGATTATTACGTGTAATAATATAAAAAGTAATCTTATACATTATGCTGACGAATCTTTGTTTTTCAGCCTAGCAACAACGTTGGCCAGTAAACCAGCATTAATACTCACAAGACTGATAAAGAAAAAAATGGTAGATCAAGCCAGAAAACAGTCAGCCGTCGATCCAACTCTCTTTCTAAATAGAACCAGTTATTCTGGTTTTCTAACCGTAGACGAAAATTACAATTCAAATATATTCTTTTGGTATATCGAAGCGGAGAACCATAGACCAGATACGCCATGGATAATGTGGTTGCAAGGAGGTCCCGGCGCCACCAGTTTCGCGGGACTCTTTGATGAGATTGGGCCTTTCGAATATGTAGATTCTAAGTTGAAAGGTAAGCATATTTATTTAAACCATTAAATATTTATTAGGCAATATTTAAAATAATGAATACTACCTACGTAATTAAAAAAATCATTTCATCATTCACCGAGCCTTTTCCCAACTCAGTTGGGGTCGGCTTTCCAGTCTAACTGCGATTCGGCTAAACTTCGATATTTTCCGTGAAGCGACTGCCATCTGACCTTCACAACCCATGGGCGATATCGAAGTTCTGTAGTTAGACCGCGATTAAAAAATTATAATACGTAATTAAAAAAATATTTAACTCTAATGTAAAATTTATCTAAAAATATCATGACAACTACCTACATAATTATTGTTCAGCACTTAACTACGAGTATAATATGAACTTATTAACACTTCAATAATGAACAGAAATTTATGCTTCCTAAGTATCAGTGAAGAAATAAGTAAAAGTATTGAATCCGACTGTCACTGGGGCGCGCGGCAATGGACGTAGAGGCGCGGCGTAGGGTCGCAGATTAAAAAAATAAACACTTAACTAAAACTCAACCATTTTAGTGCTTTCATTGACATAACATTACTTGGAGTATTTCCCAGACTTATTAAGTAAGGTAGAATAGGTAGGGAAGTCCTTTATAATTTGACAATTTTTCTATTTTTTTACGATCCTACAATAATGTTTATTATCTATATATCTATGTATTAGACTATTCACACTACCGAAAACAAAGGTACCGGTTGAAGACGTATCTAGGTAGGTAATAACAATTAGTTAAGGAATAAGGGAGGGACAACGTACTCTTTTCTAGAACAACATAAAATCTTAGTGGAGGAGCAATATGGGTTTAGGAAAAACAAAAATATAAACATGGCAATCTACAAACTAAATGAAAATATCATAACAAATATTGACGCAAGAATGCCTGTAGCGGCTCTGTTCATGGATATGAGTAAAGCATTTGATTTTGTAGATCGTTCTAGACTCTTAAAAAAGCTAGAGAGGTATGGAGTCAGAGGTAATGCTCATACCCTCTTAAAAAGTTACTTGACAGACAGGTCACTTTAAGTAAAGTCTGTGTTAATTCAAAAACTGAAGAAAAATATGTTTCCAATCAGAGGGCAACTAAATACGGTGTACCACAAGGCAGTATTTTGGGACCACTTTTGTTCTTCCTCTATATTAATGATATGCCGAAAGTTACACGTCACTCAATGGTCTTGTTTGCTGATGACAGCACCATAATTTTTAGCGCAGATAATAATCAAGCAATGGAAATTGATATAAATGAGTGCCTTAGAACAATAATTAACTGGTTAGACGCAAATAATTTAACATTAAACTTTGACAAAACTAAAATTATGACATTCGAACAAAGGACTAATCATATTAAACCTAGTATAAGATACGACACTAAAATAATTGACGAAACAGATTCCACTAAGTTTTTAGGCATTGAACTGGACCGAGATATGTCTTGGAAAACTCATACTGAGAGAGTCTGTAAACGGCTGAGTCAATATTCGTATGCGTTGTACAACCTAGCCAAAATTGTAAACCAGTCAACTGCACTTACCGCGTATCATGCTTTTGTAACATCATCTTTACGATATGGTGTCATATTTTGGGGAAATTCCACTAACACAGAGATGGTATTTAAAGCGCAAAAAAGATATGTTCGAGCTATATGTGGCATAAAAAGTACTGATAGCTGTAAACCCTATTTTCTTAGTCTTGGTATTTTAACATTACCTTCTTTGTATATATTTGAGGTGGCATCATTCATAAAAAAATAATTTTCATCTATTCGATACTCTGAATAGCACACGACATAGTAATAAAATTAGATGTATTCAACATAAAAAAACAATATTTCATAAAAATTTCCTTGGAATGGCACCTAAAATATACAACAATTTCCCTAAATCGATTCTTGAAATCTCAAACATTATTTTATTTAAAAAAGCATTAATGAAAATGTTAACAAAGAAGGTGTATTATACAATAAAGGAATATCTTGAAGATAAAACTTTAAATTAAAACTAGATAGGTACATTTCATTTACAAACGTATGTAGGTATAATCAATTAGAATTGACATTGTAATTTAAAATATTATAATTATATTTGTGACTTATGGTAGGTAATTTAATGATATTTTAGGACATCAATTCTCAATGACATTTTTAATGACATTTTAATAACTAGGTAGGTAAAAAATTGACAATGTATGGTAAATGTACTGGGATTGACATTGATATTTTTTAATTTTGTTGAGTGCAAGTGACATTGGTGTATTATTTCATTTTTATTATTGTACTCTTTGTAACACAATTTTTTGGGTCACCTGCTTATTTCTGTTGCCTCATAGTTATTATTTGTACATTGCATGCCTAAATAGGTAGGACATGTGGTCCTTATACATCAAATAGCACCTAAGATGTAGTTATGTAACATGTTCAGCAATAAAATTATTTGATTTGATTTGATTTGAAACGCATCCTTCACATGCGACGTACCACGCATTATGACATCTGAACAGGATCTGGCCTATAAAATTTGTATGGTAACGTAACACTGGTCATTCACCACGCTGTCTTACGCATCACCGTGCCATACTCACGTGTTCTCATGCTATCCCACGCGTACGACGCTGTGACACACGTTTAAAGTGTTATAGCACGTAGTAAATGTAAACGTCAGACGTCGTAAGACGTAGGACTAGTGTGTCGCTGTTTCCCACGTCGCGTGGCATACGTCGTGGCATACGACCAGTGTGTTTTAAGCTTTAGGTACCTACAGTTACTTGTCCTACTTAGTATTCGCAAATATGTGAATGTATGAATCTATTGTGAATATTTATCGTGGTCCATTAAATTGTATGTACCTACTTAGGTAATTAAGCAACTATTATTAATGGTGTACCGTATTAATGTAATGTTGTATAGATTAGCCGACATAATACAATTCATTCAGACTATTCTATAATATAAAAATGAATCGCTGAATGTGTTGCTAAGCGCAAATCTCGAGAGCAGCTGAACCGATTTCGCTAATTCTTTTTTTGTTGTGATCGTTACTATCAGGAGAAGGTTCTTATGGAGGATAAAAAGTTTAACGGAATATTAGAAAAATTTATGCGGTACGAAGTTCGCCGTAACAACTAGTATTGTAATAAAATTGTGCGTAAATCTGAGTTTAGGATTAAATTAACAACAAATTCTATTAAAAGTGAAACCCCAAGTATATTTTTATTTAAAAATAGTAAACAAGTAGGTAGTTAGGAAACAGTTACGTTAAAAATTGAGAGAATTGCTGTAATTAAATCCTAATGTAGATTTTGGCATAAGAATTCGTGCCGTTGAATTCGATAAACTCAATAAAACACAATAATTTACATTATAATTTAAGTCGTTATGTTTTAATTGATCCTCAATTTGTCGTGAGCTTCATGGCCGATACATTTACAGACGTCCTTTGTATTAGATTTAACTATTAACACACATTTTGATGGCCATGAAGTGGTTTTTGCACGGGATCTAATTATGGGGTGGTTTTTTCGCACAGAGAATTTGAGTTGCCATTCTACGTGACGAGGTACAGACAGGTAACTTAATTTTGCCATGAAAACAGTAATAAAATAGGTAGTGATGTTCCTAACGGAGACACAGATACGCCGCCCTGACGACACGTCGTACCTCTGTTACCCGGGCTATATCATTGAGGAACAATTCCGCGATAAAGCCG
Source organism: Nudaria mundana (assembly GCA_963556515.1). Taxonomy (NCBI): domain Eukaryota; kingdom Metazoa; phylum Arthropoda; class Insecta; order Lepidoptera; family Erebidae; genus Nudaria; species Nudaria mundana. Next base: position 19,689,339 of record OY748291.1, on the reverse strand, counting down.
GGGTGTGCGTGTTCGTTAGGGCGGATGTTTGCTGCCGCCGGTTGCGCTGTCTGGAGAACCCCTCCTACTCCGTCCTTTGGCTGCACGTGGATCATGGCTCCATGAGCCAGATCTACGTGTGCGTCTACCGCTCCCACACAGGGGACACTGGGACAACAAGGCTTTTCGAATACCTCAGCGAGATGGCTGACGATGCGCAGGTGCGGTTCCCGAACGCTGACCTGGTTTTCCTGGGGGACTTTAACGGTCATCACGTTGAGTGGCTGGGGTCCCTTAGGACCGATCATGCGGGACGAACCGCCCATGCATTCGCTCTCTCCCACGGGCTGACCCAGATGGTACGGGGGATCACCCGGATACCTGACAGGTCAGACCACACGCCCGCCTTGCTGGATCTACTGCTGACGAGTCGCCCAGCCGAGTACAGTGTGTCGGTACGCGCCCCACTGGGCACATCCGACCACTGTGTGGTGCACGCCAGCTTCCAAGTGCCACCGCCAGCTCGTGCTGAACAAATGACTCGACGACTATGGCACTACTCGTCGGCAGACTGGGAAGGTCTCCGCGATTACTTTGCGTCCGTCCCGTGGAGCCAGCGCTGCTTTGTAGGGAAGGCGGCTTCGGATAGCGCTGCTGCCATTGCTGGCGAGATCAGTCTAGGGATAGAATATTATATCCATTTCACTGATGTCGCCAGCATCCGCAAAGCTCGCCCCTGGTTCGGGCGTGAATGTGCCGAGGCTGTCCAGAAAAAACAGTCGGCATATCGCGCCTGGCTCAGGGCTCGGGCGGCACGTGACCCGAACGTGAACCGCCTCAAAGCAGCGTACAATAGGGCCACTAGGTTCAGCAAGAGGGCCTTCAAGAGCTCACATCCCATCCCACGGGCAGCCGTCGATACTGGCAACTGGCCAAAGCCGTACAGTCAAATTTTTGTCAACCCTCGCTGCCACCACTGCGTTTTCCTGATGGATCACTGGCTCACAAAGCCCAAGAGAAGGCGGACATGCTCGCAGACCTCTTTGCGGCTAATTCCCGGGTCGATGACCGTGGCCTGCAGCCCCCCGCCATCGCCAACTGTGGCCACACTATGCCTGATATTGTTATCAGGCAATGTGATGTACGGGCAGTGCTGCGGTCACTCGACACGCGGAAAGCCAGTGGCCCTGACGGCATTCCGGCGGTGGTGCTACGAAAATGTGCTGCTGAGTTGTCTCCAGTATTAACGCGTCTGTACCGCCTGTCATACACTACAGGCCTCGTGCCGGAGGCCTGGAAGGAGCCGAACGTACAACCGATCCCCAAGAAAGGGGATAGATCCGATCCAGGCAACTATCGACCCATAGCTGTCACCTCAGTCATTTGCAAGGTGCTCGAGCTTCTTATTAATAAGCAGCTCATGCGATACCTGGAGGATCACTCGCTAATCAATGATCGGCAATATGGCTTCAGGCCAAAACGATCAACGGGTGACCTCCTGGCATTCGTCACGCATGTATGGGGTGAGGCTATGGAAAAGTTCGGCGAGTCCTTGGCTATTAGCCTGGACATCGCCAAAGCTTTCGATAGGGTCTGGCATGCTTCGCTCCTTTCCAAGCTTCCGGCATATGGTCTACCTCCTCAACTGTGCAGCTGGATTGCCAGTTTTTTAAACGAGCGCCGATTGCGGGTCCTCTGCGATGGCCAGGCTTCTCGCTTTTTGCAAGTGAATGCCGGGGTACCGCAGGGGTCTGTACTGTCACCAACTCTCTTTCTTCTGCATATCAATGATATGCTTTCCCTCGGGAACATTCATTGCTATGCAGATGACAGTACATTGCACGGGAGTTACTCGGTTCGTCCGACGGCGGGGCGATCTGTGATAGAGGAGGAGAGACGACATCTCGTGGGTGATCTCGACCGAAACCTCGACAGTATCTCCCAATGGGGTGCCGAGAACTTGGTCGAGTTCAATGCCCACAAAACACAGGCGTGTGCATTTACAGCGAAAAAATCCCCTTTCCTTCCCCTACCCACTCTTCAGAATGCAATATTACCAATGAAGGACAATCTAGACATCCTTGGCATAGACGTTCGTCGAGAGCTCAATAACACAAAATACATTGAGAGATGTATTGGGCTAGCTTCGCGGAAACTAGGAATACTGAACAAGATAAAGCGATTCTTTACACCGCACCAGAGGTGTCTGCTGTACAAAACGCAGATTAGACCCTGCGTTGAATACTGCTCTCACCTCTGGGACGGCTCCGCGAAGTATTTGCTGGACGCACTCGACGCTATGCAGCGACGCGCTGTTCGCATTATAGACTGTCCGGAGGTAACGGGAAGCCTTGAGCCGCTAGCCCAGCGCCGAACAATTGCTTCCTTGGCCGCGTTCTACCGTATTTACCACGGTGAGTGTTCTGAAGAGCTCTTCAACCTGATCCCACCCTCTCCCTTCCGATCCCGAACAACGCGTGCCGGGCAGAGATGTCACCCTCATACCGTGGAAACCGTCTTCGCGAGAACCGAGCGTTTTAAACGATCGTTTCTCTGCCGAACGATGGTGGCTTGGAACGCCCTGCCTGCGCACGTGTTTCCTCCAACATATAACCCTGGGCTCTTTAAGCGAAGCGTGAAGAGGCACATTACAGGGTCGTCAAGTTGAGGGCCACTCTCTATAGTATTCCTGTGTACTGTGAGAGTCGCCCTCAATTGCCAGACGTCGCCTCAGCTTACCATCAGGCGAGTGGCGTCAATTTGTCGACCTAAATATAAAAAAAAAAAAAAAAAAAAAAAAAAGTTAGTATTATATATGCCACAGCGGTTGCCATGTAAGATTTTGTTGTCTTTAATCAACATTTCATCGCAAGGCAACGGGTTTCAAATTTAAAAAAAAAAATACAATATAGCTGCTACTTTTTATTAAATTCATTTGACAATTTTGGATATAACCCATTATATGTGTGCTCGGTGACGGCAATAGGCTTGCCCCCTATTACTTGGGACTAAAAATACTGGCAAATTGTGGGTGTATAATGCACCTCTGCGTACCCCTTCGGGGATATAGGCGTGATATGTGTGTGTTAGTATAATACACGCGGTATATATTCCCACATATGTATGTGAATATTTTAAGTTAAGTTTAAAACTGTATTTTTCTGTTTGGACATTTTATTTTCGTCTAATTCGTCATTGACAATAAAGTAAGATAAAAATAAATCTAAATAGGTACGTAGTAAGTACCTACCTAAGTATTAGTACAACGAAAATGTTAAAAATATTAACTTTAAAACCGTTTTAAGTATTGTAGATAATATGAATCACAAAAAACGATAGCCTTAGGGTGGACTTGGACCACCGGCTATTCCCTTTCAAGGAGTAACGCTTATACCAACAGACCAAGTACCAACACCTGTAGGGCAAGCATGGCGGTAGGAAGAGTTTGTCGAAAACCAATAATATGGCAGGAAATTTCAAAAAATGTGTTGAGTAGGTCACGTCATCAACATTGTCTGCGATATCATTGGTTATCGACATTTTTTCCGATGCCATTTTCATGCTGCTGGTCCGACCAAGACACCCGGGGTGTTGGTCTGTTCGTTGAGCATTCGATGAGCGAATAGTAGCATCTATCGGATTCATAATAAGTTTATTACGTTACCTAATAGTTATTTCTTTATTATAATTTCAGCTCGCAAATGGTCATGGGCGAAGGATCACTCGCTGATATTCATAGACAACCCAGTGGGTACTGGGTTCAGCTTCACTGACAGTCCACACGGCTACATACAGGATATGACCACGGTAAGACCTTACAACTAACATCCATAGAAGGTATACCTATTAGGATATAAGTTGGTATAGGATCCACTAGTCTAGTGATAAAATCATTATTCTGATTGTGTTATTGATATTAGGTAAGTATCTGTAAGACTTTATTGTAGAGCGAGTCTGTGACGGCCCATATCGAATAGTTAAATGAATTACACGGTAATTTGTACTTACGTAAACGAACGTTTATAATCCATAGTTCTACTTGAATGATTTAAAAGTAAATACTAATACACACAGACCACGACATATGGGTCACTTTTATAATCAACTATTTGACCCGCTCTTGTTTTGCTTCGGTTTAGCACTCTCATTGCTTTTTGTATGTTCCACATGCACAACACACTTAACTTTTCGCATAAAAATATACATACATACATACATAGCATCACGCCTGTTTCCCCGAAGGGGTAGGCAGAGGTGTGCAAACACATCCACATCTCGCCAGCTATGTTAGGTCCCATGTAATAGGGGGCGAGCCTATTGCCATTTACCGGGCACAAGTTCCAGACTCTGGGATAATTATCTGGGTAAAATTCTAAAGAGAATTATACATTATCCACCAGACCCGGGAATCGAACCCGAGACCTCGAGCGTGGCAGTCCGTACATAGTACCATTGTGCCACCGAGGTATAAAAATATAATCCAATTGAATTTGAATTAGTAGTGTGGGCACTGTGTCTGTTCAGCAGTGCTACCTATTTTCATAATTGTATTTAATAATCAAAGTGAGAACAATAATAACGTAACTAGGTAGATATCTAGTAATCTTGTGGCTTAGGCGTCAGATGTGCAATCAGACGGATGGGACTGCGAATCCTGGTCAGACTAATGACAAATAAATTACCATCTCTGTCAACTTGATATAACCCTAGCTAGAGTAACAAGCATGCTAGAGTAAATGTAGAATAGTAGACAGACAGCCAGCATTCTGGGAACCTTCCCAATTCAGCAATGATGCGGACGATTTTTAAACGATATTTTGTAGTGTAAATATTTTAGTACACAATTGTGTATTGTAAATAAATCTAGAATGGTAGAGGTTATCAAGAATGCTAGTACCTAATTACCGATTGCTCTATATTTTTACGATTACAAACTGGACTTGGAAAGAAACTAATAAGAATACTGCAATAACATACAAAGTAGGTAATAATAGTTTTTATCCTTGGAAAATAACCTCAACATGACACTATTGAATGCAGTCGCCGTCTCGCAGACATTATCGATTGAACATTGATTACATCTAAGGCTGCACACACATGAGGCGGTTACTACCCTGCAACTATCGACCCATAGCTGTCACCTCAGTCATTTGCAAGGTGCTCGAGCTCCTTATCAATAAGCAGCTCATGCGATACCTGGAGGATCACTCGCTAATCAATGATCGGCAATATGGCTTCAGGCCAAAACGATCAACGGGTGACCTCCTGGCATTCGTCACGCATGTATGGGGTGAGGCTATGGAAAAGTTCGGCGAGTCCTTGGCTATTAGCCTGGACATCGCCAAAGATTTCGATAGGGTCTGGCATGCTTCGCTCCTTTCCAAGCTTCCAGCATTTGGTCTACCTCCTCAACTGTGCAGCTGGATTGCCAGTTTTCTAAACGAGGGCCGAGTGCGGGTTCTCTGCGGTGGCCAGGCTTCTCGCTTCTTGCAAGTGAATGCCGGGGTACCGCAGGGGTCCGTACTGTCACCAACTCTCTTTCTACTGCATATCAATGATATGCTTTCCCTCGGGAACATTCATTGCTATGCAGATGACAGCACATTGCACGGGAGTTACTCGGTTCGTCCGACGGCGGGGCGATCTGTGATAGAGGAGGAGAGACGATATCTCGTGGCTGATCTCGACCGAAACCTCGACAGTATCTCCCAATGGGATGCCGAGAACTTGGTCGAGTTCAATGCCCACAAAACACATGCGTGTGCATTTACAGCGAAAAAATCCCCTTTCCTTCCCCTACCCACTCTTCAGAATGCAATATTACCAATGAAGGACAATCTAGACATCCTTGGCATAAACGTTCGTCGAGAGCTCGAGAGCGTCGAGGCTAGCTTCGCAGAAACTAGGAATACTGAACAAGGTAAAGCGATTCTTTACCCCGCACCAGAGGTGTCTGCTGTACAAAACGCAGATTAGACCCTGCGTTGAATACTGCTCTCACCTCTGGGACGGCTCCGCGAAGTATTTGCTGGACGCACTCGACGCTATGCAGCGACGCGCTGTTCGCATTATAGACTGTCCGGAGGTAACGGGAAGCCTTGAGCCGCTAGCCCAGCGCCAAACAATTGCTTCCTTGGCCGCGTTCTACCGTATTTACCACGGTGAGTGTTATGAAGAGCTCTTCAACCTGATCCCACCCTCTCCCTTCCGATCCCGAACAACTCGTGCCGGGCAGAGTTGTCACTCTAATACCGTGGAAACCGTCTTCGCGAGAACCGAGCGTTTTAAACGTTCGTTTCTCTGCCGAACGATGGTGGCTTGGGACGCCCTGCCTGCGCACGTGTTTCCTCCAACATATAACCCTGGGTTCTTTAAGCGAAGCGTGAAGAGGCACATTACTGGGTCGTCAAGTTGAGGCCCACTCTCTATAGTATTTCTGTGTACTGTGAGAGTCGCCCTCAATTACCAGACGTCGCCTCAGCTTACCATCAGGCCGGTGGCGTCAATTTGTCGATCTAAATATAAAAAAAAATATTAAAAAAACTATAGCTTACCGCAAGTAAGAATAATTATAAGTGTAATGTGATTTCTTTATATGCACACTGCGATGCGGCTTAACGCAAACCGGTTCGCGCGTGTCCCAAAGCGGTCGCAACACAGCGGCCAATTGACCTTAAACGTTGTCTCAGTTAAACTGCGAACGTACCATTTTTCATCACTTCCGACTACACCAACACGGCACCGCTTTCCTAGGAAACCAGAGCTCTACCACAGGTTATTGCCGCTAGCCGTATGGCTGACTGCAGACCACGGTTGCAGTGCGGTCAGCGGACAGCCGTATTCGCAACCGCACCTCCGAGCCACCGCTGCATGCACCGGAGCGCGGAGATATAGATACCTATTATATTAGGTGTTTTCAATGGATGAAATTCAAACGGGTAAACGCATAGTGTGTACGAGGTCTTAGACTGGACCGGTCATGCAGGATCATCAATTGTGAAAGATCACAAATTACTAATTAAGCCACGCGAGCGGAGCCATTGGGCGTTTTCACATTGCACGATATCGTGACGATATATCGTCCACAATATTACATTCTTACCTTAAAGTTACTGCTGCTACTTACAATATTGTCACGATATCGTGTGTCATTATCGTGCAATGTGGAAACACCCATTGGCATTCCTAATATTTAGATAATCGATATACCGCATAGAACGATATTTGCTTTACCTACCTACTATTATACAAGCTAGTGTCCAAAGTTTAGATAACTTTTTCCTGTCATCCTAATTGACTGATCCTTAACCTGAGTTTTAATTTGTAGGACCTATGTAATATGTAATGAGACTGTTGCCCTTTCGAAGCACTTTTGGTACCTTTATCTGACACTGGTCCATCTGAAAGCAGGGGAGGTGGAGATGGTTATAAGATAAAGGGTCTTACTCTTGTCGCACTCTTGATAAAGTGTTACCATAGATTATTTTCTAAACTCTCCAAACTGAATGTGATTACTCTGCTTTAAACCCAGCGATTTCATAGACCAGAACTAGGTCAAGAAAACGTGCAAAATGCACGCGCAATGCCGCGGCCGCTCTAACGTCCGTAGCCGGGCGTCTCTGGTTACAAGCAGAACGTATTTCCAGCAAAATGCATCTAACTCATTTAACTTACATTGGTGTTTTCACGCATGCTTGCCGGTTACGGTTTGATAATCCGACTACACTTGTTAAAAACAGTGGGTACGTACTGGCACTGCATTTATAAGTAACTACAAGTAGCAAACAAGCTACGTAAACCATTATTAGATGTAGCGTAACATGACAGTTAAATGCTAAAAATATTGTATCGCTCGTTCGGAATTTAATTTTTACTAAAATTTAAATTAGTTTATTACGATCTTGATGCTTTATCGAGTACCTACTAGGCTAATACTCGCGGTAGAAAATTGCCTAATCCGTCTTATGGATAATCCGACTTTTGGTATAGTTTTCTCGTTTCCAATATCCACAAATTTTCAACCCAAACTAGTTTTTCTTGAGATTAGCGCGTTCAAACGAACTCTTTAGACTTGTTTAACTTCAAGCTCTTTAGACTTGTTTTATGAGACACCATAGATTAAGTAACTAGGTCACCAACTTCGTAAAGTCTGCTTTGATGGATTGAAATGACTAAATAATAATGGTGGTACAAATCTCATACAATTGTTTGTCGATGACGATATGTACGGTACGGTAATGTAAATTTCGAAGGCTGGCTATCGAACTTATTCGAATCTTTATTCACGTAAGTTTAGCCGGTGAGAAAACATTCGACATTTTAGTTTGGTTGCTCTAGTCGCACCCTCCAAGTCTCCATGAGATCCTGGCGGAGTTGGTACCGCTGGTCCTCGATTTATCGAGACGCAGTCCTGTGGTCCCGCTCCAGCGCTTCCTTGTGCCATTGAAACAATGACGCAAGGGCTCTGACCAATACTTACCTACCTACGAAAACAATTTTTTGTTTCTTATTCACCACCAGGAATTTATGCGTATATCTGACAACAACCTATTGGTATTACCTCTTGATAAAGGTTGACAAAAGCGGTGCATATGCTTATAAGGTGCTGGTAAATACATGGGGCACACTAAAAGTTTTGCACTTCTAGCTAATCGGAACTATTTGAATTTCGAATGTTATATTTTTTTAAACGTTGCAACCTTCATAGTAATAAAAAAAAAAACAATTGGCGGGAAACCATTTGTCAATTGTTTTTTATCACACATCAAAGTTCTACGTATGCAACGAAAATGGAATTAAGTCGAAAAGATTTTAGAGCGATGATTTTTTGTGATTTTAAAAGTTCTCTCTCTCCGCAAGACTGTGCCGCTCGTCTGCAAAATGCTTTTGGGAGAGAAGCACCTTGTTTGAGCACCGTGAGGCGATGGTTTGCTGAATTTGAGAAAGGTCGAGTTTCTTTACATGACGAATTTCGTGAAGGGCGGCCTTCAACTGCCGTCAACGAAAATAATGTGGCTACTGTTAAGCGGTTAATTGAAGAAAACCCGCGGATTACCTATGAGACAATTCGAGGACTATTGGAGATTGGTATGAGTCAAATCCAGAAAATTTTACACGAAGAATTGAAAGTTCGGAAACTTTGTTGTCGTTGGCTCCCTCATGAACTGACAGCGGAGCAGAAGCGGCCTCGCGTGAAATGGTGCTCACAGATGCTACTGAAGGACGACCACGGACATTCTAATGCTGTTTATGACATTGTCACAAGAGACGAAACGTGGATTTATTGTTTTAAACCCGAAAAAAAACAGCAATCTTGTGAATGGGTGTTTGAAAATGAGAACAAGCCAACAAAAGTGAGGCAGGCGAGGAACGTTGGTAAAAAAATGATCGCGTTTTTTTTCTCAGCTACGGGTCCCATCTGTACAATTCCAGTCGAAGATCAAAAGAGTGTTTATTCCGAGTGGTATTCTACCATTTGTTTACCCAGAGTGTTCGAAAAAGTTCACGTAAGACGACCCAAAAGCCGCGTTCTCCTACATCATGTCAACGCTTCTTCACACACGGCCAACAAAACAAAGTAATTTTAGCTTCCGAAAAAGTACAACTCGTCACCCATCCTGCGCATAGCCTCGACCTAGCACCCTGTGATTTCTGTATTTTCCCCAAAATCAAAGATTTGATGAGAGGTTTCACTTTTACCAACTCCGAAGAGGCAGTGATGGCGTTCAATCAGCACGTAGAAAACATGCCTTCAGATCTGTGGTCCTCCTGTTGTTGGTTTCTATCGCATGAAAAAATGTTAAAAATGTAAAGGAGAGTATTTTGAAAAGCAATAAACATAATATTTTGGTTATAACATGTTGTTTTTTTAAGTTACGCAAAACTTATAGTGTGACCTATGTATACAGTTACCGAGAAAGGTATTATCTTTTTCTTGTCAGTCGTTACTCATAATAGAGTGGTCGTTGTCATCATGATTTTTGTTTGTGACAAGACACATGTGACAAATCTCACGACGTCTCGCCATTTTTGTCCAACGGTACTTAATAGGTCTGTATCCAAATATATAATTACAATCCTAAAAAAACAATGTCACCTGGCAGGGATCGAAAAGGTTTAGTACATAAAATAAATAAAAAGCTTTATTGACACCAATACAATTATACAAAGGAAAACATTGTAGGTACATATAACAAACAAACCAAATGCACAAACAAATTGTTAGAATAAGACGTGAATGTTGGTGCTAGAGCAGTTGCACATTAACAACATAAACCCTGCCTCCCAAACTAGGTATTCCTGTATCTTGGGAGTCAGTGCTCTGGCCCTACCTGCGTTTGTTTAAGTGTAGGTAAATAGTGATTGTGTTATCACTATCAGCCAATGTGAAAAAAAATAAAATAAAAATAAAAACTCGTAGCGGAGGTTGTATAATAGCTCTTCTGTTCGCATGTAATCAAGGTCTTGCAGCCAGTCTAGAAGCTTGACTTTCACCTTATGCTGATTTAGTTCTGCTAGTGGGATAAATTTGAAATTTTCTATTAGATTGGACCTATTACGTGGTGCTGCCGTCTTGCAAATCTGGTTCTGTGTCTGATTGCCATGCATGGGGTCCTGGTTTTTCGTTTCGAGTGATCCGGAGGGGGGATTTTTCTGTGTGTCCTGAGAATGGCCCTAAGCACAAAGAGCTGCCGGACTGTAAGGACATTGGCGTGTGCATATAATTCAGTAGTCGGAAATCAAAATGGTCTCTTTTGCATAACCTTAAGGACAGCTCTTTGTGCCCGCTCCAAATCAAGGAGCTTGGTTTTGGCAGCCCCTCCCCACACCACGAGGCAGTAGGTGATAACGGACTGACAAAAAGCTTTATAAACCATGGTAATAATATTAATGTCAGCGATATCTCTAAGTTTTCTAAAAATATATATTGTTTTCTCTTACAAGGAGACGCTTTACCAGCTAAGCCACCGGTTACTTCTGTCCATTCCAACAAAATTTCTGCGTCATTATTTTCTTTATTTTTTTTTAATAATGTTTATTGGGAACATACAAACGTTATCGCGGTCTGGCGGATTCAACAAAATGTATACCGAAATTGCAGGTATTAATTAAACACCTGTGTCTACCCTTCGGAGAGAGAAACGTGAATATGTACGTCTAAACAGATACCTATTTCTATTACCTTGTTGAAGTAATTTGTCTCATCTCAGAATATTTCCACCAAACCAGTGTAACGTGTAGTTACGTAAGACACATTTGGCGTAACAGATGTATTTCATACCAAATCTAAAACTATATGAACAACTCGTGTTTGAATTAGACTCGGAAAATAAATATTATAGGTATAAACAGCAGAACTGAAATACCTATTTTAAACTTTTTTTTTTAACTCATAAAAATGAGTGAGATTAAAATATAGGCTGTGAACGGAAACATCATAGAAGCATATCTTGCGCTCGAAAATGACCCAACGTAGATCCAGCTGTTGCTACGCAAATCTTGCCGCGAAGAAGGTGTGTAGTTCGGTTCTTGTAGCCGGTCTGTCATTTCGCCTATAATGCGACAGTTGCTATGCGTTACTAGCCAATCAGAGACGTACATTGACAATTAAAATCATCTATTATTTCGAAATACTCGTAGTATGTATAGTCCAGTCATTATAGTAAGTTCACCTCGGAATTCGAGATACCCAGCTGTAAGTCTGTAAATACGTGTATATTGACACCCTAAAAGTTGTCTCAAAACCTACATATGGTAGGGTGTACGCAACTATACAAGTACTTACAGACTTACAGCTGGGTATCTCGAATTCCGAGATTCTTACCTAATTGAAGCTTAAATGACTGGACTAGTAATCGTTTTTCATAGAAAACAAAATATTTCGAAGAACCGTTTATTTTAGAGATTTTGTTCGCGTCGGATTCGCGCACGAATGGTTCCGTACCGTTATCAATAAAAACGAGAGCCCTCTTAAATGTCAATTTTATTCTGCTTTTCGGTATTTGTTGTTATAATGACAACTGTCTAACTGTCACGGTTTATGAGAAACAGCCTGGTGACGGTGACATATAGAGGAATGGACAGCAGACTCTTTATAATAGGGTCTATATTTCTTTATACTCGTAATAGGTGCAATTTTTTTTACAGTGTGCAAACCATTTGTACAGCGCCCTCAGACAGTTCCTAATGGTATTTCCTGAACTCCGAAAGGCGCCCTTCTATATAGCAGGAGAGTCATACGCAGGAAGATACATCCCGTCTCTTGGGGTTAAGATCTTAGAGCAAGATCGCAACATCGGCCTTTTGGATATTAATTTACAGGTAAATAATGTAAGACACGAGAGTAAGTCTAAATTCCAGCGGACGACCAAGCAATGCTAGTAAACCATATTTGTACCTAGCGTCCCTTAGGACTTAGGACTCTATCTCAACCCAAAACCCACAAATGTGGGACAATACCCGACTGAGGTCGCTTTGGTGACCAAAGTCTGCCAACGCCCTAGTTTTATTCTTCCTAAGGGTACCAGGGACGTAAAGGCGGCAAGTTAAAACAAAGTTTATCCCATTTTTCCCATTGACGTTGTTCCAGTACGGGACAAGTGGGACTGTCTCGTTTTTTTTGTCCCAGTGGTCCCATGGGACTAGTGTGACCTATATTTTAGTGGCAGTTGTACCGTTATATGAAATCATGAGACAACTGGGAGGTTTCTTTGGGTGGTATATCTTGTAATATCCTACTTGTCCCATTGACTTTCCTTGTTAGGGGGGCTCTATCCACACATATCTGGTAAAGTACGGACGAGGCTCTAACAAATATTAACTCGAAAATCCCGAAATCTCCAACGGAAGTCTGAACGAGACCGCTTTTAATGATAATACCGTCATTTGTACTGTCTTTAAAGCGACTAGAAACAACCATGTATCTGCATGTTTGACCTGCCCAGTTAAAATAAAATGACTTATAATGTTTATTTATAAAATGCCTATTTATACCACGTTCTCTTTACGTAACTATTCGTTATTTCAGGGTATAATACTTGGTAATCCCGTTTTGAGTCGCGAGAGTGTTTCCGACTATAGCAAGATGTACTACCAATGGGGACTATTGGACAGTCAGGGGATCCTTGCTGTCAAACCTCTCCAGGATGCTTACGACACAGCACTCCACAAAGGCGAATCCGAAACTTCTGTACTCGTAAGTTTATTGTTTTTTTAACTGTTTATGAATTCTTTTTTTTTCGACCTTGGTACTTAAGCACGATGGAAACGTTAGTGAGTCCAAAGGATTTATTTCGTCAATTTTAAAGATATTTTAAACCTGTAAAGATAAAAATCTGCATTGCCTAATACATACAAATTTTCTTAAAAAGTGTACAGATTTGAAGGCTGATTTATAATAATTATTTTCAGTTACGCGATGAACTCCTCAACAAACTGAACGATATATCGATGCAGCAACAGACTTTCAATGTTCTTCGTGATAACATGTCTAATCTCTTCGACTTTGCTGCCTTCATAAATACACCAAGTGTACGGGAAGGACTCCACGTCGGCAGCATAAAGTTCAACCACTACAATACAACAGTACATACAAAACTGGCACCAGACTTCCTTAGCGAAGTTAAATCTAAGGTGGAAATGTTATTGGATCGATACAGGGTGCTTATTTACTGGTTAGTCTTTCCTACTCTAATACATAACATTTTCTTGTTCCTCTATGACAATTTCTCTTGTCCATGGAGGTTAGGTTTTGCAAATTCTATTGAAATCTTTTGTCGGTGTTATGAATAAAATTACATAGAATTGACTCCCTATTTTCAAGCTTGCCATACAAAAATATTATACGTACCTATATATCTACTTTTTATATTTTTTTTATCAGATGGCTTTTTTGTTTTATGGCAAAGTATTGGGAGGCAAAGAACCAGGAACCAAGTTTACCTACATAGGTACAAAATATTCTCAAAATGAGCGCGTAATAAAAATTCATTGTTTGCATTCTAGCGGACAATTGGACTTGACAGCTCCTTGTGTACCAAATGCTCAAGCACGACGGAGACATTGGCACTGGAACTATCGGGAGCAGTTTCTGAACGCGTCTCGGAAACCTTGGTGGTTCGGTAACAAAGTGGCTGGGTCAGTTGATCAAATAATCTTAATAAATTTCTGCAGAAAACCGGATTTTTAAGTTACGGCTGGTTGACAATTTTACATCTAAGAATGTACATGGGTTGTTATTTTGAGAACAAAAAACCGAGGAAACTGAGGAAGTTTGGTGCTTCGAGCATACGGGCAGTACGTTGGTTAATGGAGAAGACTCCCAATTCACCGATAACTATATTAAAATCAGGCATTATTGATACCCATATTTTGCCACAAACATCGGCCAAATTTCCTTTAAGATTAAAGAAAATGTGGCCGATGTTTGTGAAAGAACTTCGTTCCGTAATCAGCAGAAGTCTCCGTGTGAATGAACCCTAGCTGACAGGTCTAAAAATGGAAACTGTTCCCATTTATTTTCGTGACCATAGATAATAATATTAAAATCATTTTTACAGATATGTTAAAAGCGGCGGTGGTCTGACAGAAGTGCTGGTACGCGGTGCAGGTCACTTAGTCCCGTTAGATAAACCAGCGGAAACTGTGGAGCTTATCAGCTATTTTATCCGAGGTTTAGACATGATACTACCTCCAAACTATCAAGTATTACCTCAAGACACACCTACGTATGTCAACGATGAACCAGATGGTATTTCTAAGGTGGTTTATCAATTTCCCGATGGTCATTCTTCATCCGGGACGCAAGTTGCCATGGTTGTGAGTCTAGTTTTAAATGTTCTGTTGTTATTGGGTATAATCTGTGGTGTTGTCTATGGATTACGGTGGAAAAGGCGGGCTGATTCATTCATGTACAACACTATGGAAGAAAATAACCTTGTTTCTACTATGTTTTAGGAGTGATAGATAACTGTGAAAATGACTGTGTTATAAAGTGGTTTTAGATAAAAGTAGGAAAGTACTTACTTACCCGACTTAAATGAGTTTGCTTGACTGTGATTGTGACTGTGATGCAAACACTTGCATATACCGAGTTTTTCCAGTAGATTGGCTAGGTTAAATGATAGTAAATAATAGATTGTAGCACTAAGTAAAACTGTGGAAATGTCGCTTTAGTCGAAAGACTCCACCAATGTAATTAGCGGAAATTTTAGTCGTGTGCATTCGATATCTAGCTATAATTTTCTGCGATTAAAATAAGTAGGCATACATGTGTCAGAGTTGTTAGTTTGTGGAGTTACCTGTGGAGTGCAGTGTCGTCGTTGGAAGCCTCGCAGTGTTGACGACGGTTGCGAAACAGATAGTTACCGAAGCATCCATGCCCGGTAATGATATGCGTCGCACGATACGTGGGGTCACCAAGCCGCCTCTGCAGCCACTCGTCCATGATCGGTCTCACCGCCGCGAGGACGGTGGTTCCCCACTTGGGTTGCTCAATTCGCACCCTCCATGTCTTCATGAGATCCTGGCGGAGTTGGAAACTCTTGTCCTCGATTTCTCGAGACGCAAGCCTGTGGTCCCGCTCCAGCACCTACTTGAGCCATTCATACAATGACGAAAGGGCTCACGCTTTCAGGTCACATGGAGGGGTCCCGGCTAAGAGACTTGCAGCCTCTCCGGAGATCGTGCGGTACCCCCTTATTGTTTTGACGGCCAAGGTCCTCAGTGGTCTATTAAGAAGAGTTGAGTTGCTGGTCGTCAACCTCGCGGCAGCTCTCCTAGATCCTCGTCACTTTGTGCTATCTCTTTTTCAAGCATGGTTAAGTTTTTATTGCTCTCCTGAATCTCCCCTATTTGTACAGGTTTAGGTTAGAAATAGAGAAATCTGTACCTACTTACGTGGCCATCAGTGTCATATTTGCCGCCTAGTCCCAATTCTGTACATAATATGTGCTTAGCTTGCATAACTAATTAAATGAGCGTATTCCGCATAGTCCTGTTTTAGATATCACAGTAATGAATGAGTGAAAGTTTTTGTAATGTTGAGTTAGTGACTGTGTATTAATAAGTTATTGGCAGGATAGTTTTATATTATAAGTAAACTAGCGGACGCCCGCGGCTTCGCCCACTTTCAAATTATATACACAAAAAACCTTCCTCGAGAATCACTCTATCCATAGGTGTAAACCGCATCAAAATCCGTTCCGTAGTTTTAAAGATCTAAATATACATAGAGGCAGACAGACTTTATTTTAAACTATGTTATAATAATTATAAATGTTGTTAAGTATTTTATTTTTGATTTTATTTAATAGGTACAGAAACAGACACCAAATTGTGGAAAGAACATTATAACATGTTGTTGTTAATTTAGCGTCCAATTAAATCTACACTCAACATTTAAAACTAATAAAGCACACAAATAAAAAACGTTGGTAAGATTATAAAAAACCAAAAGAAACCTACTTGAGTATTGTAAATTGTAACTAATACATCAATTGTTAATAGTTGCCAAGGCTTTCTTAAAACTATTAAAAGTATCAAAAAATACATCATCTTGTTAGCAGAAGTAGGTGCAGTTTAAGTGACTGAGATAGGATAAACTAATTATTAAGTAATAACATAGATAGTTCCTGGCAAATTATCCAGAAAGTGTGATACCTAAGTACCTATTTACTATGATTTGAATCCATTAGGTCTAATAGCTGACTAAAACTAACCAAAAATCCTATCAGGCAGTTCACAATAAGTTCTGTCCTCGTTTGTAGCAAAATATATTATTTAATTGCTGCTTCGTTTTTATTAGTTTTAACGTAATACGGGAGAAAATGCCACGCGTCCCCTTTTATTTATTATTTTTAATTCCGCGAGACCTCGGCCGCTCCTATGTCCATTGCTGCGGGCGTCTCTGGTACACCCAGAAGGTATTTGCATGCGATCATCCCCTAGGTTTTCTTTCTCATCGGAGTTGGCAGAGACTAGGGCCACAGCTATTCATCATCATCATCATTATTTCAGCCCATCACTGTCCACTGCTGAACATAGGCCTCTCCAATGAATTTTCAGTGTGTACGGTCTGTTGCCACCTGCATCCAACGAGACCCAGCTGTTTTTACTAGATCGTCGGTCCATTTGGTAGGTGGCCATCCCACACTGAGCTTGCTAATACGCGTCTCGACTTGTTAGAATCTTGGCAAACGCTTCCTCTTCTTTGATCAGCGCTTTCACACAGGCTCTCCGCTTACGGATACTCTTGACCTGATCTTTCGTCAATATGTCTTCGAGGATGTTAAAATCTGAGCAATATTAGAGTCGGTAGGCTGCTAGTTATATTAAGTAGATAAATCTCTGGACAAGTATAAATAAATACTTAACAATTAAGATGAAAAACACACAAGTTAACTGAAATACAGGAATTATACAAAATCATTATATCAAAGTTTATTATTTCACATTACACAATTGTTTATACCACAGTCGCGGAGCAGAAAAAAAATCGGTCACTGACCCGTCGCTACCTATCTCTGTCACTCATGCACAATTATGTTTCCGTCTCGATTTTGCGTCCCCCTTGTGTAAGCAAGACGGAATAGGAATTGAGCGAGCGTGACAGAGATAGGTAGTGACAGATCATTGTACGAAATTATTTCTGCTTCGAGACTGCACTTTAGAGGTCTTTCATTTGAATTCTTCTATGAAGGTATCAATGATGAATTTGGCGACTTCAGGCTGATCTACGGGCACTTGGTGTCCAGCTCCACGAACTAAGATCTCAACGAAATTGCCACCTGCCTTCTTGTACCTGCAGGACCAAATTCACCATAAGTCGCATGAAATGTGTTTTATACATACACCGTGAAAGTACCACCAAGTTTACAAAACAAAATTTTGGAATGAGTTTCGATACTGGAAGTATTACTTTGAAAAAACAAACACATGTTTTTTTTACAAAAATCTGTAAATTGATGTAGTCTCTAGTCAAATGAGTATCCGTGGTAGCTCACTGCCTTAAAAAATCTTCCTAGTGCTATCCAGAGGCGCCCGGCATTAGAAGTAGGTTACAGCAGCCTCGAGCCGCGGAACTAAAAAAAGAAACTACATAAATTGAATATTAAAAAAAAAATGTGTTTGTTTTTCAAAATAATACTTCTAGTGGGTTCTGTTATCGAAACTGGGTCCAAAATTTTTTTTTTTAAACGGTGTTTACTTTCACGGTGTATAAAACTAGCTGATTACCACGTGCTATTGTTTTTTCGTTCCAAATGCCCACAGGGACACATTACCAGGTTAAAAAGTAGCCTGTAGCACTCAGGGAAAATGTACATCATACTCGTATTAGCGAAAAAAAAACTAAATCGGTTCAGTAGATACGGAGGTTAGTCTATCAAATATTTCCTGTTTATAATATTAACAAATCATATCGAGCTCAACTGACGTCAACATCCCGCTTGAACGAGTGACGAGTTGCTCGTCAGGTACGGGAAATTAGAGCTACGATTTGAATCTACATTATACTGCTGAACTACCCTCAAAACTGGAGATTCGTAACTGGCTGTACGAGGATTTCCAAAGTTGTAAATGTTGGTAATTGTGATGCCTACCTATTAAATACATGAATATATCTCAAATGATAGTCTGTAACAAGAAATACATACCCAACAACAGATCCGTTGGTGTGTCTGCGCAGGCGCCGCCGCGTTGCTTGTCGGTACTGGTCGCGCTGGGACCATTGCAACGTCTCGAACATGTACTTAGATAAACCGTACGGTAATATTATGTCTAGCTGTCCACTGTAAAGTAATTTAAAAAAAAAACTATATACCTCTAGTAAGTACAAACAGACGATACAATTCCATGTGACCAATAAATAAATAAAATGAAATAAAAAAAGTCCCCATCAATCCCACTTCTGCTAATAAGATATTCAAGGTCAATGGCCAAAATATTCGGACTTTTGAACTTTTATCGAAAACTGTGGGCTTTTTTATTAAAAGCTAGTTTTTTAAGTCGCCGTTTATTTATGCTCTTTATAATGCTAAACCCAAGGGCTCTACCAAACTTATTTTCTATACTTTACAGTTGCATTTTGATTTTGGTGTCACCTCTTTTTTTTTTAACTCCTTGAGACCGCGGCCACTCCCATGTCCATTGCTGCGGGCGTCTCTGGTGACACTAGAAGGTATTTCCAGTGGCGCCCGGCGGACTTTGGCCACATGTGTGGCCTCTTCGGGGGTTTGGTCGGAATGAAAATCCCACGTCGTTGGGGTTGGGTTTTATCCCTCGTCGGTGAGTGAATCTGGTTGCGTGCTGTGGGGCAAAGGCCCGCCGGTGTCACCTCTGATATATGTATGTTAGTAATTCTTGTTCATTATGTATATTTGTATGATTATGTATGAGTATAAAATAATTGTAAATCATGAAAGCTAAAATAGCCTTACCTGTAACATAGTACGCCATAATGTTCAAGTAGTTCTTCGACAAATGGTTTGGTACTGTTGGCAAAATCAGCCAACATTTTGTTGTATACATACTGATTATTATAAACATAGGTAGCGTTCCCCACATGGATCTGTTCTCGAGTCTCCGGCTTTGTTATATAGGCTTCGAAATCAGGGGCACCGGGAGACGGATCTTTTAAAAAATTATATATATTGATACCGCTCTTTTTCTTAATATACTCTATGGTTTCATTGAATTTCTGTAACAATATAAATAAATTAAAAATGTTAGCACAACCGAACACTACGTCATTCATGTGCCATCTAATCTCAAGTAAGCACAAATTGTACCTACTTGTGCTAAATTGGGGTGGAAATGCTAATTGTCTGAGCTAGAAACCCTTCTGATCTTAATCGATCAGGTGTTTTGGTGTCTCAACTATTAATAGGCATCATTTCTTAGCTACAAACCTGCGTGCCTCAGAGAGCAGGTTAAGCTTTCGTCGGTCCCGGTTATCATACATACATCTATTGGCAGTTACAGGTAGACCTCTACTCTCAAAATCCAACTGGTATAACTACAGCCCAGGTTCTTTAGTTAGACCAGTCGGATTTTTGAGAGTAGAGCCCTATCTTCAATGGGTTGTGGAGGTCAGATGGCAGTCGCTTTACGGAAAACATTGAAGGTCAGCCGCATTGCAGTTAGACTGGAAAGCCGACCTGAACTGGGTTGCAAAAAAGACTCAATGGATGATGATTATTTACTTACAAAGTCTATCTTCTAGCTATGGTTAAAAACTTACATTAGAAGCGTCAATCAGCCGGTTTTCGTCGATGAGGCGTACAGTTTCATCTTCCAACACCTTGAGGTGAGTGATCTGGTCGCCATCGAGGAAGCCCATGTCACGACACAAATCGCTGTAGTGCATGACATTCCGTAGTTCTATTAGACCATTGCCTATAGAAATACCCTGTTGAATTAAGAAGTAGCATATCAACTTACGCTTTGGATAAATTTTGAAAGTCTTCTATCTATTTTTTATTTTGAAATTATTTATTTTATTTATTTGTATATGTCAATAAATGGCTCTTACAAACGTCAGTAAGTACTTAAAATAAAAAATGTCATTGCTTCTATATTTACATGTACTGCCAGATTCGCAAAGCAATAAGTAGAACCGAGAGAAAGAACCTGGCAATAAAACTCTCGGTCACTCTTTTCAAATAATTGACTCATTTACACATTTTCTTAAGACTAAATGTGGACGAATATACATTGGTCTCGTGTCAAAATCAAAGGGAGTGTATAATACAACAAAAAAATTATTATAGTCGCCTAAGTACAATATGCTACAATTACGGCATTTTAGGAGGCGCCTGCACCATGCTCAAGCCAGACACTTTTATCATTAAGGTAATCAACTGTCTTATAATATGCTTTTTGACATAAAGTGGTCTTTATAAAGTTTTTAAATTTATTGTCGGGCATACAAATGACCGATTCAGGCAATTTATTATAAAAGCGTATACCTTCCCCCTTGAAAGAATGACTAACCTTGCCAAGTCGATAACACGGAGGGAGTAGTTTATTTATAAAATTATCTATAGGCTTTTTATCTATAAAAAGCCTAAGCTAAATTACCGAAAACTTAACTATTAAAATGTATTTAGAACGCGAAAGTTTAAAACCATACTAGACTACTGTAAATGTAATATGATTTAATTGTCTACTGTTTTGTCTGTATGGTAGGCAGTATCTCTCAAGGAATTTTCTATGGGTTTTCAAAAGCAGCGTTTTGTTTCATATAAATCAGATTACAGGAAAAAAATAATGTTAAACATAACTTTGTCCGCTTGGTAAAGTGGTTTTTTCAACATTTTTCCTTGCTACTCAGCTCCTGTTTATCGCAACGCGATGTTATATACTTATCCTATAATTATTACTCGTTAATAATGTGGCGTTAGGTGAAAGAATTTTTCAAGTCGGTCCAGTAGTTTCGGAGTTTATTCAATACAAACAAACAATTAAACCTTCCTCTATATAATACTAGTGGTTCTGTGAACCGTAGACTTCGGAAGCTTTGTTTAAAAAATATTTTATTTTCAATTTTCTTTATTACTCTTTAATTTTTCATCCAATCCAAAAAATATCATTCACATGTTATTCATTGTAAGCAAGGAGTGTGTGTGTAAAGTTTCATGCAAATCGGTTGATAAATACGGCCCAAACATGATCTGACAGAACGCTAGATGTAGAGATGTAGAGGTACAGACGAAAGAAATTCTCCCCAGTCTGCAAGTTGAAACGGAGACTTCGGTCGCTTCGCTCCCTCAGTCAATTACTAGCTGATCGCCGCGGCTCCGCCCGCGTGATTTGGTTTACTCGTTCCCGGTTCCCGTGGGAACACAATACCGGGATAAAAAGTAGCCTATGTTACTCAGGGTGAATGTAGCTTTCCAATGGTGAAAGAAGTTTTTTAAATCGGCACAGTAGTACTTGAGTTTATTCATTACAAACATACAAACCTTTCCTCTTTATAATAGTAGTATAGATTAGCAGACGCTCACGGCTTCACCCGTTTGACAAATTATATACTAAAACCTTCCTCGAGAACCATCACTCTATCCATTGTTGAGAAGCGCATCAAAATCCGTTGCGCTGTTTTAAAGATCTAAGCATACATAGGGACTTTGTTTGAAGTAAGTAGTAGGTATAGATTCCTAGAAGGCATTACAGTGTCGGCTAAAGTGAAACTACTTATACTTACAACCAATGATATCTCAGACATGTTGGTCACGTTACCTAATTAACAGTTTTTTTTTTAATTTTCTGCATTATCATTGGTTATTGACTAAAGTACCTAGGCGATAGCTGTGCAATGCAGCTAGAGTAAAAATATTAGTAGGACGGATCTACTTACACGCAGATTAATTTGCTGGTTCTCGTTTGCAGACTTGTTGTTGTATCTGTGTATCTGTATACCCAACGCTGGAACATATTTGCCGGCGTATGACTGGCCAGCAATAAACAGTGGAGCGGTACGCAACTCCGGGAATGTTTGCAAAAACTGTACTACAAACTCCAGAAGTTGGGCGCCTACCTGTAATTAGCATATCGAATGATAAGAACACATAGGTATACCACGTCTATAATCCCGAGGGATAAGACAGAGGTGCATTAAATCCATATTTTAGAGTAGCGATAAATGTCTGTGCAACATTTATCGCTACTCCGCTCCTAATGATCATAGCGTGATCTCGTCTAAGTTACTCGCTAAATTTGTAGAAGGCGATAGAATTTTTCAAATCGGTCCAGTACTCTCGGTACTCTCTTTTTGTTCAACATGTTATTGAAACCTTGTTCGTGATCAATTAATTGGAGCTGAATGTAGGCACCTTTAACTTGCACGACATCGGTTCATGAGTCAGGAGTCGGTTATCAATCAATTACTGCTTGTCATGTCATTGATCCTAATTTAGTAACGATTGAGACCTTGCGTGTGACGTGACCTATGTAATGAAGTCGATACTTCACAGGACCAGAATTAGTCTGGTTCTGGTTCAGAAAATTATCGTCATTCAACGTGGTAACGCAGCCAAATTTTTGGAACTTTTTAGTCCGCAATGACGCGGAATATGTTTCACACAAATATTGCAGGGCTTAAGTAGGCAAAGCAAAGTACACAAATGCAAAGCTCCGCTTATCCCTCGCGTACTGTACCTACAAATTATTTTGTTGGGTTAAATAAAAAATTCTCTGCACCAAACTATTTAGATACCTACTGATATTTTTCTGTATCATTGTTTTGACGAGGTTTTAAGCATGTCAAACTCGTGGTTTAAACAAAACGCAATATCTGGCAAATATTGATGGTTAAATAATTGCTGGAGCAAATTGTTTGTATTCACAATTTACTACAGCAATCATTTCTTGAGAACATTATATTTTCCTTATTGCAATACCTTAGTCGATTATCTACTTCAATAGTTTTACTGCATGAGTACCTACCTAGTCATTATGATACAGTGGTGTGGCTTAATGTGTGATTTTTTAAGTAGTTGGTTTGTAGTAGTTAAATTTTAGCACTGGGAGTCCATTGGAAACATTAAAAATGCAACAGTTAAATTTATCGTGTCTGTCAAATTCATCAGTTCCGACTTAATGTGTGATATTTTAAGTAGGTATGTATGTAGTTGGTTTGTAGTAGTTCAGTTTTAGCACTGGGAGTCCATTGGGAACATTAAAAATGGAACAGTTAAATTTATCGTGTCTGTCAAATTCATCAGTTCCGACTTAATGTGTGATATTTTAAGTAGGTATGTATGTAGTTGGTTTGTAGTAGTTCAGTTTTAGCACTGGGAGTCCATTGGGAACATTAAAAATGCAACAGTTAAATTTATCGTGTCTGTCAAATTCATCAGTTCCGACTTAACGTGTGATATTTTAAGTAGGTATGTATGTAGTTGGTTTGTAGTAGTTCAGTTTTAGCACTGGGAGTCCATTGGGAACATTAAAAATGCAACAGTTAAATTTATCGTGTCTGTCAAATTCATCAGTTCCGACTTAATGTGTGATATTTTAAGTAGGTAGGTATGTAGTTGGTTTGTAGTAGTTCAGTTTTAGCACTGGGAGTCCATTGGAAACATTAAAAATGCAACAGTTAAATTTATCGTGTCTGTCAAATTCATCAGTTCCGACTTAATGTGTGATATTTTAAGTAGGTATGTATGTAGTTTGTTTGTAGTAGTTCAGTTTTAGCACTGGGAGTCCATTGGGAACATTAAAAATGCAACAGTTAAATTTATCGTGTCTGTCAAATTCATCAGTTCCGACTTAATGTGTGATATTTTAAGTAGGTAGGTATGTAGTTGGTTTGTAGTAGTTCAGTTTTAGCACTGGGAGTCCATTGGGAACATTAAAAATGCAACAGTTAAATTTATCGTGTCTGTCAAATTCATCAGTTCCGACTTAATGTGTGATATTTTAAGTAGGTAGGTATGTAGTTGGTTTGTAGTAGTTCAGTTTTAGCACTGGGAGTCCATTGGGAACATTAAAAATACAACAGTTAAATTTATCGTGTCTGTCAAATTCATCAGTTCCGACTTAATGTGTGATATTTTAAGTAGGTAGGTATGTAGTTGGTTTGTAGTAGTTCAGTTTTAGCACTGGGAGTCCATTGGAAACATTAAAAATGCAACAGTTAAATTTATCGTGTCTGTCAAATTCATCAGTTCCGACTTAATGTGTGATATTTTAAGTAGGTAGGTATGTAGTTGGTTTGTAGTAGTTCAGTTTTAGCACTGGGAGTCCATTGGAAACATTAAAAATGCAACAGTTAAATTTATCGTGTCTGTCAAATTCATCAGTTCCGACTTAATGTGTGATATTTTAAGTAGGTAGGTATGTAGTTGGTTTGTAGTAGTTCAGTTTTAGCACTGGGAGTCCATTGGAAACATTAAAAATGCAACAGTTAAATTTATCGTGTCTGTCAAATTCATCAGTTCCGACTTAATGTGTGATATTTTAAGTAGGTAGGTATGTAGTTGGTTTGTAGTAGTTCAGTTTTAGCACTGGGAGTCCATTGGAAACATTAAAAATGCAACAGTTAAATTTATCGTGTCTGTCAAATTCATCAGTTCCGACTTAATGTGTGATATTTTAAGTAGGTAGGTATGTAGTTGGTTTGTAGTAGTTCAGTTTTAGCACTGGGAGTCCATTGGAAACATTAAAAATGCAACAGTTAAATTTATCGTGTCTGTCAAATTCACCAGTTCCGACTTAATGTGTGATATTTTGTAGTAGGTAGGTATGTAGTTGGTTTGTAGTAGTTCAGTTTTAGCACTGGGAGTCCATTGGGAACATTAAAAATGCAACAGTTAAATTTATCGTGTCTGTCAAATTCATCAGTTCCGACTTAATTTGTGATATTTTAAGTAGGTAGGTATGTAGTTGGTTTGTAGTAGTTCAGTTTTAGCACTGGGAGTCCATTGGAAACATTAAAAATGCAACAGTTAAATTTATCGTGTCTGTCAAATTCATCAGTTCCGACTTAATGTGTGATATTTTAAGTAGGTAGGTATGTAGTTGGTTTGTAGTAGTTCAGTTTTAGCACTGGGAGTCCATTGGAAACATTAAAAATGCAACAGTTAAATTTATCGTGTCTGTCAAATTCATCAGTTCCGACTTAATGTGTGATATTTTAAGTAGGTAGGTATGTAGTTTGTTTGTAGTAGTTCAGTTTTAGCACTGGGAGTCCATTGGGAACATTAAAAATGGAACAGTTAAATTTATCGTGTCTATCAAATTCATCATTTCAGTCAAAAGGGTTGGCAACTGTCAAAGTGCTGCTGACGTTCTTGGTTCCCAATACATTGCAGTTTTGTAGAGCGAAATTTAGAGGTCCACTTATGGACATAGGCTTCCCCCAACAAAGGCCACAACAATCGGTCTTGAGATTTCCACATTCGACCATTACGATTTCCACCTACCCACGCTGCGTCTTCCAGAATCCGTTCGCCACTCGAGGAGATTTTTAGCTTTTGGCCCCATCAGCCGTCAGTCCTACGAGCGATGTACCCTTGTCTATCAAATTATGACACTCTCTTAGGCACCCTAATAAAGACGTCTACAGAACACGGAACAGAATAGGCATGTCTTCCTCGTAGGGAAAAAGGGTGTGATTGTGTGTGTAGATGTAGCGTTGTGGTGGTGGCTGGGATTTGAACCTGGATACTCACATCGTCCTCATTGTCGGTGTACCCTCGATCATCATCAGTGAAACTGAAGCCAGCACCGACTGGATTGTCGACGAACACCAAGGAGTAATCGCTCGCCCATGTCACATTTCTTTCTCTAACTAAAACAAAGTATTTTAAATTCTATTTTATCTCAACGGAAACTGGGTTTTCAGGTAATTTTTTCAGAATACCGAAGAAACTCAAAGTGAACAAATCACAGGGGAATAGTCACTGGACTATCTCGCTGTTATTTAACAACGTAGGTACCACATACAACATATTTAAAAGAACAGATTCTAGAAGCAGTAGATATAGAGAAAATAGAATTTGACTGTCTACTAGACTTGACTGTCTACTGAGTCAAGCTCAGGCACCCTGCCCTCTACCTTAACTCTTAAGTTGAGTTAGAGGGCAGGGTGCCTTCACAGGGTCCATTCAGTTATTTTGTTTTTGATACCTTGTCAAACAAATTTTAAGCAAAGTTTAAGCGCAAAACAAATTAACTTAGGTCTAAGTTATAGCATTAAAATTTTAGGAATTTTTGTTATTTTTTTGTTTCTATCTGTTTTTTTTTCTATTTATTTCTATTCTTTAGTTCGTTGATATTGGTTATTTGTTTTTTTTATTAGTATTTGGTATCTTTGATTCCACTTTAGACTATTCATTTTCTACATTATTGGTCATGTTGAGTATGAGTACTTGTTTAGGAACTCAATTTGGAACTGAACCTTGTTAAGTTATGTATTTTATGAATGTTTGTATTGTTTTCTGTTTTGTGTACCTTGTTAGGTACGCCTTGGTAGTATATGGAAACCGCAGCGTCAGCATTCACCTAGTATTTACATCGCAACAGCGCTTAGCGACTACGTGAAGTGCAAGATCAGCGGAACGTGCTGTAATACGAAACCCAGACCTTTCAACGGCAATTACCACACGAAATAGATCATATATTTGTTTCACACTTCGAGCTGATATCATTTCTTTTGTAGTTATATTTTATACTTTGTATTTAGTAATTAAAATTATTATAAATAAATTGCTTTTTTGGAACCTTCGGCTGCAGTTAACTTATGTAATAAGAGTACCCTTTATAAAGACCACTAGTAGTAAACTTTATAAAGACCAGTTTATGTCAAAAAGCATATTATAAGACAGTTGATTACCTTAATGATAAAAGTGTCTGGCTTGAGCATGGTGCAGGTGCCTCCTAAAATGCCGTAATTGTAGCATATTTTGTACTTAGGCGACTATAATAATATTTTTGTTGTATTATACACTCTTTTTGATTTTGACACGAGACCAATGTACATTCGTCCACATTTAGTCTTAAGAAAATGTGTAAGAGTCAATTATTTGAAAAGAGTGACCGAGAGTTTTATTGCCAGGTTCTTTCTCTCGGTTCTACTTATTGCTTTGCGAATCTGGCAGTACATGTAAATATAGAAGCAATGACATTTTTTATTTTAAGTACTTACTGACGTTTGTAAGAGCCATTTAGTGACCTATACAAATAAATAAATCATTTCATTTCATTTCATTTCAAATCATTTCATTTCATTTACTTAAATAAAAAAATATAAATAAATAAAATTTTGCACTGCAATGTAATACGTAACCTATCAATTCTCTACCAGTTACAATTTTTTCGGGAGGACTTTCTCCTTTTCAGGTGATGTTATTTTGGACCATAAAATATAATCTTCTAGTAATTGCATTTCATCTACCTACTCTACATATATAAAAACAAATAAAGAATTTCTTTGGACTTCACGCAAAACCGGTTAGAGCTATGATGGATCTGTGAGGATAAAACGAGAAAAATAACATAAGTAAGATAAGATTACAAGACTATTATTACCTTGTCCATCCTCATCCAATTTAATAGGTCCTATGATATCGAATAGACCTAACATAGAAGAAATACCAGGTCCTCCTTGTAGCCATATAATCCACGGAGTTTCATTCACTGGCTTCGTCGCAACAGGAAAGTACCAAAAGAAGATATTGCTGTTGTACTCCTTATTGACTGTCATGAAACCGGAGTGACTCGTTCTACCAAGGTACCCTGTGGAGTCAACTTCGGATAACTTTTTCGCTTCTCTTGTGCGGCCATGTTCGATGTAGCGTGTTAGTAAGAGACAGTCGTCACATGAACTTGACACAAGTTGAATGATTGTGCTGGGAACAGTAAAATTATTTCAATGTTGATGGTCCATTCCATGACTATTTGTACTAATACGTTTTGACCGTTTGACCGCGACCGGTGTAACCAGGTCGGAATGTCAGGCAATAAAAGGTATTCTACCGATGTACGTATGCATACATACGCCGTATTTCGTGTTAACCATAATGTGTAATCTACCTAGATATTGAAACGCGAAAGTTTAATTAATGTGCTTATTACCTAACCTATAGATTTTATTAGATGTCGTTTTTCGATTGTGTCGACACTTGGTGTAATCTAACATTATGAAATTGAACTTTTACTGTTATTCCACTGTTTGAATTAGTTGTAAACTTTCGCTTTACGACATTTACAAAGTAAACACCTAACAAACATGTTTGTTATCAAGTAGGTAAATTGCTTTTTTGGGTTAAATCTTAATATCCTAATGTTTGTATCACACATAGAACTAGGTACCTACGTCGCGTCGTATCCTCCGAGATGTCAAACAAGTTGACCTACGGAAATACTTTTGGAATATCTATCACTATTACTAAACATAAATAAAATATACAAGTCTGTTTGTCTGTTTTTCTAAATTATAATATAGCTGCTACTTTTTAGATTGACATAACCCATTATAAATGTGCCCGGTGACGGCAAAAAGATGGCCCCCTATTAGGTACGTGGGACTAAAAATACTGGCAAATTTGTGGATGTGTAATACACCTCTGCCTACCCCTTAGGCGATATAGGCATGATATGTGTGTGCGGGTGTGTGTGTGTGAGGTTTACATAATAGTTATGAGATAATTACATAATCAATGGTCATAAAGACATAATAATAATCTACTTACTCATCATAATACTTATTTTGCTACCGATGGTTAATTAATATCAACTAACAAAACTAGAACAAGACAATAATAGGCTTGTGTCCACTAAGAATAAATCGGATTGGTGTACATATGCTTCTTATGACTATTTCCAATGAATAGACAACAAAAAGTATTATAAATTAGTAGACAGTATAAAGATTACTATTATTTTTAGAAAATAAGTTTGGAAAAATTAGGCATTCAGTCACGTGACATCAAACACCAGTTAGAAAATATGACGTCACAGGTTGCGCTCTCACACCATAGAGTAAGTATGTATGAAGAGCTGACTTCTTGTTCAAGTTGTGTCTGTGATTTTGTGTAATTTAATTGTTCGTACGTTTTTAATTAATTTACGAATTTTTGTTAATTTTAACGTTAAATTATTATAAATCTAACAAAAGTAGATTGAACAAAACGCAGTTTTGGCGCATTATTACGATGTGCATTTCGAGACAACGCTTGAATCAAAATATTGCTAGGCACCTATATCAAAGTTAATGGGCTAACCAACACAATTTATTTTTAACTTTTTGGAGGTTTTTAAATTATTTTATCCTTTTTTGAATTGCTTTTTATTCGTCGTGGGTTTTTTCAAAATTTTTAATTTTGATTTTTATTTTAAACTTCTTAAAGAGCATAGATATGTAGCGCCTTCTAGTAAGTTGCTGTAGTTACACCTATTTAAGAACCCTCACTAATCAACTACAAATCCATTCCTTAAAAAAGCCGCATCAAAATTGATTTTCATCACAAATAATGTTAGCTGTAGCGCCCTCTGATGAGTTGTCACCGTAACATCTATCCTGTACCAATCTAACTCAAACCCATAACTGAAAACTGCATCAAAATCGGACTAGTAGTTTTTGAGAAAATTGGCAACATTGCTTTTCACAAATAATGTTCGCTGCAGCGCCCCCTGGTGAGTTGTCATCGCAACATTTATCTAAGAACATGCATCAATCAAACCTGAACCCATAACTAAAAACTGCATCAAAATCCGACCAGTAGTTTTGGAGAAAAATGGTAACATGTATTTGCACAAACATCCTCTCACCCCAAACGCATATACCATCTCCGTTCCGTCGTAGGTAAAAAGCTATGCGTGTCCAGTCTATAGTGTATAATCCTTACAAGTGACATGTTCTTGGAATACGTTGAAGGAAACGCGTAAGCGCCATGATATTCACGGCGCTTCTGACCTTTTAGTCGTGAAAAAACTATAACTAATAAGCGATCTTGCGCTTGAATATTTATATTACGATTAGACGACAAATTTATGGCTTAATCGCTGCAGCGAACTTCGTTCGTTTTTTGTTCAGGATAGCTTCGTGAAACACATTTTGATTTGTTTCGCAACGTGTGACATCACCCAAGGCGCCATGACAGATTGGAGCGTTTTCGTTACCAATTTAAATACATTTTTAGATCGCAAAATAAACTATGTAAATGATTGTTTTAAATCAAAATAATACATTTTTGTGACTATATAGATCCAAAACTACAAATTTAATCAATTTTTGAAATTTAGGACACAAGCCTATTCAAAATGTATGCATGTTTTGGAACAATAGAGTTCTAATTTATTGCGCTCTGCTACTTAATTCGTGAACTTCTTAGCCTTGAATGATAAAAAACACAGACATGAGTAAACGTAGACGTATTATATATTGTTTATTTATTTATTACACACACATATCACGCCTATATGTAGGCAGAGGTGTATTACACACCCACAGTTTGACAGTATTCTTAGTCCCACGTAATAAGGGGCAAGCCTATTGACATCACCGGACACACATATAATGGATTATGTCTAAAATGGCCGAATACATTTTAAAAAAGTAGCAGCAAAATTTTAGTTAAAAAAAAAACTGAAACCTTGGGATGAAATGTTGATGAAAGGCAACAAAATCTTACGTGCCAGCCGCTGTAGCACAGCCAATTAAAGTCCTGGGCGTTTCGGACTATTATTTATTTATTTGCACATGATATTTCTGATAGTAGGAGGTACATAGTTTACTTATTATTTTTTAAACCTTTTTATAAGAGACGAGAAATGATTAGTAGAAAATGTTTATATTTTTATTTTATACTCAGAATCGTGGCACTTACTAGGCTTATTACGAATATTACCCTCAGGTAGTCAATGATTTATCTGTTCCCACGTATGTAGGTACTGTCTACCTAATAGGGGGCGAGCCTATTGCCATTAGTCGGACACTTTATAAAAAATTTACCCTACGTGCGCGACCGGGGTGAACCGGGTATGCCTCCAAATTTGCGGCCTCTGTCACGTACGAACCGGTAATAAGTATCACTACAGATTATAAAAAGCAAAGGCAGCGTCTGGCTGTCTAACTGGTCAACAGCTAGACAGCCCGACAGTAGTTTGTGAGTTTATCGCGATAAACTCAAAACCTTCTGTCCAGATTTTCGTGCCGCTTTCACAAATGGATAGAGTGGTTCTCGAGGAGTTTTTAGGAGAGAAGGTTGGGAAGGCGATGGGTTGTAGGCGTCTGTTTGCATATAGGTACATATTGTATATAATATTAAATATAGTAAGATTCGATTTTATAACCTATACCTAACTAAAATTAATAATTCAAGGTTACCTAATTTAAATTCATTACCAAGAAGACGATAAAGATTATATTCGATTGAATTATATTGTGTAGGCAATGAACAGCTCTTATCGGTTCGAACAGAGTAACAATAAAAACCAACACACATAACCTACTTAACAGGAAACACTTACTGTATATAAACACATAAAATATTCCTAAATATCAATTATATAACACTTGTTTACTAACCACAGTAATAACACTGGTATAAAGCACTCCATGACCGATTCTATCGACTACAACTCTTCAAATGAAGTCGTATTTAGTAATTTAGAAGCGCGAATCTTACTATATTAACGTGGAAGAAATCGATGACGAATATTATAGTATATTTATATAGAGTATAATAACACTATGTTATTATACTCTATATAAATATACTTATAATTTGGTTATGCAGAATTTGTAATCGTTAAGATGATGTGTGCAATGACGCAATAATTAACAATAAAACCGTATCGCGAGTCCTTTCAGACAATGAGAGCAAACTAGCGTATTTATTTCTCACAATAGATGCGAAATACGAATTGTATTTACTAAAATATACCCGTAGAGTTACGAGTGTAAAATAAATATTAAGTACAAAACCAGCCAAGTGTGTGTCGGGCCACGCATAGAATAGGGTTCCGTAGTTACGCACAATAGCCACTAGAACTACCGAATTAAGAGAGTTATCTGATCCGTTATACTCATAGTTTTCCTATAAAGTTTATTAAATTTTTTCTGAGCCTGCCGTAGCACCAACCGTTTAGGAGAACAACCGAGAACGGTCGGACATGACGAAACTATAAGGGTTCTGAGACTTGAACTACAGAACCCTATAATGGAATTTAACTGCCTCGGTGGCGCAGTGGTATAAGTATGTGACTGCCGTCCATGAAGTCCCAGGTTCGACTCCGGGTCGAATCAAATATTTATTTCGGAGTTTGGTTGTCATGCCCTCATGGGGGGGGGTTATTAGCCTACGTATACTACACTCGCCGGACCGGGTGGTATAGGGGTTTTGTGTCGAGTTTCCTCAACATACCTCGATAAACATACATCCATATATTTCTAAATACATCTAGACGAATATTATGAAAAGGAAAGATTTGATTGAATGTTTGTTTGAAGAGAATAGGCTCGGTAACTACTGATCCGATTTTGAAAATTGAAAATTGTTTCACTGATATGTAGCTACATTATCCCTGAGATACATAAGCTACTTTTTATCCCGGTAATGTGTTCCCTCGAACCGGGAACGAGAAAACTACTTCACGTGGGCGGAGCCGCGGCGATCCGCTAGTACTAAATATACATAGAAAATACCCAAACTCCGAAACAAACGTAATCCTTAGACTGACTGGACTAACCGGAGACTGGGAAAGAAATGGACCTCTCATTTCTTTCCCAGTCTCAGGTTGCCTCTGAGTTAAAGGGCTTTTTGTTGTGTTGGCACACACACGTCACTCATAAGTGTCAAACCAAACCACACTGTCAGTTATTGTGACATGGCCGTCGTGTTTTTTTGTGTAAAGTTGTGATACAACATTTAAAAAAAATACTTTCTTTCTCTTTCTTTGTCGTCTACACACACTCTCGCTGTGTCTTGGCATGCCTTACCGAGTATGTAGAGCCGAGGTAACAGTTAGCTAATTTGGTTTGCTACATTATGAAACTAAGGTCAGTTTCTCAAATGGATAAAACCGGTACGTGTATGACGTCAAAATTAAGGCCAGCAACCAAATAGGGACGGCAATGAACGTAAAGGCCAACATAAATAAACGATAGAATCAAAACTCACAAACTTTACACCATTCACATACCTACACCCACAAAATCCTTCAAAGGGTCCCGTTAAAATCAGGTTCAGGCATTTCAGGGATTAGCCGGACCAAACTGGTAGACTGACATTGTTTTTTTTATGTAAGCACCGTAGGATATAGGTACTTTACTTTCCTATGCGTTTAGTGAAAATATTATTTTCAATCGACCTCCAAAAGAGGACGTTCTCAATTCGACTGTATGGATTTTTTAATTTTTTTTTGTTACCTACCTCATATATTCGGACTGGGTGAATCGATTTTGATTTTTTTTTAATTGGAAGCATCTACTTCCCAATTGGTCCCATTTCAATTTGGTCCCATTCCGATAACTATTTGGTCCCATTTCGGTAGTTTGAAGTCGGTTGCTGTGTCAATTTTTGACGTGTATTTTGGAATCACAAACACTTCTGGCACTTCTATTTTACTAGTACGGTGTCTTGCGCGGTGGTTCGCGCCGCACAACGCCACAGGTGTTGGCCTATAACTTTTGACCCCTTAGGGCTAGGTAAAATTTTCGATTTTTTGGCTTGCCTCCAGATTGAGGGCTATCCATAGAGGGGTCAACCATCATTGGAGCATAAGCAGTTCTCGAGAGCTAAGGGGGGACAAAAATTATTGAATGTCCTTGTCGCATCGAAGGTCGAAGTTACTGTAATTTGTGTAGCACGTGATAGATGGATAGATAGAAAACTCTTTATTGTAAATCAAAATGATACATAAACAAATAGATAACATATATCACAGAAATTATAGAATGTACAATGGACGGCCTTATCGCCAACAGCGTTAACAACAGCTATCCAAATTATTCAAAATATTGTCTTTGTAATAAGGTTACAAATTAGTGGATGAATGTGCAATTACAGAAGACAATAACATACACGATACAGAAAAAATAAATAAAAAGATTTTATTGAGCGGAAGATGACAGTTTGTAGTTTGATCCTGTCTAATTTTACTAAAGGACATCATTCACGCTCCATACAAAAAGTACCCAAAAAAAAAAAAGTGCCGGCCAACGAAAACAAATGGTTTTATCGGTTAGAGAATGACATTCTAAGATTTTTTTCTTTAGACGGCTAAGAGCTAAGACAGATTACTTATGAGTTATATGACTTAGAAATAATAAAAAAATGCATTTATACGAGTTCGTCTGAACAATTTTTACTTCAGTACTATAGAAAAAATCAAATAATGATGAAAAAGAATAACTTAATCTCGCTTAATAATAATATAATATATATATATATTTTTTAATTCCGCGGCCTAAGGCCGCGGCCGCTCTAACGTCCGTTGCCGGGCGTCTCTGGTTACAAGCAGAACGTATTTCCAGTGGCGCCCGGCGGACTTCGACCACCTCTGTGGTCTCTGCGGGGGTTAGGTCGGGATGAGAATCCCGCGTCGTTGGGGTAGGGTTTTATCCCGCGTCAGTGAGTGAATCTGGTTGCGTGCTATGGCGCAAAGGCCCCGCAGCACGCAACCCTTCTAGCTTGCTTCTGTAAGAACGACGGGTGGCGATCCCGCCATCCTCAGGCCCCGATCATGGAGGTCGATGGTCTTGGGCGTAGATGAGTCTGCGGCGCCCTCGCCGCTGACTACGGAACTCGGCGGGGAGGGTACTCTCCCTCTCGGCCGCCTCCTTCGCGAGCATTACTTGCTCGCAGAAGGACACGCGTTCCACCTACTCCTGCTGGAGACCATGGCTTGAAGCAACGTCATGTACCACACTATGCACATAGTGTGGGAACAGCAGCCCACCGTTCTTTTGCCAACATTGCATGAGCAATAATAATACGGTATGGCATCACGGCCACTCAATGATGTGTCGATGCCAATGTAAACATAATATACTCTGGCCCGAACATGCCGAGATTGTACTCTTCCTCTTATAATTATTATGTTTTCTCCCAATTCTCTGACGTGTTCTGTTAAAAGTCTGTCGCCAAGCTCGACCGTAAAAACACCATTTGGATTGATGTACTCGCCGTAATAGCTTTTAGCTTGTTTTATTTGATAAATACCCAAACTAAATAATATTAAATCCTCTTCCGAGAGCCTTGGAAAATCATCGAACTCGGGCATATCGGCGGACATCGGCTGAAATTGTGCTCGTCTTCTATTATAATTATGCCTTACAACTATATCAGCCAGCGTGTTAGGGATTGACATTCTATGGTTTATTATGGCCAAAAAGGATTGGGCATGAATCTATCTTAAACAGAGGCTATCTTAAAACAATCAAACATGTGAGGAAGAGCACGATTTATATTGACATGTCTCAAAAATCTAAAATCCCGTTTGAAACGCCCATTAACTACCTCCACAACCCACCGACAGATAGTTACAAGGCGAGTTTTATTTGCTTGCATCGTTGTCAGCTGGGTTTCATTTGGGAGCTTGGCTTCAGGCATATGTGCAGAATATCCCAGCGACTCCATTGGTGATATGGCATCTCTGAAGCCGCGATCCAAAATAAATACATCACCTTGTCTAAAAAACCAATTAAAAACACCATCGCCGTTGTCAGTTTCATTAGTAATAATGTCGTTCAGAACTTGGGCATCGGATGTGGTAGCAGCATGAGGTCCAGATACGTCAATAATGTGTGCATCACAACAGACTATCAAAAAAGGTTTTAATAAGTTGCGGAATTTATGCAGGCTGTATGACTTTCTCTGAAAAAAGTAATTACTACTTTTTTGCAGATATATATCTATATATATATCTTGTTCATGTATCAATTTGTGATGGTACCTATTACCATCACAAATTGCGATTGCCTTTCGTTCAGATAAAGGGCTATCGGGATTTCCAAAAAGTGCTTCTGGTTATGTGAGGTTTCTCTGTGCTACATCCTCTCGCGTTAAATGGTCAAACCCTAGGTGCAGCGGGACAAAATCTTCTATCAATGCCACACGGCCAGTTTTTAACATACGCGCAAAAGTGGATTCACTTGTTCTAAATATCGATGCTAATCGAGCGTTAGAATCTCCAGTTCTGAGTTTCACTAGTACTGCTAATATTTTTCTTTTATTATTATCTAGACAAGTTGTTGTAGACAGCAAGTCAGCAAACTGGGCATGTGTAGAGTACACGGCCGTTGGCCGATCCTTTCGATACAGGTTGTAACATGATCATTTCGATGGTCTTGCGTTGTTTTTTAATTATTCAGAAATAGTTAATTGATACATAAATGTAAATGCTCATTTTATGAAATGAAATGAAATGAAATTCCTGTTATTTCAAAAACGCACCCGCGAATCGAATTGTGCTTTCGCGCTAATTCGGTACCTATACACCGCGCCGTCAGCGAACGCGGGCCCGGCGCGGACGCTTCGCTTTCAAAATATAAGCTACTGGATCGCCTGGGAGGCGATAATTAGTATTTATAGTAAGTTTATTATTACGTTACTTACTTGTTGTTTTGTGCTTTTTTTAGCATTTAGCCATTTTATAACTTAGCAAATGTTTATTTTCTGTTAAGATGAATCTCAATGATAATAGCCGATTCCTTACTAAATGTGATCTCTGATAGCGAAACTGAGGACCACTTGAAGGTCGATCCTTATGACTCGGACGATAGCGCAGCAGATCCTTCTTTCATGCCATTCCGACTGGAAGAAGACCTACAAAGTATTGTAGTAGAAGACCCTGAACCCTCGAACATTTCAGTACCACATAAAACCACATCAACCACACATCATAAAATTATTGCTTGGAACATCGATGTCCAAACTGCAGTTCCCATGACAAAAAATTAAAGGCTGACTTCCAATTAGTTTGTAGACAAAACTGTGATGTCACCATAAGTTTAATTTGGTGTATTATAAAGTTTATATATCGCATAGTTAATATTGATGCCAAAAAAGTAAGGATATAAAAGTTTTTTTTTACCAGACTGTTAAAAGACTGTTATGTAATAAGAAAAAATGTTAGCAACTGTAAGTTTTAAGTCTTATTTTATGAGTAATTTTGATTTTAGAGAAGAATTTAGAGTTTAGTTTTTGAAAAGGTAGAGTTTTACCTATTAAATAATATTGGATGGAAACAGGCGTTACCAGGCGAAAATCCATGACAAAGCAATGGTAAGTAAGATGTTAAAAGCTTTTAAAATATAATAGCATTATTTTTTCGCAGAGTTGAAAGACAATAAAACGTCGACAATTGTTTCGCCTCTAAACGAGGCATTATCAAGCCTGTCTCAGAGAGAACAGTTCTCTCTGAGACTATGACAATGCTATTATAATTAAAAAGTTTTTAACATCTTACTTACCATTGCTATTAAATAATGTTTTTTTTTATAAAAATTTAATAAACAACTAATATACATAATAAATTGGTTTTATTTAAAAAGTAGCCTCCCAAGCGATCATTAGTATTACCTAAGCTGTGGTAAATTTATATTAGTACTCTATAGTTAATAGATTTAATAGTAAAAGATATATCACTTTAATAAAAATTTAATCTACTCTCATGTCATACCCTCCATGGGACCTGGAAGCGAGAGCCCTTGCGTCATTATTCCAATGGCGCAAGGAGGCGCTGGGGCGGGACCACAGGCCTGCGTCTCGAGAAATCGAGGACCAGCGGTCCCAACTCCGCCAGGATCTCATGGAGTCATGGAGGGTGCGACTTGAGCAAACCAAGTGGGGTACCACCATCATCGCGGCGGTGAGACCGATCATGGACGATTGGCTGCAGAGGCAGCATGGTGACCTCACGTACCGTGCGACGCAGATCGTTGCCGGGCATGGATGTTTCGGTAGCTATCTGTTTCGCATGCATCGTGAGGTCACACCCCGGTGTCAACACTGCGAGGTTTCCGACGACGACACCGCACTCCACGCGTTGGTGGAGTGCTCAGCGTGGGCGATTCAGCGCCGGGACCTCGTAGTGGGTCTGGGCGTGGATACCCTCTCGCTGAGGACCATGCTTCAAGCCATGGTATCCAGCGGGAGTAGGTGGAACGCGGCCGTGTCCTTCTGCGAGCAAGTCATGCTCGCGAAGGAGGCGGCCGGGAGGGAGAGGGAGCGTACCCTCCCCGCCGAGTTCCGTAGTCGGCGGCCAGGGCGCCCCAGACTCCGCGACTACGCCCAAGACTATTGACCTCCATGATCGGGGCCTGAGGACGGCGAGATCGCCACCCGCCGCCGTCCTTACAGAAGTAGGCTAGAAGGATTGCGTGCTGCGAGGTCTTTACCCCATAGCACGCAACCAGATTCACTTACTGACGCGGGATAAAACCCTACCCCAACGACGCGGGATTCTCGTCCCGACCACACACCCGCAGAGACCACAGAGGTGGTCAAAGTCCGCCGGGCGCCACTGGACATACCCTCTGCTAGTAACCAGAGACGCCCGGCAACGGACGTTAGAGCGGCCGCGGCCTTAGGCCGCGGAATTGAAAAAAAAAAACTCTCATGTCATAAAATTTCAATTAGGATTCCAAAAGTTGACATATAAATAAAGACTATGTTTGTGTCACCGGTAAGTACTATTAAAAAAGTTATAAAGTACATACCTAAGTATGTACTTTATAAATTAAAATATAAAAAAGGCTGACAACTTTCGACCATATTACAGATCATACTACTTTGTATTATGTACTACTTTTAAAGCCGGGT
Source organism: Nudaria mundana (assembly GCA_963556515.1). Taxonomy (NCBI): domain Eukaryota; kingdom Metazoa; phylum Arthropoda; class Insecta; order Lepidoptera; family Erebidae; genus Nudaria; species Nudaria mundana. Next base: position 19,650,088 of record OY748291.1, on the reverse strand, counting down.
GCCATAAAAAGAAAAGAAATCTTCCAAAAAACTTTTTGGTTCATACAAGTGGCGAAATAGTCACTGAATTTACTCCCTCCCTTTAGTACTTTAAAAAAAAACCCCAGTATAACTTTTTGTCATACCTACTAATGTTATAAAATTGCCTAAATGTATGAAATTATATAAAGTAGTGTATGAAACTCCACATAATTAGATATTAGAACACTCGTATGACTATAAAAAATCTCGTCGAAAATAAATAAATAAAGGAGATTGCCCACTTAACAATGGACCGCCGTTTCGTAACAAATAATGTTGTATGACAGCGAAAATCGGATATTAAATTGGATTGAATATCGTACTTTCATAGGAAATAAAAAATATTCTGTTATTTTGTGGGGTTTTCTCTCATTCTTCGTTTTGCTGTTTAAATTAGAGGTTAGTTTTGAAGCAAATGTCCATCAATCCGTCAAATCAATTTTGTCCAAAAAGTGCTAATCGTTTCATGGATGAACATGGATTTAATTCAAATAAGATAGAAGTAATAGTTCCAACTCACTTATAAATAACCCTGAAAATGTAATACCTACCTAGATACCTACACATCAATGTTTATATTATAACTCTATTTAATGCATGGTCGCCATGGTTATTAAACTATAATTACCATGGCGACCAAAAACCTTGGGTTGTGACATCTCAGCATAACATTATCATAAAATATTGTGGAACATAACATAATATACAAATTTAATCTTACACATACATTTCAAGTATGTTACAAGTACTGAATACAAAACTTAATTGAATAAGATAGAGAGGTACTAACCATTTCTGGATTAATCCAGGATCGTAAAATTCGAATCATGACATCCGGTCCGACATAGTGCATTTGAGTAAGAAGAAAATTAAAAACGATTACACCACGAATTATATCAAAGTTTAAACGTCACATACGATTTTGTTCGAGTGAATTAAAAGATTGTTAAAAAATATTATATGATTTATCAATATACTTAGGTAGCCATACACTTTTTATTTAGGCTTTTAAAAAAGAAACGACTACTGGGCATTCTCCTTTAATTAATACTAACCTAGACATAAGATTTGCGTGGGCGAGTCAGCGCCGGGACGTAGTGGGTCTGGGTGTGGATACCCTCTCGCTGGAGACCATGCTTCAAGCCATGGTCTCCAGCGGGAGTAGGTGGAACGCGGCCGTGTCCTTCTGCTCAGTCATGCTCGCGAAGGAGGCGGCCGAGAGGGAGAGGAGCGTACCCTCCCCGCCGAGTTCCGTAGTCAGCGGCGAGGGCGCCGCAGACTCATATACGCCCAAGATCATCGACCTCCATGATCGGGGCCTGAGGATGGCGGGATCGCCACCCGCCGTCCTTACAGAAGCAGGCTAGAAGGGCTGCGTGCTTGGGGCCGCTCACTCACCGACGCGGGATAAAACCCTACCCCAACGACGCGGGAATCTCATCCCGACCAAACCCCCGTAGAGACCACAGAGGTGGTCAAAGTCCGCCGGGTGCCACTGGAAATACCTGCTGCGTGTAACCGTGCTAGTAACCAGAGACGCCCGGCAATGGACGCTAAAGCGTCCGAGGGCTTGGGCCGCGGAATTAAAAAAAAGAGAAAGACAAGATTTTACTAATATATATGAGCCTATGTTGCTTTTAAATAAATTATTCATTCATTCATTCATTTATAAATAAATATTGTATTGAGATTCTGGTACATATTAAATTTACAGTTAACATGCATAGTGTTAAATTAATTTTAAATTTTACGACTTCTATATAATGATTAAAGAAAATATTTTTATAAAAACCCACTGATAGTTATGCTCAGTGATCCGTTAGTATAAGTATCAAAATTTGTTACAGTGAGAAACTAAACTAACTAAATCACATTGACAGATACGTAGAAGTTCGAAAATATAAGTTTTCGGATAACCGGGGGTTATCCTGGGTAAGATGAGAATCTATAATATTATAAGTAAATACTTGCGTTGTTGACGTCGTCGGTATGATAATTATATTTTCTATTAACTCAATTTCATTTATTTTTGAAAAGTTGCCATTACAAAAGTATAAGATTAATACGTATATTAACCGACTAATTTAATGATTTAGCCATTTCCTGTCACTGGCGCCAATAAACGTGACTTATCAACGAGCAATGAAGGTACTTGCGTTGTGCCCAGACCTTTGTACGTATTGCCGCAGTGTGTTTGATGTCGTGCATACACGTTAGTGCGCATTGCGCGTCAGGGTATGTCTTGGGCCAATCGTTTGAACTATGCTGAGCGAGATCTGCCTGGGCAAAGCGCGGTAACCTAACCTAACCAACATGATCTTGATCTTCATACAGGGTTTTTTTATCACACTTTGGTTCACACTGCACGATCTGTCCAGGTAGATCCAGACCAGTCCAATTCAACGATAATCCCACTACAATAGGCTAGTTAGGAGCCATTTGGTGTCTCTCCTACGGTGTTAGCCAAGAGTTGTGTTAGAACTGGATTTACGTCATTCCTGTCTGTCGAGGATTGAATGAATTCTGAATTAAGTAAGTATAGAAACTCTAAGCAAATAGTCTTCAGTACCAACATCTTTTATGGCTCAAGGTGGACTGATCGACCTTTGTTGAAATTGACATTTAAGTCAAGTTCAAGTCAATTTCAACGTTGAAGGTAAGGGTGAATTGAGCAAAGATGTCGATAGGGCCGCAAATCACCAAGGCAAAAGGCAATCATAATTATGCCAAAATATTAACAACAATGTTCTTGAAAACTACATGCGATGCACCTGAGTTAAATTATCCAAAGTATTCCGGCTCGCCCTCTATTACTTGTGTGTGACTGTGGCTGGCTAAATGTAGGCGTTTTAAACGCCTCTATCTATACCTTCAGGGATATGGATGTGAATTAGGGTGTTTGTGTATGAAGACGTCCTTTTTACTAAGTATACGTCAATTAACAATGTAATCTATATCTATGCTACTATTATAAAGAGAAAAGATTTGTATTTTTGTGTGTATATTAGTAATGAATAAACTCACAAACTACTGTGCCGATTTCAAAAATTCTTTCACCATTGGAAAACTACATTCACCCTGAGTAATATAGGCTACTTTTTATCCCGGTAATGTATTCCCACGGGAACCGGGAACGAGTAAACTAAGACACGCGGGCGGACCTGCGGCGAACAGCAAGTTATAAATAACAGTCTTCTTTCGGTTTTTCAACCAACTTCCATAAAAGTAGGAGGTTCTCAATTCGACTGTATGTTTTTGTTTTAATTTATTTTTATGTTTGTTACCTCATATCTCTGGACTGGGTGAACCGATTTTGATATTTTTTATTATTATAATTGGAAGCTACTACTTCCCAAGTGGTCCCATTTCAATTTGGTCCCATTCCGACAACTATTTGGTGGGACCAAATAGTTTCGGTAGTTTAAAGTCGGTTGCTGTGTCAATTTTTTACGTGTATTTTTTAATAGACTTAAATGGTAGAATACATAGTCCATTGAAATGTTACAATTTAAGGACCGAATATTGCATTTTTTAGAGGACGACAAAAGTGTTTTCACCCCTATTTCCAAGATGGCGGCCGGGGGACAAGGGGGGCGACCCCACAAACTTGAGGTTAAACTTCTATTGACTCCCACACATGTCCCAAAAATAAAATTGCGTCCTCTAAAAAATGCAAAGCTCACATTTCAATGGACTAGAATTTTTTTTTTTATGAATCGCTTGGTGAAACAAGCAGACGGTTCTTTAGAAGAGAAAGAAGGCTGTATAACACACACATGAAGAAGAAGGGACAAACTCTAAAGAAAAAAGGAAAGTGAAGAGAGAAAAAGAAACCGAAGTTGTTTTCCAAAGTCAGTTTTTCATCTCATTGAATGTTAATCTAGCACTGACTTATTCAATTGAGATTCATACTTTAGATCGCGAATCTATACCTTCCTACGAACGAATATTACATCGAAGTGAATCTACTTATTCAAATCAGCGTAGAAGTAGATCGTACCTATTGCTAAAATATTGATCTTACAAAAATCGATTAAAATCAGGCATCCCTGGTACTCCAAATAAATGCTCTCACATACCGCAGTATTTCTGTAGCAATTCTTAAAAAGCATATAGTGCCTATTTTTTGAAGTGGATTCACGTCAATGTCTGGGGATCGAACTGTTGTCGTCAAAACCCAACCCAAGACTTGTCCAACAGGCGACGGACACATAAATTGTAATGCTTATAGAAAATTTCGTTTTATACCAATATCATTAAGCGTCGGGAAAAAAACCCTGCGAATACATAACATACAATCGTGGGAAAATCAGTTATCAGTGTCTCCATATCTGGTGCTTCGTAATACGCTATCAAGTATTATATACACGTATTTAAATGTATCGCATCGGTGTTTGTTTTACTTCGAACATCCTAAATATAGAGCAAATCACTTCGGTGATCGTGCAAGAATCTATCGCAAATATCCGAGCGTGAGAGCGGCTTTATGCTAAACAGGTCATTGGTACCCAACTCTGCTACACCGTGTATACAGGCTGCTCCAGTTTATACACGGAACAATAATTAATTTGAAACAGGCTGATACTTATACCTAATATCTGCTTACTTTCCCAGTCGGCAATGACGCGGAGGATTTTTTAAACGATATTTTGTAATGTAAATGTTTTCAGTATATAATTATGTAAGTATATTGTAATTCTTAGCGAGACTGAAAAGGACTAAGCCTTTTGAGTTAGTTTAGTGAAATTAGTGTTACGGAGTGCAGTGATAGAACACATGAACTAAGTGTTTTTCCATTATAATAGAGACTATAAGAAAAGTGCCAATGGATGGAATGAATTACTTATTAGCCTCAAGGCTAGATTGTAATTGTTGTGAGGTAATCATTAAGTTACATCATAATGAAAAAAAAATTGTTTAATTCCTATTGTAAATATATCTGCTGAATTATTGATCTGTCTTTATTAAAATTAATCGTGCTCTGCCTACAATAATACTATTCGTAACATCACTCCTCTCACTGACTGACATCCAATAAGTTTGGTACCTATTTGATTTGCGATATTGTGCATAGAAAAGATGCATTAATCAAAATATTACTGAGTTTTGAGAAATCTGTAGAGCCTATTACTAGTTTTCGCAACGAAGTATGGACATATTTAGTAGGTATATACTTATCAAATCTACAGCAGAAAGCTCAAGCAACAATACGTTTTCCCATTATGGAACATTCCGGAGACAGGAAAGACCCGAAGAGACCAGACCCAGACCACTTTAGGGATACAAAACTTTGACTAATATGTATCTAAGTAAGTAAATATCAAAAATTAAATACTATAAGTTGATGTAAACAACAAATCAGACACAGTCTGTATAAAAGATCGAGATAAATTCAAGTTCAAGACGCAAGTGCACAGTGAACAGGCTGATTATACCTGGTTCCTGAGGCTAGGAGCCCATTCCATTTACAAAGACCAATCGGATCAGACCCTCCAGGAGTACACAGCGGGACGGGGACCATACTAGTGTACAACATGGCTGCGTTTTGGATATTTATTGTATCAGCGTGAGTTTTTAAATTTTCTGAAAGCTTTAAGCTTTAATTTGATTTTTATCTTGATTGTACTCGTAAAATCAAGATAAAAATCAAATTAATAGAATAAAAGAATAAAGATAAAATCTTAAATTAAAGTAAAATTTTCATATTAATTAATAAATTTTCGAGTTTCATCACTATCACTACATATTATTAAACAAAGACGTCCGTTCTGTATAGATCTTTAAAACTACGCAACAGATTTCGATGCAGTTTTCACCAATGATAAAGTGGCTCTCGAGGAAGGTTTTTAGTCTATAATTTTAGCATCCGCTAGTAACCTATATATTTTACTTGTAACACGAAATAATCAGCCCGTGTTACCTGGTCGAAACGTCAGGAAATAAAAGGTATGTACTATGCATATCCACGCCGTATTTCGTGTTAATTACCGTGTTAAAAGTAAAATACATTATATTAGTCTTTATCTGTATAATAAAAAAACTAATTATTAGATTCTATCCTATTGTACAATTAAGACCGAGTCAGTAATATATAAAAAATATGAACATTTACAAAATAATAATTTTCCGTTGCAAAAAGATAGCTAAACCGCCGAAAAATTTGAAAAGCAAAATAATATGGAACCTTTTTACTAAGTTATTAAAATAATTTATTTGGTTTTTTTTCATAGTCCACTGCCTGGCGTCTTGGGGACGCCCTAGTAAAAATAATCATACCTAATACCTAGTAATATTGCGCCAACCATTATGATGCTGTTAATTACTGTTTTCATAGATAAATAGGTCAGGATCAACTTTTTAGGGTAACATACATTTTTTTTTTTTTTTTTTTTTTTAATCCGCGACTTGTGGCTGCGGCCGCACCTACGTCCATTGCCGAGTGCCTCCGGTAGATACTGAAAGAATTCCCAGTGGCACCCGGCGGACCTTGGTCACTTGAGTGGCCACTGCGTGGTGGTCGGGTGTTACCCCGCATCTCTAGGGTCGGGTTTTATCCCGCGTCGGTGAGTGAAGGCGTGCATGGGGTGAAGCCCCACATCACGCAGCCCTTCTAGCCTGCTTCTGTAAGGACGGTGGGTTGCTAATCCATCGTCCTCAGGCCCCGATCATGGAGGTCGATGGTCCTGGGCGTAGTCACGTATGCGGCGCCCTCGCCGCAGACTTCGGAACTCAGCGGGGAGGATACGCTCCCTCGCCCTTCCGGCCGTCTCCTTCACGAGCATAACCTGCTCGCAGAAGGAAACGGCCGCGTTCCACTGGCTCTCGCTAGAGACCATGGCTCGTAGCATGGTCTCCAGTGAGAGAGTATCCACGCCCAGGCCCACAACGAGGTCCCGGCGCTGACTTGCCCACGCTGAGCATTCCACCAACGTGTGGAATGCCGTGTCTTCGCCGGAAACCTCGCAGTGTTGACACGCGGGTGTGACCTCACGATGCATGCGAAACAGATACCCACCAAAGTTTCCGTGCCCGGTGATGATCTGTGTCGCACGGTACGTGAGGCCACCGTGCTGCCTCTGCAGCCAGTCCTCCATGATCGGTCTCACCGCCGCGATGGTGGTGGTTCCCCACTTAGGTTGCTCAAGTCGCGCCTTCCATGTCTCCATGAGATCCTGGCGGAGATGGGACCGCTGGGCCTCGATTTCTCGAGAAGGGTAACATACATGGAATTCAGTAATATTGGATGCCAGGAAAAGTTATCGATATATTGCCATTGCACGCGGACGGTGCTGTTGCCGGTATCAGTAAGTAAGTACCTAATTGAATTAAAGTCTCCAATTCTCCTTTCAGTTGCCTCCATGTAGCGATATGCACAGATCGCTTTCCCCTGCCCGAACTTCCACCAACGTGTGGAATGCCGTGTCTTCGCCGGAAACCTCGCAGTGTTGACACGCGGGTGTGACCTCACGATGCATGCGAAACAGATACCCACCAAAGTTTCCGTGCCCGGTGATGATCTGTGTCGCACGGTACGTGAGGCCACCGTGCTGCCTCTGCAGCCAGTCCTCCATGATCGGTCTCACCGCCGCGATGGTGGTGGTTCCCCACTTAGGTTGCTCAAGTCGCGCCTTCCATGTCTCCATGAGATCCTGGCGGAGATGGGACCGCTGGGCCTCGATTTCTCGAGAAGGGTAACATACATGGAATTCAGTAATATTGGATGCCAGGAAAAGTTATCGATATATTGCCATTGCACGCGGACGGTGCTGTTGCCGGTATCAGTAAGTAAGTACCTAATTGAATTAAAGTCTCCAATTCTCCTTTCAGTTGCCTCCATGTAGCGATATGCACAGATCGCTTTCCCCTGCCCGAACTTCCTCCAGGCGAGGCACCAGAGCCCATTCTTACCTTCATGGAAAGAACTTACAAGTCTGGCCGAGCGAGAGCCTCAGTAGACGCTGGAGAACCACTCCTCCTCACTCCTTCCATTGAAGAAAAGAAGCTGGAGGATGCGAAGAAAGCCGCGTACGTCGACCCCGTTAATTTTTTACCTGGAATAGACAGTTATGCTGGATATTTAACGGTAAGATTACACGATTACACTCACTGAAGGGGTGGGCAGAGGCATTTTATACAGAACAGACACGTTTCGACCGTGAGCTACATAGTTGCTTGATAATAATTTCAGTAAAATTAATCGGGATATTTACCTTGTAACTTTGTTTAGAGTTTAAAAGTAAACAAACGACCAAAATAGTTTAAATACCTTTATTTCAGTACACCAAAAAACTGGCTAATTGCTAGTCGGACTCATGTTTGAGAGCCCACCTAAATATTGAATTTATTCTGATTTTTAGTTGGTATTTGTTGACGGCAACATAAAATACATCATCTGTGAATATTTCAATTGTCTAACTGTCACGGTTCATGAGATATACAGCCTAGAGACAGACCGACGGACGGACAGCGAAGTTTCATTCAGAAACCCTAAAAACGACCGGTAAGCAGTTTTCACATAAATCCAGAAGTTCTGATATAACAAACATAAAAAATACCGTCAAATTAACCACCTCCTCCTGTTTAGGAGTTGGTTAAAATATCAAAGCCAATAAGCCAATCGTCCTTCGTTGCCAACCTTAAAGAATCTTAGGTACAAATAAATACAAACTGTTTAATGTATCAAGTTCCCGGTTTTGTCGCTAGAAATGTTGCTCAAAACTTGATTTTCTTCTCGAAAACCAGTAGCTTCAATATCGATAAAAATGTTTAATCCGTTTAAGTAGGTTTAGTAGGTAGGTCTGATAAAATAGGCAATAGGTAGATACCATAAAATATTAAATGATTGCTTTAAATGATAAAATAAGCAAATGATAAAATAAGCAATAGGTAGATACCATAAAACATAAAATGATTGCTTTTTTTGTATCGGACATATTTAATTCATATATACAGTGGCGTAGCTAGGTAACCAAGGGCCCTGGGGCAAATTAAGAAATGGGGCCCCAATGTAAACTGAGTAGGTTTTATCAAATAAAAATATGAAATATACAAATACTTTAAAAATGCTAAGCTACTTAGTCTTTTTTGTGCACTGCAGGGCAGGTAATAAAAATATTAAACAGTAAAAACATAATTTACAATTAATACTTGGTGTAGGTTTGGCTAATAAAACGAAATAGAGAAGATTCAAGAACATTTGTCGTACACATTTTCGAAAAATGTAGAGGTCTGTGGTTCCTCCAAACCCTCCGCTCTTATTCGTGTCATGCAAACATCATCCACGTTCAAATTATCGGCGGCGGAGGTATCTCCAACTGCAATAATTGTCGAATCTTATTCAGTAGGCTTCTCAACCAACACTGCAGTTACGACATTATTTGAGTCACTATCAATAGAAATATTTTGGCCAGATGTACTTGCAGAAGGCCGACTAAAAAACTTGTCAATTTTGGGCAATTTTTGTTTACTATCTTCTCTTTCTTGGTGTTGTTTACGTTTAAATGCACCACTAGGTTTCTTCTTTTTATCCATCATTTTAGTTTTCTAATTTATTTAAACAATATAATATTAGATTGTGCTCGAGTAGGTAGGTACTCACTTTTGACTGACGACGTTAAAAGTAAAATAAAAGGAAAGAGAAACACAATAATACAAGTGTCGTTGGGGATTCCCCGGACAAAAAATTATCACCGTTAGTGTTACCACATTTAACGGTGGAGACCATGAACGATCTCCTGCCCGCGGACCTGAATTAATGTACCTACTACAGGTGACTTGCATTTTTTCACGACATTTCGCGTTATACAATGAGCTGTTGCCGAAATCTATAGATTTGACACGATTTATGGAGTTAACGGACATCCATATGAGTGGTAAAATCAAATAGAATTGAACCACTATATTGACCTGTACAAAAAAGTTTATTGACATTAGCCTCCTTACTCTTGATACAGCATTAATTTTTTAACCATTCTCGAAAAAAATCTTAACTCAAAATCACAATAAAACGCACATCGATGAATAATAAAACGCACATATCATATCACTATCCGTCAAATTGATAACACTGCCAACCTACAGAAAGAATTTACGGGAATTCCCTAGGCATAACTTTTGAATTTCTCTCAACTGAGTTGTCATGATTAAAGTGGGGTTGCAACCTGTCATATTTATTTTGAAAATGGGAGAAATTTCCAAAAGTTCAGTTCGATCGAGATTTCTGGTAAGGATTCGAGGGCCCCCTGAGCTTGAGGGCCCCGGGGCACTGCCCCGCCTAGCCCCTAGGTAGCTACGCCACTGCATATATAGCAAGGAGTGTGTGTGTAAAGTTTCATGCAAATTGGTTGATAAATACGGCCTCAAACATGATCTGACAGAATCGGTAGATGGGTAGACGAAAGAAATTCTCCCCAGTCTGCAAGTTGAAAAGGAGCCTTCGGTCGCTTCGCTCCCTTAGTCAATAAAGTTACAAAGTAGGTACCTAATGTATATGTATGCCTACCTTATTTGAATTATGAATTACTAGCGGACGTCCGCGGCTTTGCCTTTGCGTAGTTTTAAAGATCTAAGCATACATACAGACAAAAGCGACTTTGTTTTATAATTATGTAGTGATTATTGGAAAGAAACGTTCGGATTAATTTCTTCTAAGTATAAGTAGATATCGACAAGGTAAAATATGTCGGTAACCGGCAAGTTTATATGCAGTGATCCCCCCCGGGTCGACGACCGTGGCCTGCAGCTCCCCGCCATCGCCAACTGTGGCCACACTAAGCCTGATATTGCTATCAGGCAATGTGATGTACGGGCAATGCACTCGACACGTGGAAAGCAAGTCACGTCAGGGCGAAGGCATTCCGGCGGTGGTGCTACGAAAATGTGCAGCTGAGTTGTCTCCAGTATTAACGCGTCTGTATCGCCTGTCATACTCTACAGAGCTCGTGCAGGAGGTCTGGAAGGAGGCGAACGTACAACCGATCCCCAAGAAAGGGGATCGATCCGATCCAGGCAACTATCGACCCATTGCTGTCACCTCAGTCATTTGCAAGGTGCTTGAGCTCCTTATAAATAAGCAGCTCATGCGATACCTAGAGGATCACTCGCTAATCAATGATCAACAATACGGCTTCAGGCCAAAACGATCAACGGGTGATCTTCTGGCATTCGTAGCGCATGTCTGGGGTGGGGCTATGGAAAGGCACGGTGAGACCAACTCTCTTTCTTCTGCATATCAATGATATGCTATCCCTCGGGAACATTCATTGCTATGCAGATAACAGCACACTGCACGGGAGTTACTCGGTTCGTCCGACGGGGCGATCTGAGATTGAGGAGGAGAGACCACGACTTGTGGCTGATCTCGACCGTAACCTCGACAGTATCTCTCAGTGGGGTACCGAGAACCTGGTCGAGTTCTATACCCGCAAAACACAGGCGTGTGCATTTACTGTGAAGAAATCCCCTTTCCTTCCCCTACCCTCTCTTCAGAATGCATTATTACCAATGAAGGACAACCCTGACATCCTTGGCATAGACATTCGTCGAGAGCTCAATAATAAAAACTACATCGAAAGATGTATACGGCTAGCTTTGCGGAAACTAGGAATACTGAATAAGGTAAAGCGATTCTTTACACCGGACCAGAGGTGTCTGCTGTACAAGACGCAGATTAGACCCTGCGTCGAATACTGCTCTCACCTCTGGGACGGCTCTGCGAAGTATCTGCTGGACGCTCTCGACGCTATGCAGCGATGGGCTATCCGTATTATAGATTGTCCGGAGGTAACGGGAAGCCTCGAGCCGCTAGCTCAGCGCCGAATAATAGCTTCCTTGGCCGCATTCCAGTCCTTAGGGGGGAACACTAAACATTGCCGTCGTGTCTGTAATACATATATTTATACCCTACTAAGTAGGTAGGTATCCCCAATCTACGTAGGTAAGGTAGGCACATTAGATGTTGTGTCGAAAACCCGTTAAATATAGAGGTACCAATACCAACCAAAGACATAGTACCTATATTTGATCGATGGTACCAACGTACTAGATACATCTAGTGGGAATTTAACGTAAGTATATGAACAGTCGCTAGGAAAATAGCCGTAATGTAGAACGTCCCCAGTTTCTTTGTTTAAGACGGGGGGGCTTCTCTATTATAAAGGCAGGCAAGCAGTGGAGAGCAAGCTTATATATAAAACATTATTATAGTTATTATACTTAAATATAAAGCGATCTCTTCCACGCAACCGGTGACTAAATAGATAAAAATGTTTATTAATGTTTGCTTGTTGCATACTTTTAGGTTAACAAAGAGTACAACGCAAATTTATTCTTCTGGTATTTCCCTGTAATGGGTAAATCTGTCGAAGACACGCCGTGGATCATTTGGCTTCAAGGTGGACCTGGAGCTTCCTCACTGTTTGGGCTGTTCACAGAAATTGGACCGTTCTTCGTTGATGACAACCATAGCTTAGAAGGTATGAAACATTTTTTTAACTATTTTTTATAGATCTTGTAAGTCAAGCATATAAGAGAATCTGACATTATCAGCTTGGTGGTAGGTAAGTACATTAAAGAGATGTTAGAATATAATAGCAATAATAAAAGCTTTGTCAAGATCTAGACTTAGGTCGCGAACTAAACGTAGTGTATTATTATACTTTGCTTAGGTTTAATTTTGTGTTGTGTTGAATTTGCTACATGTACTGACTGACATTAACTAGGTATGCAATGCATGCTGCTGTTGCAAAAAAACTGAGCGAAGTGTTAAATTTTCGAACGACAACGATTAATTTTTTATGTTCAAACATTTTTTTAACTGCAATACGTATGAAAATCAATTAATTTCAATTAATCAATCAATTAATGTCCAATTTTCATTTTTTTCAAAACCACCCTCACGCCACACGTTATCACTGTGTTAAGTTTGAAGGAGATCGGTTCAGGCGTTTAGGAGGAGTATGCGGACAAACGAAATACATGAGTCTCCTAGGATTTAGCTTTGCTCAATAATAAAAAAAAACGGCAAAATGCGTGTCTATCCACGCATATGGTAGGGTTCCGTAGTTACCCATAAAAGCCTCTATAACTCCTAAACTAACAGAGTTTTACCATTTTCGCAAAAACATGCTCTTCAAAGCTAAATATCTTGCAAACGGATGCTTAAAGCAAAAAATCATCTTAGCAACCTCGTTTTTAAAAGACCTATCTAATACCCCCACACGATGGGGTAGACGCGAGATAAAAATATCATCCCCACTTACGTGTAGGTAGGTACCCCAAAAAAATAAATTGTTTAGCACTTTGTTGGCGTTTTAAATATACATATTCATGCAAAGTTTCATCTTTCTAGTATTACCCGTTTGGGAGCAAAGCCGAGTACGGATGAACGGACGTTCCGGGACTTTTACTACGGAACTCTAAAAACGAATCTTTGTTTTTTTTCACAGAAATCAAGTATTCGTGGGGTAAGAACCACTCGCTGTTGTTCATAGACAATCCGGTGGGGACTGGCTTCAGTTTTACTGATGATGATAGAGGTTATGCTACTAATCAAACAACGGTAGGTTGCCTGTACCACTGTACAAATCGCGAGGGATAAGCTGAGCTTTGCATTTGTGTGAGTGACCACGAAAATTAGAGTACCTAAAAACTCTTTGTTTAGCTGTGTGTAAAAGAGGTCACATAAAACGTTCATGTACACTGCACTCACACAAATGCAAAGCTCAGCTTATCCCTCGCGACCTGTATAGTATCCTTATACCTGATCTGAGCCTATACTGTACCATAAAGACTTCGCAGTTACAAACCACGATCCATTTGATGGTAAATAGTTAGGAGCCATGACTTTTAGTGTATTAGATACTCGCGTTTTTATGAAGGGCAAGAAATAGGGGAGGCAGGAATAATGGAGAGAGGAGAATAGGTAGAGGGAAGTGGACTTACAAAGCACTCACATAACATGCGACACATCATGAGCTAAATGACTTGGTGAAACGGGGTTATTATTATATCTATAAATGGATTTGTGTAGGTACCTATGGGTAAATGATTAAAGATCTTTCCAGATTTATCTGGCGATTATGTCAGATGAGAGGATATTTTTTTTAAATGTTTACAAATATTTATTTTATTTTATAGATCGGTGAAAATCTCTACACCGCTTTACAACAATTTCTAACATTGTTCCCTGAGTTACGTAAAGCGCCTCTCACTATTGCCGGCGAATCATACGCTGGGAAGCACATCCCTTCACTTGCCATACAAGTCCTTTGGCGCAAATCTGAAGATGAGCCGATTAATTTACATGTAAGTTTCCCTTTATTTATTACTAGTGGTACTGTGAACAGTAGACCTCGCGTTATTTTCGCATTTTCCCTCCATTTCGCCCCCATTTTCCCCCCAATCGAAAAATCCCTTCGACAAACGTTGCGCGTTGCAACAAAGAACACTTGTGCCAAATTTCATGAAAATCGGCTGAAAAATGCGGCCTGTAGACCGGAACTGACACACATACCAACAAAGCCAAATCGACCAGTCCTCGAGTTACAACTGAGACGCTTCGCTCGCTCGGTTAATTAGCTTATAACTCGACCCTCGTAATATAGTGTTCTCGTTCCTAATTCCCATGGGAAACACTGCAACACATTACCTGGCTACCCCGGCTGCGGACTCAGTTTGGCAGATCCAAAGACAATCTATCCACATGGGGACATATTGACTCTAGTGAGAGTCAATGTGATTGTGGTCTGGCACTACAAACCATGTACCAGATGCTCTTGTGTCCGGGTTGCCCAGAGCCTTGTAATGAGGCCAGGCCAAATGCGATACGCGTCGCAGAGCACTGGGCCAAGGCGGTTTAATAAAAATTATAAGTGCTGTCCATCGACACGAAAAGAAGAGGATTACCTCCCCGGATAAAAAGTAGCTTAGTTTTAGAGCCTATTCAGTGCAAAAAAAACCATCAAATCTTTCACTACTTATTGAATATTTAATATCAGTCTAAATAATCTCATTGGTAATCAGTTGAAATGTGTGTTAGGTTGAGTATTCTAGCCCCAATACTTATATAACCCGCTTGGGGACTGGGGGTTTCCTTCGACCAGACGGATCCCCCGGGAGTCCGTCTGGTCGAAGGTATTCGGGCTAAAATACTCAACCTAACACACAGTTCAACTAATTACCAATGAGATTATTTAAACTAATATTAAATATTCAATAAGTAGTGATATATTAAATACTCAATAATATTTTAGCTTCAAACACCCAGTACCTATTCACAATCAAATCTTTCCTCTATAGAATATTTGTAAGGGCACATGGCGGTGGGCGGCGGCGCTGATCACGGCGCGATTTTAACATTAAGATTAATCTATCTTCTAATTTTTCAGGGTTTAGCTATTGGCAATGGTTTCATAGATCCTCTGACGCTTCAGAAGTACAGCTATTTTGTACGTGAGACGGGACTGGTGGATGACCACGTAGCTGACTCGATGAAAAATTTAGAAACGGCAGTCGTGCAGTTTATTAACGATGGGGAATATATCAAGGCTTATGCTGTAAGCGATTTAATTTTAATAATTTGTTGGTGTTTGGTGTCCGCTTTGTGCAAGGAGTTGAATCTGTTACTGTAGTGATTTTTTCTGAGGAGGTCGCTTCTGTGTAGTTAAAGGAGGTCCCACAATTAGCTCCCCAAGGAGAGCCCTGACCGGCATGTAGCGAGTTGCAGTGATTTGATCTATGACGTCCTGTGGCTATGTTAAAGCGACGAAGAAACACCGGGGTAGTTTTTTCATTTCATTTCTAGAGTCCTGTTACAAGCCCCAGTAAAAGGTCGTGGTGCGCAAAAAATGTAGTCCACCGCCTAAAACAACCCTTATTGATTCTTGGAAATACAAAAACTATCCCCGAGGGAGTGGAAAGAAATGTAAATTTTGCCAGTCATTTTGTTGGTCCGATGTAACAGAGATCGATCCTATTCAAGCACTTTTGGTAATCTTACCAAACCCTCATCCGTCAATAGGTGCCGGTGCAGGTGCAAAAGGTTAGGCTGGCTTTTGTGCCGTGGTGGTATTAATATTAAGTAGCCTACAAGGTTATAGGTACTAAGATTTTTCATTTTGTAAGCTTCATAAAATCACCAGAATAAACTGTAACGAAATGTTTTATTTTTCTATTTTCAGTATTACAACTATTTGCTAAATTTGTTTATAACTAAATCACATCTTTCGAACTTATACAACTATATTAAAGACGATGTCGACGTAGACGGCGCTTACCTGGACTACCTTCAAACAACCGATGTACGGAAAGCGTTGCATGTTGGCAACACCGAGTTTACATCTATAGGAGTTGTGTACAGAAAACTTGTGCCTGATTTTATGCGTAGCAGTAAAAAGTGGCTGGAAGAATTACTGGAAAACTATAAGGTTATGCTTTACAAGTAAGTGGTTATTGGTAGTGTGTACCTACGTTATCAACGAGAGCATGGCAGAATGGACGTAATGAATCGACTTAATCAACCAATGATAGATAGGTATACCAGAAAACAACTACAACTACATATCATTGGTTAAGTAGGTATGTCAATCAACTACATCAACCGACACTGCGGTTGGGGCAGGAAAATTACACGTTGTCATACTCTACCATAGCGATGTAGTTACGATGGACTTGTGTTGTCTCATATCACGCGTGTATGTAGAAATAAACACACAAAATTATTATTATACTCATCACTCTCTTGAGTTTTACAAAACCTAATTATATCTAATATCAGATTCGTGGACTCTTTCTGACGATATTTCATTAAAGACCAAGAGCCCAAGCATGTCACTTCCAGGTTAGCGAGTATGAGGGCCTTCAAGGTACCTACATATGAGTCCTATTTGAGGCCTGAATCTTATCCTTTAGATTGTGAGGTGATTATGATCTATGTATTATACAGTCTGTGCATTTTTTCAGTGGTCATCTGGACATCATCGTGGCATACCATCCTTCAGTGAACACATACGATTCACTCTCATTCTCTGGGACGTCAGAGTTCAAGACTGCTAACCGAACGCCGTGGTACCATGACAGTGCATTGGCTGGGTAAGTGTTCCGATAGTGACATTCAAGATCACTCAAGATCGGTAAAATAAAATACCAATCTATAATGATAATGACATGTTTATAAATTCCAGGTATTACAAAGTAGCTTCGAACCTCACCGAGGTCATGATCCGTGGTGCAGGTCACATGGTGCCCACTGACCAACCGGCTGCAGCGCTCGGTCTCATCTCGGCGTTTGCTCGCGGTATCTCTCTAGAGGCTGACACTGGGAATCTCGTGGAAACGGAAAAAAACTTACCACGACATCAATCTCCTCTCAAAAACGCAACGTAAAGCTCTGCTTATTTTCTGTGTGTATTCTGACTGAAATGTTGTTTATGATGGATGTTTTGTACTTAAAATAAAAATTATCCCAAACTTTTGTAATTTGTCCCATCTCAAGATCTTTTTTTTACGCCCGAAAGATGGAAATGGCACCATCCGGATGCGAGGGGTGGACTGTGGAGGTGGAAAATACTACATGCATTCCTCACGACCGGTTTTGGGGGTATGCATACTCTTACTGACTAAACTCTGCCTTGTGACTCTAACCAGTAGGCTTCTAAGTTATATCATGAGGCGCTCACCACTCAGTTATCGCTAAGCATACGATTGCGTTGTGAAAACAAAAATTTAACGCCGTTCCCCTTTTGGTGCCCGTCGTGGGCATGTGAGGGCGGAGCGGTTGTGTTGCTCGGACATGGGGTTTGGGCTTGGTGGGCACCAGTTCCCTAAGAGGCACGAATGCGTACCAGGTCGCTGGTCAGTTGATGAGGGGTTCTCTACCTCTATAAACGTAGTGGGTACGTATATACTTTTTGCCTATCAACCAACCTTACTCTCTGGACAAGTCATAAGTCAAACCATGAACCTGAGATGTGCTTCAAGAGTCTTTCAGGATTATCATTATTCACAATAATCACCAAATATAATTTATATAGGTAATCGGAAGCTCGATCGTAGGAAACCCAGTCGTATCTAGAGTACCTACCTATTTAGTAAACGTATTTGTACAGGATGCGATATAGACGTAGAGTCTGGCAAAGCAGATCATAGGGTAAAGCTAACTTTGTTGCAATGGCGTAAATATGGTAGATTTATACAATAAGGGTATGGTATCCCTATGTTTATAGCCCCATTATACTATAGTTTTGATGCTTTAATTTTTTTTTAATCCGTATGAAAGTGAGTTCGGTAATTACAATTCCGTAACATAAATCTTATGATCATTTGGAAGAACAACGGCAATCAGTTCTTTTTTATCTATCTTTAGGCCATTGCAAAATTAACTTTGTCAATTAAAAAAAATCGAGTTAAGATAAGAATTTATAAGGCCTCTTTCTCCTATTATAAAATGATTTCCGCGGCGTCTGAGGCGCGACGCCAGCGTAAACGTTTCAATTGACGTCTGGAACCCGGGCAGAGCGTCAATACATTTCATAGGCGAACGACGTCGTCTCGTACACAACAGTAAGACAACAGTAAGTACAAACAGTTCTCATTAATTTTATCCCAACGTTTTATATTTATAAATAATATTTTTTGTTACCTATTCTATTCTAATATTATAAAGGGAAAATATTTGATTATTTGTTTGCATTGAAGAGGTTCCGATAGCTAGGTACTGAACTGATTTTAAAATTTCTTTAACTGAAATGTGACATTATCATCGAGTCACGAGGCTACTTTTTATTCCGGTAATGTATTTCTGTGGAAAACGCGGGTGGAGTCGTGGTTATAAGGTAATATTGTTTGCACTCATTGGACAGATTCAATCCAATAATTAGTTTTTAAGGTTTTGTAGTTCAAGTCTTAAAACCCTTATAGTCTCGTCCTGTCCATCCGTCTGTCTGTCCGTTTGTCCTCAGCTTTGCTCCCAAACAGCTAGTGCTAGAGACATGAAATATGCACATATTGTGTATTTACTACGCCGACAAACTGCTTATTTTTGCAATTTTTTTTTCACATAATTTGAAGATGATTTTTTTTTCACGCAGCAACTGCCCCATATGTGGTGTGACATTTATTGAATATTTATTTAAAAACATTGAGAGGTTGTTTAAACAGTTTTTTGTAGTTTAAGTATTCGTTTGCGAGATATTTCACATTTTTTTGTTAAAACAGGGTGTGTCCCCCCTCCCTCCCCCCTCCTCTAAAAGCTAAACGGTTAGCGGGTGCGACATGCAGTAGAAAACAATGACGGATTAAAATAACTTTGTTGGTTAAGGAGTTATAGAGGCTATTACAGAACCATATTCTATCTATTTCCAGCGACATGTTGTACTGGCGCTGCAATGATTCCAAATATGTAATCAAAATGTATGTCATCATGTGTCATCGTCAGCGTGGGAAAGAGTACGACGGTTAACGGCGGCGCGCCGTTCACTATAGCCTAATTCAACATTCAAAGTATCAAAACTGTTTGATATACGACAGAAACTAATGTTGCTACACTATTTTTGGCATGGCTTCAAAGGCCTTTGTGCCATGCTACACTATGTCTATCCGTGGGGTTGCCACTTCATTCCTTTACAAACAGCATTAATTATTATTACCACAGACAAACCGATGACACTGTTTTGTGGGGCAATCAAGGGGCAATGCGTTAATATAAGAAATAAATACCTTAGATAAATAATAATAATAAATTAAGCTTTGCTTTCAAAAACTTGGCCTGTCCTTTAACAGCTAATAATATACAGTACAATGCTACGAGTATTATATCATGTTTACAAACGTTCTTATCATTGGGTTCAGAAGGCAAAATGTCCATAGAAAGTTATAAAAAGTTATTGCGTTGAGATATCGACGGTGGAAAGGTAAAACAAATGAAACGCCATTTTGGTCGAAAATGAGCAGTTCGATAGAGTTTTGATTTCTCTATCGATCTGTCTAGGTTAGAAGTCAATCGGAAGCACTTTTTGGCGTTTCATTTAAAGTACAAAAGGGGGTATTTTAAAAATACCCTCCCTTTAAACGACCGTTTTATGATATATTTTTTTAACAATGACAATAAATTAATTTTAAAATATTAAAGTGACTACTAAGTTAATGACTGAACCTATCTTTCTACAAAGATCCCACATCATGCAATTTACCCTTCCAAATTAATTTTGAATTTGGTCTTTCAATGCTTTTTCCCCGATAAGTTATGTCTTAACGTGTCGTAACACGTATTGTTCCTCGAAAGTAAAGTACCAGTCATGGCGTTTCAGTTGTTATTCCCTTCCTACTTTTTAATAAGAATGTCGTATCAGTTACATACTACTGATTAATTAATTGAGTCCTATTACTGATTAATTAATATAGTCCTTTAATTAATTATGTACACTGACACAATCTTCAACAATTTCATGAAGGAGATATCTATCGAAATAAACAAGATCAATTACTTACCTAAATCCCTTTCCCTTAATTTTCATAATCGCATAAGATCAATAAATTATTTTAGCGATCTAAAAATATAACAGACATCCTACATAAAAGTATCTTTCTTTTCATCGAAATGAATTGAAGCATTTATCCTTCTATGTTTTTAATTTGGTTTGGTATGTATTTATAATAATTTTTTCCTCCTATTTTTACGGAGATATGGTGAAGGAATTACTTTGTCCTTTCAAGTTTCTTTTCTTGAAGGCCTATGAAGTGTTTTTCCCTGCTTACTCAAAATGTCATATACCTACATAAAACGCCACGTTTTTCTGAATTGATTGACTTTCATTAATTTATATTAAATACAAAATGTACAGCACAAAAAACTGAATCTACTGACAAAATTTGAAAAAATCCATTAATAAACAAAGAAGTTATGATCATTTTTGTTAAAATTTAAACTTTAAACAGCTCTGCTGAACAAATTGGCCAATCGGCGTTTCATTAGTTTTTCCTTTCCACCGTCGCACATGATTTTACAAAATAAAAGGTACTTCCATGTGCATATTGTGGTCTGGGTAGAGGTTGCTATAGTTGATAAATATAAAAATATTTTTTACTACTAATTTAGCATAGTAACTGGCAACATTCACTGTGGTGACGTTTCCGAGTGCGCAGGCAAAATTAATTTTATTGAAATTAAATAGGAATACATATCTAAATTTCTCTTCCTTGTTTAGTAGTTTTCTAGAAAAATGATTATGTAGTATATTATTATAATAGGCGTATTACAATACCGTTTTTACAAAGTACTGGAAGTGTAAGAAACACGTCATGTTCTTAAATTTGTATGTGGTTTGCGCATTGCTGGTTTTGACTACCATTCATGCCTTTTATTTACCCGGCTTGGCTCCAGTGAACTATTGTATAGCTAACGAAGAGAATAGTAAATCATGCAAGGTAAGTTTCTGAAGATATTATACGTGTATAGTCCTAATTAAGCGGTGCCGATATTCCCGCATTCAAGTGTCATCTCAATAACAAGGGTCTCTTCAGATTGCAAACATTGGTTGCTATCGAATTAAAGTATGATTTCAGCTAGTATGGTGATAACAACACAATCATATATCCGTTGTTCCGTTGTAAGCTCATAAAATGCGATAACGTTTCTTAATTTGTCGTTTTAATTGCTACATAATTTGCCATATTTCAGACGGAAATACCACTGTATGTAAACAGATTAAATACAGAAGAATCAGTAATCCCATTTGAATATCATCATTTTGATTTCTGCACGATTGATGAGAGTGAGTCGCCTGTCGAAAACCTTGGCCAAGTAGTGTTTGGTGAAAGAATACGGCCAAGTCCTTACAAGCTCGAATTTCACAAAAATGTTGATTGCAAAGCAGTTTGCACTAAAACATATAAAAGTTCGGATACAGATTCTACTAAACGATTGAATCTACTAAAAATGGGAATGGCACTATCTTATCAGCACCATTGGATACTGGATAATATGCCTGTTACTTGGTGCTACTTGGTCGGTGAAGGAGGGAAAACATATTGCAGCACTGGATTCCCTATGGGTTGCCAAGTTCGGAAGGATATGGTAAGTACTTTTTTACTAACATTACAGTCTTTTTTCATGTGTTTGTTTGTTACACACACACTTTTTTGGTTTCAACCATAATCACCATAAATAATAGAAAATTTATAACCACTTTGTAATCTGAACTTAAATTCCAACTGAAGAATTATTACTATGTCAACAACACCAGCCCACCAGCAAACAGCCCACCTGCACACTTAGACTGTCCAGGCAGCCTTTTTAGTTCTATTTTCAACCTTATCAACTGACATCCATGGTCAACATCAAGCCTTATTAACAACCCTTAAGAACAAGACAAAAAAAAGAGATTTCTGATTGATGATTAAGTTTGAATGTATATGGGAACCATAGATAAACTATATTAGTACAGATGCCCCACCCCATACAATGAAATGAGGCCTTCCATGTTTAAGTGCCTTGGTGGTGAAAAGGTATTTATGAGACAGCCGTTACTGGCGTCCCAAGTTTGATTCCGGGTGGAAATGAATAATTGTGTGATCCGTTTGGTTGAATCAAATAATTGTGTGATCCATAAATGTTTGTTTCGGAGTTTGGGTGTTTTCTATGTAAAGTATCAGAGTTCTAGATACCAAAGAATAGAATAGAATAAACTTTATTGTAGACCAATACAAATAAATATGAGAAACATCATATAAAAATGTAGAAATGGCGGCCTTATCACTAAAAGTGATCTCTTACAGGCCACCTTTGGCTGGACATAAATGGTAAGAAATAAGATGTGAAAGTGGTAGAGTAAAGTTAGTGAGGAAACAAAAACAATCTTATGAGAAAATAAGTAAACAAAGAAATTTAATTAAGGAAACAAGGTACAAGTGAGTTTATTTAAAATGTATAATTAAGGAAAGACAAAAGTAATGGACAGGAAGCACTCTATAACATATACAAGTACATAATATTATACTAGAAATCACGATATACGAGGGTGGATTGAAAAGTAATTGGCCTAACAAAGAAAATAAATACATAATAAATGAAATATATTTTTATTTTTCAACGGAATCACCATCAAGTTCAATGCACTTTTGCCATCTTCCCTTCCAAGCATTTAGCCCGTTGACAAAAAAGGATTCTTCCTTAGAGTCAAAATATGCGTCTACTTTTACTGCTGCTTTGACCTCGTCATTTATCAAAAATCTTTGACCTCCCAAGTGCTTTTTTAGGTTAGGGAACAGAAAAAAGTCTGACGGTGCCAGATCGGGTGAATAAGGTGGATGCGGTAACAGTTCAAAGCCACAGTTGTGAATTTCTGCCATTGATTGGACAGACGTGTGAACACGTGTGTTATCTTGATGAAACAGGACTTTTCTTCTGATCATTCCTGGACGTTTTTCTTTTGTCTGTCAATCGTATCCTTTTTTGCTCAACTGAAAGCAGTCGCGGAACCCACCTCGCAGACACGTTGTGGAAACCCAACACGTTGACTATTATGTTTTGAGTACGTTCATAAGAGATGCCTATAATCTCGGCTATCTAATTTTCAATCTGCGGTCTCCCATAATTAAGTCGAGTATTTTTTAACATTTTCGTCAGTAGTGGACATCGAAGGCCTTCCAGAGTAGACTTCGTCTTTCACACTCTCTCTACCACGCGTGAATTCTACTATCCGTTTTTTGACGGATGAATATGAAAGAGCGCAATCCCCTAATGGACTGACATCATGGATGGCTTTTGATGACAGCCCCTGCTTATGGAGGTACTTTGATGGCACGCTGCTCGATTTGCTCCATTTGCGGAAATGATGTCAGATTGCTTTGTTAATAAATTTATAAAATTAAAACTAATTATCGCACACATTTCAAACTTCACACAATTAACAGGTCTGAACTGAACTAAATAATGTGGATAGATTTGATTTTTAGAACTAAATGGATCAGTGTTAGACCAACTACTTTTCAATCCACCCTCGTATTATACATAGATAATACCCAAACTCCGGAACAAACATTTGTGGATCACACTAATAATTTGATTCAACCCGGAATCGAACCTGGGACCTCAGGTGCGGCAGTCGCATACTCATACCACTGAGGCACCGAGGCAGTATGATTTTCTACTATCTGATCCATACATTACTACATTTCTCTAATCTTAGATAAATTTGAAAACACTCAAATAGATAATAATCATTCCATCCTTTTAAAGTGTTACAACACATGGTAACTATATTGTTCATGACTCATACTTGACTTATCATAACCTACATTATTATAGTTAACTTATAAATTATCAAATACATATTACATATTATACAAAATAAAGTAAATGTAACAATGCGAGTGTCTAAATGGAACACAGACACACACACACACAGAGAAGGGATAGGCAAAGATGCATTACAGACCCACAATTTGCCAGTATTTTTGTCCCACGTAATTGGGGGCAAGCTTATAGCCGTCACCGGGGACACATATAATGGGTTATGTCCAAAATGGTCGAATTAATTTAACAAAAAATAGCAGCGATATCGTAATTTTGAAAAAAAATTTAGCCCGTTGCCTTGCGATGAATTGCTTAAAGGCAACGTAATCTTACGTGCCAGTCGGTATGGCACTGCCAATTAAAGTCCTGGGCGTCTCGGACTATCGTTTAAATGTAAATGGGAAGTTAGAATGTAGTGTGAAAACACGATAAATTATGTAAACGACTACAAATATCCATAAAACTGTTTTTATACAGTATATTAAAACTATGTATTTTTATGAAGTTACTAACGACAGTACAAATATCTCGCTTCACAAATCACTGGGTCCCCTGGGACTGGCGTCCCTGAGGTCCCAGGGTCGATCACCGGGTCAAATATTCAAATATTTATATGATCCACAAATGTTTATTTCGGAGTATGTATATAAGAAATAAGTAAGTAGGTTTCTCAACCTGTGGTACCTGGGCTGAATTCCTATGCCCAGTAGTGGGGGCCAAATGGGCTGGAGATGATGATGAGATGACTAATAAAGATGAATAAATGCCTCCAGTACTAGAATAATTAAATTTAACGGATGTACTGCCGATATTTGTATGTAGTTCCAAAATGAAAAGAAATTATCTATTTCCTGTTAATTATGATTAGGTGTACATGAAAATATGATTAATAGTTCATTAATTATTGTATTGTTAGATTATCAAGTAAAACAATTAAGTTTAGTCTATAAATCTTTTTATGTAGGTACATTATAGGCGATTGGTTAAAAATGTTAAGCAACAAGATTATGCTAGTTATTTCGTTTTGAAATATAAACTGCAAAAATGAAACAGTAGACTGCATTTAAACCATCTTTCAGTTCCAAACCGACCAAGTGTGAGTCGGACTTGACGGACAAAACGAAAAAAAAGACGACTCTCACTTGACCGGTTTTTTTTTGTATTTATTGTTATAGACAAAAGAAATACTCCCGTTTTACCCTTTTGGTACGGAACCCTAAAAATATAGCTAGGCGATTTCTACACTAACATTATAAAGAGACTGAGAGACTGGCGGATGCCCCCTGGCTTTGCCCGCTTAACAAACTATACACAAAAACCTTCCTCGAGAACCACTCAATACATTGGTGAAAACCGCATCAAAATCCATTTCGTAGTTTAAAGATCTAAGCATACATACAGACGGAAGCGACTTTGTTTTGTAATATGTAGTGATGATGATGATGATATTTTATAAAGTTCGTAGGTTGTAGGGGGGGGGGGGGTGTCGCTGGGTTCACATGAGTGTTATGGCCGAAAATTGAACTCACTTCGATCTACTGTACTTGGAACGGACCGTTTTTCGCAATTCCACGGCTAGTACGCGGGTTTTGCGTGTGGGTGAGACTCTCCTACTCGAGCCACCCAATCTCCTCTAGGAACGCCAGCATCCCCCAACTTCCTTCTATCTAATCGCAGTACTTACACGCGAAGCAGCCCACATATTGATAGATCGCCTGTCATATCAGATCGTTCAGACGACCGACTAAGGTCCGTAGTCATATTTATTCCTTATCGATCATCTAACGAGACTAACTGCTGGCGGACTGTTGGTGTGTGATCCCTTAAGGTTGCCTTTCGACCAGATATGTGTCATGCAGTCATGCTATGTTGCTATGGATGCGTTTGACATCCACTAATCATATTCATTTGTCCACACAGCACGTCATAGCACAATCATTTTTGTGTAGCACATGTCTGGTTAGCCGACTACGACAGCACAGAGTAGAACAAACGGAACAGAGTTTCAGCTACAGCTTGCCAAGTATAAGTTGGCAGGTGGCAAAAACAGGAACTAATATATTTGTATGGAGTTATTCGTGTTCTGAAATCTCGTATTTGACGTTTTTCCATGTAATGTGGTGCCACCATCTAAACCCCCCATTTAACTTATACTTGGCAACCTGTAAGAACAAATGCCAAAATTGGTCGCACCACTACAAGCGCAGGAGCCATACGTGTGTGTCTACTGTTCCGTTTGTTTTACTAAAGCTCAACAGAATCACATCAATTGCATCAGAACTCTTCTAAGTTAAATTTTGTTACGCAGGCTTGACTTGGGGAGTAAGTATGTGAATGCGTGACGAGAGCATTACGAAAAGTGAGTGAGCGTTACGGGCGAGGCGAACGAATGTTGAGAGAGGGATATAAGTTAGTGAAGATAGAAAGAGAGAGTTACGTTTCGTATATGAAGGGGCAAGAGAGAAAGTTGCGAGCACACATTATCTTTCTCTCTTCCTCTTAAAGCAAGGTTTACTTCAGTCGTGTGGTCTAAGTAGGTACTCTTTTATTGATTCCAGGACACATGTACGCCTATCGTGAATGGTCACATGAGCCGCATTGGCGCTTACTACTTGTTCAATCATGTTGACCTCGAGATAACCTACCACAGCGGTGGTGGTATGGACTGGGGCGCAGCCTTCGGTGATAATGGTGGACGTATTATATCAGCTAAGGTAATTTATGCATTATTTTACAAGACATTTAAATACTACATAGTTATGCAACTACAATTAAGTTAAATAACTAAGCGGTTTAGTTCTACATTCTTTGTCACACCATTCCATTATTGACTCAAGGTTAGGGCCTTGTCTGTTTCTAAATATAAAAACAACCGCCCAAGTGCGAGTCGAATTTGCACACAAAGAGTTCCGTACCAAAACGCCAAAAAAAACCACATTTGTTGTATGGGAGCCTCTATATTCTGTTTTTTAGTACCTATTTGTTGTTATAGAGGCAAGATAAATAGATGATCTGTGAAAATTTCAACTTTCTGACATCATCACGGTTCATGAGATACAGTCCAAGACTGACGGACGGACGGCGAAATCTCAGTAATAGGGTTCCCATTTTACTCTTTGGGTGCAGAACCTTAAAAAAATATTTTTAAAACTTTATCACGTAGTGTTAAGGAAGCTTCTTATTTTATATTGGATTTCACAAAGACTTAGAAATTAAGTACTTTAGTCAAACTGAAGGAATGTCATCAGACTCCTCGCGTTCTTTCTCTTTGAAAAACTTATTCAAATTAATACCGTTCCTCTTCTGGTTCTTTGTTTGAATAATTAATTAATTAATTGATATTTTTCCTCAGGTTAAACCCGCGAGCATCAAGCATATCAATCCTAACAATCTAGACTGCAACGCACGTGGTAATGAACTAGAAATCCCAGCGACCATTGATACAACTTTCAACGTAACATACACTTACCGTGTGACATTTATAAAAAATAACACAATCAAATGGTCATCCAGATGGGATTACATTCTAGAATCTATGCCACAGACAAACATACAATGGTTTTCTATTCTAAACTCTTTGGTAATTGTACTATTTTTAAGTGGCATGGTTGCTATGATTCTGTTGCGGACGCTGTATAAGGATATTGCAAGATATAATCAGATGGAATGTGGCGAAGATGCTCAGGTAATTAAAAATATATTTAATTTCTTAACATTACAGCCTACTCCTTCGGGGCTTAAGCTGTGATTTTATGTTGTCATAAATAAATATTTTTGGACATTCTCACACAACGTCATCTAGCCCAAATTAAGCTAATATAATCTTGTGCTATGGGATCTATATGACTGATAAACATACATTTGTGGATCGCACAAATGATTTGATTGGTGTGATCTTCGAATCATACCACTGCGCCACCAAGGCAGTCAAAAAGTGTGTTTTATAATTCAATATTCTTCAATTATATTGTACTAGTAGCTATATATTTTATTATATTATGCTGGAAGCATTGAGCTACACGGCTCCCGCCATTGTTTTTCTGTGGCTAGAGGGAATACATCCCAACTAAATATCGCTTGTTTGGTTGTTTCATCGAAACTAATTTAAACACCGTCAATCATAGTCCTGTTAAAAATATTTAATGAAAAAATTAGCAAACGCACTAAGTTTTCTCTTGAAGGCAGCATCTTGCCAGCATCAGACTCTGGTTTCCTTATCACGGGACCACCCTTGTAATATCTCCTTTCCAACAAAAAACTAATCATCAAAATCGGCTCATAAACAGCGGAGTTATCCGCGAACAAACATGACAAGAAGAAATACGAATATAAAAATTTAAATTATTTACAGGAGGAGTTTGGATGGAAATTGGTGCATGGTGATGTGTTCCGTCCTCCGCGTCGTGGTATGTTGCTGGCTGTGTTCTTAGGATCTGGATCACAAGTGAGTCTACTTTGATTAGTATTTATTGACCCTAAAGTGACCCAATTCGAAAATGTTCTATTTGCACGTATTATTAATTCATTTTACGAGATGATATTTGATAGATTTGAGTGTTTATTTTGACATTTACATATTAAATTAATAAATGAATCCTATTACTGAGACTTCACTGTCCGTCCGTCCTTCCATCTGTCTTGGGCTGTATATTATGAACCGTGATAGTTAGAAAGTTAAAATTTTCACAGATGTTGTATTTCTGTTGCCTCTATAACAACAAATATTAAAAAACAGAAAATAATAAATGTATAAGGAGGCTCCCATACAAAAAACATGTTTTTTTTGGCGATTTGGTATTTGGAACCCTTTGTGCGCGAGTCCGACTCGCCCTTGGCCGGATATTTGGGCGCTAGGGGGCCCTACTAACATCTTCAGGGTCCAAGTCTCACGCGGTGCAGCCGCTAACAAACGGACAAATCGGGAAAATATTTATTACGTGGGGGTTAACAAAGTGACTGGGGAATCGTGGGCATAATTTATTTATTTATTTATACTGAAAAAAAAAGAAACATCGCAAGCTTACAGTTGACACCAAGGCGCTCGCATGTTATGCTATATTACAACAACAAAAAATAAACAATATTATAACTAAGTATTAAATAATGTCTACCTACTCAAAACAGTCTCAACACAACAACAACAATACCTACAGCAATGAGATATCAACATTTGACGCTGTAGTTCACAATATAGGTACCTACCGAGAACAGCCACTACTGACATGTATAATATGATGTCAGGAAATTTAATTAAAATGCCAGTAAACCATTCACTACCTACTTATTGTACCTACATTGTCAGGGAAGTCGAATTAAAATTAAAATTAATGTCACACATAAAATTATGATGTCAATTCAGCAACGATTAAATTTGAAGTAGTATGTCATAGTATCTTTAGTAGGTCAATTCTGCACTAGGTAATATTACTGTCAATATTTATCAATTATTTGATTATTATTTGACATTCTCTGCATTAGCTCATTCAAATAATTCATAACTTTCCAAACCTTTTGATTTGACCTATCAAAGAAAAGATCTACCTCAGGGTTCGTTCGTATCAGGCCGTTCATTAGCTCCACCGCCCGGGCAGTAGGTCCAGTAGCAGCCTGGGACAGCCGCCAAGATGGTGGCGTTTCCAGGAGTCGATGTTGTCGGCGCCCGGACGTGGGTCCGGGCGCCGACAACAACAAAATAGTTGTTTGGTACGAAGAAATGCACACACTCGTTGACAGATTGCTTATCTATTTTGTTGTTCAGCAATAGGTAGTAGTGCAAAATGTGTGCTAAGTTTCGTCTTAATTCCAGCGTATCCAAACCAACCATTCCGGAGACAAACAAGGAGGGATACAAAAAGGGATAGTATCTGTATGTGCGCTTGTAGAGGTATCGAGTAAACTTACGCTGTATCCTCGCAGTCATTAGAATATAAACATTTTCGTTCGGATTCCAAACAACAGCATTGTACTCCAATTTACTTCTCACATACGCATTGTACAGGAGCTTTACAGCCGAGATATTATCAAACCGATATGATGTTCGGATTATAAATCCTAAGGATTTATTTGCAGCCTTGCAGGTCTCCTTAATGTGGTCATGAAAATTTACTTTTGAATCAAACGTCACTCCGAGATCCCGTATCCTGGTGACACGCTCAAGCTGATCACCAGCCAACACATATGGCACTTCCAAGGGGGTACGTGATCGTGTGAAAGTAATATATTTACATTTCAAGACGTTAAGAGCCAATTTATTAGTCGTACTCCATTCCATGACTGCATCAATATCATGCTGGAGCGCTTCGCAATCACTAATCTCCCTGACAGATCTGAACAACTTAAGGTCATCGGCAAACATGAGGCAATTCGACCCCGTAAGAACAGTAGGCAGATCGTTGACCATTATCAATAATAAATAATAATAATAATAATATCTTTATTGCCAGAATGTAGTAGTACAGCGTAGATGGTAATATAGGTTGTAGTTAGTTCAATACATTCTACCATAACTATGGTGTGCAACATTGAGTCAAGTGCAATTTATGTAACAGATAAATAATAATAATAGTTAAAAATGTCAATCAATCAAAATAATACAATCATAGCAATGTAATGTTAATTTAGATATAAACAATTATGTAATAATGTCAATTTAAGTATAAATATGAATGTCACAATAGCTGAATGTCGGTAAATAATCAATAAATACAATGTCAATTTTAATTACAGATAAATTAGTGAACATTACATTTGTATTGACATTTCATGCGTCATTTTATTAACTTGAAACATCATGCTCGCAATAATTGCTCATTATAAGTCATATACTCATTTAACTTATAGAAACAGTGTTCTAAAAGCCATTTTGATACATTGGTCTTAAACAATCTGTTTGGTAAAGCTTTAAATCTATTTGGCAATTTATTGTAAACTTTAATTGAGTTAATAAATGAATTTTTCTTAAATAGTTCTAATTTACATGGAGGTTGATATATCTTATGCATATTTCTCGGTCTGACATTTCGTTTTATTACCTCTGATTGAAGGTCAAAGTACTCAGGATGCTCTTTAACAAATACACAAACTTCCCTTATGTACATGCAAGCCAGTGGAAGAATACGAAACCGTTTAAATATGGGTTTACAGCTATCCATAAACCATGCCCCACAAATTGCTCTCACACACCTTTTTTGGGCTCTAAAAATAGTTTCAAATAATAATATAAAGTTGGCCCCAACATATAATAACCACCTCTGTCTATCTCTTCCGGGATAAACACGGTGTTTATTTGTTTTTTTAACGTATAATTATATGTTTACCTTCAGGTGTTCGGCATGACACTAGTGACATTAGCATTCGCCTGCCTCGGCTTCTTATCGCCAGCCAATCGCGGGGCTCTAATGACATGCGCTCTAGTAGCCTGGGTACTGTTGGGCGCTGCGGCCGGATATGTCAGCGCTCGGGTCTACAAGAGCTTTGGAGGTCGACGCTGGAAGAGCAACATACTACTTACTTCCATGGTGTGTCCGGGGTCAGTCATGTTTCAAATCCTAACTAATATTATAAACCCTAAAGTGTATTTCTTCGTATGGAGGTTCTCTCACGATCAAACGACTTGAAGGATTTGTATGAAAATAGAGATAGTTTTGGGACCGGAGAAGCAAAAATAGTGTACTTTAAAACTATTCCACGCGTGTGGAGCTGTGAGCAACGGCTAGTATTTATATAATCACAAAAATTTAATTACAAGGATGATATACCGCTAAAGACATAAATGATCCACTGAATTTTGGTGTCATATTCGGCGTTTTCACATTGCACGATATCGTCCACAATATCGTGACAATGTCGTCACGATAAATTCAAAGGTAGGTAGTGCATATTAGGTTTGCATCTGCACGATATTATGGACGATATCGTGTGTCGTTGTCGTGCAATGTAAAAACACCCATTGTTCCTTACTTTTAACTTTCTAAGGCTTTTTTTTTGTGAGCTAGTTAGGCGGTGAGTCCTTTTGGAACGACCTTTCAACAGCAGTCACATTTTATGAAACTAAAAATAATACTATACTGGGTAAATAATGGTACTTTTCTGTTGGTGGCCAAAACAAAAAAGATGGTGGATGAAGGTCATTTTAAAGGTCGATTCTATTTTAATTTAAAGGATTGACACATATCAGTACTTAATGCCCCAGTTCCTGCACAGTTCTGTATCAATAATGTACAATATTATTTCATGCATTTTCTATGAACACATCTCCACAATGTCAGTGTCAGTGATGATGACTGAGCCGTCACTGACAGTATAAAATTAAGGTAAAACCTGGATTCTTTTCCGGACTCCTTTGCACTAGAAACTATATCGAAACTACTCACAAATTTTAAGTGAATCGACAATAGACTTCATAAGTCTATTGTCTATGTACGAATGTCTGATAAATATGAATACGGCTTTACAATCATGTGTTTGTTTCAGCTAAAGAATTTAACCACATAAATGGGTGATACATTTAAAAAAAATGTTTTTTTTTGAAGTGTGGTGTTTGGACTATTCTTCGTAATGAATCTGGTTCTTTGGGGTGAGGGATCTTCGGCTGCGATACCGTTCTCGACGCTGGTGGCTCTACTGGCTCTATGGTTCGGAGTCTCCGTACCACTTACTTTTATCGGAGCTTACTTCGGATTTAGGAAACGGGTATGATCTATTATTTATTCACTTTAATTTGAGACGTTTAACCTTTTTACCGCTTGTGTTGCACTTGTGCGACATAATATGTATTTCCGTGCCCGTGTCGTATGTATATCTACAACACAAGCTGTAAAAAGGTTAAGATTGCGTCAAATTTGTGTTTTTTCTAGCTTCCAGACGCTAGTCAATGAATTATTGACTAGCATCTGGAAGGTATGATCGATATGACCTCGGGTATGATCGATTATTTTAATTATTTATCATCATCATAATCATAACTATTTTTATAATATTACTTGACAAAATTGTAAAATTTTGACATTCATATGTGCTCTTTATGTGCCTAAACTGAATATATGAAATTGATTCTTTGATAACATAATATAAAACAAAGTCACCCGTTCCGTATGTATGCTTAGATCTTTAAAACTACGCAACGGACTTTGATGCGGTTTTCACCAATGGATAGAGTGGTTCTTGAGGAAGGTTATTGTGTATATAATTTGTCTAGCGGGCGAAGTCGCGGGCGTCCGCTAGTTTTCTATTACCGCTTTGTCGCATTTATGCAACACATTTATGTGCGCTTAACGCGCGTGTCGTATTTCTACAAAACGCCTACACAAGCTGTAAAAAGATTAAGATTGCGACAAATTTATGTGTTTTTACTTTCTAACCGCTATTTAAATGTTTTAATGGTTTAAATATAAACAACTGATATTTTTTGTGTACTATTGTGTCAAGTGATAGTTAATTGCAAATTATATATAAAAATATTGTGTTTAATCGAAAATGTTTGTTTGTGTACAGATCTTAGACCACCCGGTACGCACCAATCAGATCCCTCGCCAGATCCCGGAGCAGTCCCTGTACACACAACCGGTCCCCGGCATCATCATGGGCGGAGTTTTACCTTTCGGATGCATTTTCATACAGCTGTTCTTTATCCTCAACTCGCTCTGGTCTAGTCAGGTATTAAACTTTTTGCTTATTTGCTTTAAATAATTTATTAATTGTGTGTGGTAAAGTTTGATGGTGATAACAAAGGATTAACATTTGCGATTTTTGACCGACGTAAATCGAAAGCGGTAGATGATTTTGACGTCGCAATAAGACAAAAAGAAATCTTACTTTCTATATCTTCGATTGAGGTCCTAGTAACTTCCTAGTAGCTCAGTAGATCAGAGTATTCGGGGACTGTCGCTAGGTAAATAATTAAATAAATTTATTAAAACTGTGTCTTTTGTTTCCAGATGTACTACATGTTCGGTTTTCTGTTCCTCGTATTTGTGATCCTGGTGATCACATGCTCCGAGACAACGATCCTGCTATGTTACTTCCACCTTTGCGCTGAAGATTACCACTGGTGGTGGCGCGCTTTCCTTAGTTCTGGATCTACTGCCGGCTATCTATTCATTTATTGCTGCCATTACTTCATCACCAAGTTAAACATAGAGGGTGCTGCATCCACTTTCTTATATTTCGGATATACCCTCATTATGGTATTTTTATTCTTCCTTTTAACCGGCACTATAGGATTCATGGCTTGTTTCTGGTTTGTCAGAAAAATCTATAGTGTAGTTAAGGTAGATTAGTGTATTAGGCTAAGCGATATAGTACAGCGGTCAACTCCGTTGTGAGGTTTTATGTGAACATCCAAGTGCGTGAATATCTGCATAGTTTATTTAATATTATTAACGTGAAAAATGTATTACAATGTTTGTTCAAGGTGAAAATGCCGCAAGACTATGTACGAATATGTATGGAATGACATTTTTAAATTTTGTATGGAACTGAGCTTGTTTTAGTGTATTCTAAAGCGTTCAGTGAAGGTTGACGTATTTGCGACTACTGTACACAGTATAATTGTATACATTTTTGAAAGTAAATGAATAAATAGTCCACCTGTCTGGAAATCGTTTATTTAGTTTTTTTTTTTTGGTTTGTTTGTATGCATTGAGTGGAATCTATAGCAAGCTCTTTTATGATTTTTTATTCAATGTATATGCCCCTTTAGTCGCTAGATTAAGTAAGCCTTAACGAAAAGATTTGCTTACATTTTATTTATTATTTTGTGAGCAGCAACATTTCATTGTCCTGCACAACTAGCATTTAAAATTTCTTAGTACCCTCAATTAAGTACTTAAATTATCATGCAAATCGAAATCACTAATAAATATGATTTTTTTCTTTTGATACTTTAAATCGTACCGGTAGCGGTAGAATGTTCGAAAAATTAAAATGAAGTTGTACATACTAATGTGTGGGTATTATTTGACGAAATTGTGTTGTTTTTATTTGGAAATTTTAAGTATTAACTCTTTGCAATATCGGTCAGTAATGGAACCTGCTACTTTTAGACTAACATTGTCCACAAGTTAATCATATTCAGTTATTGATTTCAGACACAGTCTCTCTTTGAAATTTAAAGTTATTATAGGATTTCTATTTGTATAATTACGAAACCGAACGTAAACCGTTAAAAATTTGCAGTGATATTAATACGAATTGAATCAGAATCGGGGTGACTCAGGCTGAGATTCATAAACAGAACTTTACTTCGTATCAAAGTAGACTTCCGAAAGTGTACTTTCAAATCTCAAAGTTTACTATGGCGAATTTCAATTTCATAGTCGGCACTCGGACTTTACTAAGGAAAGTGCTGCTCTACGCTGTAGCTGCTGTAGCTTAGTAAAATCAAATTAAACTACAACAGCAATTCGTTCTACGCAAAGTTTATATTACTTAACACGCGTAAATTAATTACTAATGCTATATTTTTCGTAAAAAAAAAATATATTTTCAATACATTAGCTCATAAAATGATTTTCGCTGCATCGCGACTACATTTATAATATTATTAACATATGTTAATAATATTATAAACATAACATATGTTATGTTAAAACTGCGTTACTGAAATATTCAATATGTAGTAAAGAAACGTAATTCTGAGCCTTTCTGTATAATTTTTTATTAATGTCAATTGACTCATTGACTGACATTTCTCTATTTACGTTTTTGCTTCCCTGTCTCCTGTTTTGATTTTCGTTTTATACACGACTTGGCTTACATCCCCGGATACCGACTATTCTTCTAATACACGATAACTTGCTACGCACGTCACAATGGATAATATCGAAAGAATTGAGCAGACACTCGACCGTATCGACAATATTGGCGCCGCCGTTAATGCCGTTGATAATCGTACTCGAACAATTCGCAGAACTAAAGTATACGTCCGGAACAGATACAACCAGGACCCATTTGAATTTTATGACGAGGAGGATTTTAAAGTAAGGTTCCGTTTCACTAAAAACACCGTGGTGACTGTGATCCTACCATTATTGGAACAACATCTCCAGCGTACTGTACGCAGTACTAACAGAGGACTGCCTCTCACAACCCAAACGAAATTATTGATAGCATTGCGATTCTTTGCAACAGGCAGCTTTCAGGTAAGCAAATATTATTGATTCCGAGTAACTTTCTTTCAGGGTCCAAATATAAATTAAGCCAGTATACATACATAAATACTTTATATGATTCATAACTTCATAACCATAGACCAACGCGGTCGTCGTATACGCTGTCGCCGTATTCATCATGCACTTGTGAATCACACAAATGTTTGGTCATACTGGGGATTTGAATGCAAGTCTTCAGAACGGCAGTTACATACATTAACAATAATTGCACCACTGAGGCAGTTATGACATGACATTATCGCTTTGGGTCTTGGTTAGCATGAATAAACATCAATTTACCCAGCTAATAAATATTTTATGTTCATCAATCATTGATGCAACTGTTTTTCTTTTGCAGACTGTTTGTGGTGACATTTTGAACATAAGTCAGCCTACAGTATGCCGTGTTGTGGCAGAGGTATCTTCAGCACTTGCAAGACTGCTACCAAGATTTATAAATTTTGCACATGGAGAGCAGTTGCAGGAAATGAAAATAAAATTTGAAGAGTTGGGAAGAAATTCCCATCACCATGGACTTAACAACATTGTTGGAGCAATTGACTGTACCCACATCAAAATTAATAGACCCAGAAATATTGACCACTCAGAAGCATATAGAAATAGAAAAGGCATATTTTCTATAAACACTCAAGTTATAGTTGGCCCAAATATGGAAATACTGGACATAGTTGCAAGATGGCCCGGTAGCTCACACGATAGCAGAATATTTAGAAATTCCCGTGTGTATATGCGCTTTATTAGGCAAGTCTTGGAAGGTATATTGGTAGGGGACAGTGGCTATCCTTCCCTACCCTTTATGTTGACCCCCCTTTTACAACCTACAACTAGAGCCGAGAACAACTATAATTATGCTCAAATACGATCCAGAAATGTTGTTGAAAGGTTTTTTGGGGTATGGAAGCGTAAGTTTCCATGCCTCCAATTAGGGCTGCGGACAAAGTTAAGGACATCATCAAATATAATTATTGCTTGTGCTGTACTCCATAATATTGGAATTCAATATGGAGATAATGTTTTGTTATTAGAATCCAATACAGAAATGCAAGGCTCACAGACTGAAACAAGGTCTCGCATTCCATCATCTGCAGAAGGACTCGCCATGAGACAAGCAGTCATTGCACAATTTAACTAAAATAGTAAACGTTTTAAACTTCTATTGGTTTATGGGAGGCCCCACTACCAAGCAAGATAACTTTAAATAGGTACTTAAAATGTTTGTGCACTTGCTAAATAATTATGTATATTTCATGGCTCATTTCACAATAAACTATACTAAACTAAAAGCATTTAGTTTTATTATTTTCATAAATATTATAGTAAAACATAGGGCAGCTGTTGTAAACAAGCCTGTCACATCTGTCCCAACTGGTGGTTTACAAAAGTGCAACTAAACCTCTGTCGGCTCTGCTCGGCCTCTGATGGCTGCATGTGAATGAACCAGGGCCTTTACCAGGGCAAAAATAAACAATTTAAAATATTTTTTTACTTATTTATTTAATTCTTTCAATAAAATTTCTTTTTTAATATTTAAAATTTCTAGTTCTATTTTTTGTTTTTGTAGCATGAACTCTTTCTCCATTTCATGCTTTTCTCTAGCATTTCTTAACTCCTCCAAATATATTTGCCTTTTAATTTGTTCAATACTCAGATTTTCTTCATCTTCATTTGTACGTTTCTTAGCTCGTTGGTTTGTGGTGGGTGGTGCTGAAGAAATGGTAATAGTTCTAGTTACAGGGGATGGTGTGTATGTCACAGTTTCGGAGGATGGGGTGTAGGTGCATGTAATGGGGTTGGAGGATGTAACGAGAGGGATAGAGGATGGTGTAAACGACAGAGGACAGGTAGATGTGACTAGAGTAGTGGATGGTGTGGAGATGAGGGAAGTGGACAGAACTGGGGTAGCGGAGGACCGGTCATGTATTTGTTCCTTTGTTTTTTTGTGTAGCCACTCTTGGGACTCATTATCTGCCTCCTCCTCTCGGTCCTCAGAATCTGAGAAAAAATTACAATTTAAGTGCCTTTTGCCTATTAAATAATATGCACGTTTGTACCATGACCGACAATTCATGAAATATAAACTTCGGCTACTTTTATCACAATGGCGCTACCGTTACCCCTCTGAGTTACACAACAGGATCAGAACTATTATAACAGCCATATCACTAATATTCATGTTAAAATTTGGATAGTTGTAAAAATGTATTAATTGTTATTTTTACTTACATAAAATGTCACTGTCTATTTCCACATCTATAGACGGCAAAAGATTGGGTATTATTGCTAAAATTTGGTTCTCAAGTGGTCCTATTTCGGGTGGTGGTGGACCACCTCCTGTCTTTTTTCTCTGTGCCTCTTGTGTCTTGGCATCTCGTGCTTTGGCTTTGAAATTTTGCCACATCTTTTTTAGTTGTTTAGAGGTTGCCTGAAATTAAAGAAAGGCGCATTTGATCATTTGAGTACATTAATAAAAGCGTAGAAAACAATTAAAACTTCTGTTTCAAATATTGTAATACAATAACCATTATCAGGACCTACATTAAAATTACATGCCTTGTGTTCTACTTAACAATTCTAAACTTATAGGAACAAGCGCACGTTTTACTGTCATATTTTCCTAACAAATAAAAGCTAGATGTACTTTATGATATCATATTAAACTTGCCTATCAATAAAAGCTATAAATAAAAATTACAACAAAAAGTACCTACTTACGATCTGGGAAACGTTTGGGCTGTTATTAAATTCACTTGTTAAAGTCTCCCAAGCCTCCTGCTTCTTACGCAGCGTAATGGCATCAGTACGTCTATTGTCTAAAACCATAACACGACTTTGCACCAACTGCAAGAGCAGTTGCTTTTCGTACTCGGTGTGTGGTTTTTTTTTGTCCGTTTTTTCAAAAGCCGGGGTCATCGTAGCAGGTAGATTCGTCAGTTCGTAATACAAGTAAGGGTCTTTCACAAAGGCAAGAATCTGGGATACCGGTAAAGAGCAAGGTCGTTATAAAAAATATCAAAGGCAGCGAAAAAAAGGGTGTATGCGTATGAGCAGCAGTGAGCAGGGACTTATAAACAAACCAAACAGATCACAGGAATGACATTGACAATTATGAGCTCATAACCCGGCCAGATTAAATAGACCAATATATTATACATTTTGCACGAGGCACAAGACTATTAAAATTAGTAGTATAATCATTCAAAGTTTACTTTGAAACGTAAAGTCTACGAAATCGTGCACTAGTACTTTACTAAGTAAAGTAGGGTTTCCCAAAGTAAAGACTGGCCTTAGGCTTGACTATGAAACATTATTTTGAGTGAAAGTGCGACTTTGCTACAAAGTAAAGGCTTAGTGCGGTTTATGAATCTCAGCCTCAGTGTTTAAGCAATTGAGCTATATATTTATTTATCTATATATAGAAATGGGGAATGTACCCCCTTAGCTCTCGAGAACTGCTTATGCCCCAATGATGGTTGACCCCTCTATGGATAGCCCTCGATCTGGAGGCAAGCCAGAAAATCGAAAATTTGACCCTAGCCCTAAGGGGTCAAAAGTTATAGGCCAAAACCTATGGCGTGGTGCGGCGCGAAGCACCGCGCAAGACACCGTACTAGTGTTTAAGATTTTAGGTTCAGTATTGCCATTTCTAAATGTGTACCTATGTGAAATTATATTTTTGGAGTGTGGTATCTCTGGAGATTTAATAAAAGTTTGGTACTGTTAGGTACTTCCTAGTATTTTTTAAAAGGCAACATTTTAGTCACGCTGTTTAATTGATTTTTAATTCGTCATATTTAAAAAAAAAAAATAATTTTAGGAGTTCTATAATTTTAAAACATACATTAATAAATATAGTGCGCATACCTATATCTTATAGTTGTTTAAACTGTGCTTAGTTCATTAAAATAGTTGAATGTAAATAATAAAATTACTATTTTATACCAGTATTTTATTTAGTTGTTAAACCACTTCCATTATTGTATCCTTTCCAAGCGGCAAAATGGTCGCAATCAAAGTTGCAGAAATACAACACAAGCGGTTAAAAGGTTAATCACTATCACTCTCAGAGAGATCTGCTTTATCTTTTGGTTTCAATGCTTTCCGTTTGAAAGTTTTCTTTTTCTTATCTAACTTGGTCTTTCTAAATACTTCTATTGCTTTAAGTTTATTTTCCAGTAGACCTGCTTTATCTTTTTCTCTTTGTGGAATTATTTCTTGGAAACGATCCGTTTTGTTAATTTTGATTTCAAGCATAGGTTTGCCATCCTCATCTTCTAGAGAAACAACTTTTACTCCCTGCTTTAGAAGCATGTTAGTTTCATTACTCTTTTTCTGTTTTCTAGCTGAAGGACCAGCCTTACTTTCAATGTTAGAAGTTTTTCTTTTAACCCCTGGTTTAGGTTTCTTTTCAGTATTTTCAATTTTATCTTCTACACTACTAATTGCTGCTTCTGGTCCCATTTTTTGTACTGCGGCTTTAACTCTTTTACTCATCTGATCTTCTAGAGATTGAAAATCTATTTTCCTTTTGAAAAAGTCTTGCATAGACCTTTGTGTTATACGTTCCGATACACGTTTTAGAACTGGCTTTACAATTTCATCTAGTTTGTTCTGGGACCATCCAAACTTGGTTTTGGTGTAATCTCTTAGTATTGTTACATCCAATTGTCCCCATGTGAATTTATCTTCACTTTTTTCTACATTTGGATCTAGATATGCTTGCACAACCTGTAAATTGTCAAATAGAAGTGTACTACTGTATAATCTAAAGAAAAGTAAAAAAAATAGAAGGTTCTAATAATATTACAGATAAAAGCATATTGTAAATAAGCAGTATCGTACGTCACTCAATAGACGAAGTCCTCACAAGAAAATATAAAGGAAACCTTCACCCAAATTTGAAATTGATACTAAAAGCCATAAAGCAATTTCAGGTAAAGTTCTAGAACTACTGAGAAGTATTAGTAAATTCAGTATTAATGCTAAACAACTGAACGATTAATAAAAGGCGCTGATAAGCCTAAATTAATGAATGTTTTTATCAATCCACTATAACCAAATATGGCTTTAAGTACTTACACGAAGACTAGGAAAGTCTTCTGTTAGCACGACGTTTTTCAACTTCTTTTTGAGACTGTTATTGTCTGTTCTTTTGCCAGCTTTCACCCACTGTTTGAATTCTTGTAAACCTTTGATCATGTACGCATGCATTCCTGGTTTAGTTGTTTCATTTAGAAGTTGTCGTTTGTTGATGGGAAAGGACGCTAGAATCTCCATAGCAGTAACAGGGCCTACGCCGGTTAATCCTGTTGTATAGTCGCTGCCGACTAACAGCGCGAGAAGAATTAATTGTTCTCTATTTAAATCTGAAAAATGAACCCAAACAATTAAGATGATTATTCAAATTCAAAGTTCAGTGAAAAAAGATCCTTAGATCCTGCACTAAAATATTTAAGTAAATTCTGTTATTATGTCATACTTACTAAACGAGCTTTCAATTCTCTCGGCTTGGAATTGCAACACATGTTTTTTCTGGTTGAAAAAATTCTTATACACAGTTCTGCCACCAAATAGCCAAATATCACTATCATCTGTTATAGTACCATCTGTTAGTTTAGCACTTTCTAGAAAAGCACATTGTGCCTCTGCCTCCATAGGAGCGACAATGTAAGGAATACCAAATATTTGAAGTAATTCTTGTGCTTCCTTAGTCATTTGTTCTGTAATATTTCTACCGACACGATCTAAACGCCCTTTTTCTTGGATTAATTCTTGTTCTTGATTTTGCATTTCTTCAACCATATAATTCAACCTTTCGGTGTTTATGATACCTTCAGGAGGATTTTTAGTAATATCTACTGGTTTCAAATTTTTATAAGTGTTATTTACTTCTTGTGTAATAATCTTGCTTGTTGTCGTCGTAACAACTAAATCAATAGCTGGTGCCTCTATTTCTGGGGTATCACTAACTTCTCTAGTCTCATTATCAATTCTCACAATTTTTACTTCATTATTTGTAAATTTATCTGCTGCATTGGTTACATCTATTTGTACTTTACTTGTAATTTCTTCAGGCATATTTAAGTTTTTACTACTTGTATCTATGGGTATTTCAGGATTGGGTTTTTTGTTTTCAGATAATATATTTTCAACCTTCTTGGATGTGGTTTTTTCATCATTTGTAAATAAATCGGCAAAAATATCATCATCAGGTGCAGTATTCATTTTCAAAATTAATTCTACTACTGGTTTTTTACTTTCTGTATCTGTATCTATTACTTCTTCAAATTCGCCGTCACTAGAATCTGTATCTTGTATATTTTCAGTATTTGAAACCAATTCTTCGACTTCATTTTCGCTAGAATCAAACTCGTTCTTGACTTCAACATTTTCAATTTCGCTACTTGGTTCAACTGCATATTCTGTGCTGCTGTTCAAGTCTATAATTTCTTGTGTTGGATTTTCTACATAAACTACTGACGCTTGGGTTGTACTCAGACTATCATCTACTTTTTGTGAAATTGGTACTGAGTTTAATCCAATATTAGGAACATTATTACTATAGCTATTCTCCGAATCTTTATACTCTTGAATACTGTCATCATCACTAGATGATATATCTACGTTATCGACTATTATTGATTTCTCTTTGTTGATTTCTTCTAATATACTGTCTATATTACGCATTTTAGGTATACGTTTAACTTTTTTAGTGACGATTTCATCAATAGCTTTATGAGTAAAGTCACTGTACTGCATAATGTAGGCTTTGGCACAAGACAAGTCTGTGTGTTCGAACCCATCCTCCTCCTCAGAATCTGAGCCAACATAATCAGAACCTGAGTCTGTCATACATGATGTCCATGAGTCATCAGTACTCTTATTAACAATGCCGTTATTTGGTTCATCAATACATTCTAATGACATTTTGATAGCTTTTTGTAAATCATCCTCAAGCTCGTCGACTTTTTGCGTTTTATTTTCTATTATCTCACTTTCTTTACATTCGACAGTACTGGATCCTGGAACAATTTCTTCTTTATCCTGTTTGCTTTTGGCATCACTCAAAGCTTTTTTAATATCCTTTATCAGCAGGAAGCGTGATGTCACATCAGACGCAATTCTTCTAGTGGGTAATGTTTCAATTTTTGTATCAATTCCCTCTTCATTGAGTAAACATTCTAAATCATGAAGTGACATGCCACAATCACCCATTTCTTTCTCTGTCTCTTCTAAACACTCTTGAACCTTCCTTCTCTTAAGTAACCTTTGCATCTGTAATTTAATTTGTAGATTAATACATAAGAACTCAGTTTCTAGTTGATATTGATTTGTTTCGCTACATTTTAATAAATTATATCCAAAATGCTTGGATACAGTGGGTGAGACTATTGAGTCTCACCCACTATTCCGGAGGACCAACAAAGATTCTGGCGAAATGTGGGCGTAATAATCGCCTCTGCGTACCCGTTAAGGGATAAAAACGTGATTTGTGTATGTTATGTGTGGGTGTGTGTGTGTGGGTGTGTGTGGGTGTGTGTGGGTGTATTTTCATACACATCCAAATGTTTCATACATTTCCCTACCTGAAAATCAGAAAAGTTGTCACTTTTCTTCGGTAGTTCTTGAAGTTTACCCCATGAGTTTTGTTTACGTGTTTCTTTTAAATCCAGTAGAATATCATATTTTTCTTTGACTGGTAAATTTTTGAAAGTCTCTGATTCAATATCAACTGTATGAAGATCAATACTGGAATTACTTGTGTCATCCTCTGACCTGAAATGTTTAATGTTTATTAAGTGCTATTTTATTTCATTTTGATATTTATTTGTCATGATATTATTTTT
Organism: Nudaria mundana; assembly: GCA_963556515.1. Classification (NCBI taxonomy): domain Eukaryota; kingdom Metazoa; phylum Arthropoda; class Insecta; order Lepidoptera; family Erebidae; genus Nudaria; species Nudaria mundana. Next base: position 19,605,764 of record OY748291.1, on the reverse strand, counting down.
GTTGTTGTTTTTGATATTTGTTGTATCATCTGTGCTTAAGGTAAATGAAATACATGTTATCACTTCTGTTACATCTACAAAACCATAAACTAGTTTTGATTGTAACTTACTCGGACTCACTGTCTTCATCAATTTGAGGTAATGCAGGTAGTTTAAATAAATCATCACTGTTTGATATCTGTTTGGTCTGTGATAGCGTTTTTGGAGATATTTGTGTACCCAATAGACTCTTTATAGCAGTTTTCTTACTTAGTAATAAAGCCAGTTCTCTCTTTATTCTTTCTGACTCTGAGTTATATTTAGCTTTGTGGTCCTGTCGCTTTGCCTAGAATTTCATAATATAAATAAGTTACTGCTTATCATAGCAATTGCATGCAATATAAAATACATGTAAAAATCCTAACTTACAATAGTTTCCTTCTTGAGTTCAGGAAATACACCATCAAATACAAAGACTGGTTTAATTCTAAAGTACAATAGTTTGCAAAGGCGTTGGAAGAGTCCCATAAGATGAGCATTGGGAAGTGGTGCGCCTTTTGCATCTTGGTAACCTTTCACCATCTGATGCAACCATATTGAAATATCTGATAAATAATTAATGTGTATGAGTTTTTAAGATTGGTAGTTATGATGATGATTAAGTAAATATTATTGCTTGTTATTATAAGCTCACCTACGGCTAAAACTTTGTTTTCTAATGTTTCTACTGGTACAGGCTTGCCTGCTGGTTCTATAAGTCGCCACAGTCCAGTAACCCCCATCGCATATGATTAAACTCCAGAGTAGATTTTTTGTTTATACTAATGTATATAGAGTACTTATCAAAGGTCGTTTCCCACGATATCTCCGGTCAATCATCGGTCTCATCCCCACAACACATCGAAACTATTTCGCTTCATGAACTCGCGGTACACCAACGCACACATTCTTAAACCAAAACGTCTGTTTGCTACTGGCGCATCACATACGTAAATGTGTTATGTTCACTACAACATATCAAATGTTTTACTATGCCGCACCGCGAACGCCCACTCTTTCCCACACTTTATTTTCTCACGCCCCATGCGTAACCCCACATCCTGTGACCGACTGTCTGACAGTTCATTCAGTTCAGTCGGCGCGTCTTGTCTCGCGGGTCGAGTGATCTCTCATCAAACTTGCTCGATTCCGCCGATTTGCGCGTGTATAACAACACGCAGCAACAAACGGCTTCCGTGTCAGTCTATGGTCAAAATTTGACAGCTCTCGCATCTGGCGTTGTCGTATTTCGAATAAACATAAAGTTAGTTTACATTTTGCAAAAATAAATCATTTCTCTAAAATAAATTAGAAGTTAGACAGGAATAAGTGTAACTCAAGTGTCGTGATATTCATAAAGTTGTAGTCTGGGTCCATCGAAAAAATTCATTGACGACAGGTGTTTCGTTTCGATCGAAACTAAATGTGTGCCAGTTCCCATCGTAATTAACCGACGAGGGGCGTGAATAATACATAAGTGTATCGATCCACGAGATAATAGGACCTGGTAGGGGACGGCCACTCGTCAATAGTAAAACGGGGGCGCGCGTCTGCCGGGATCTATCACAGTCGACGCTATTACCTCAACTCAAAGGTCCTACGATGCCCCACCGGATCTACAGTTTTAGCCATACACCGTGAATGGTGATAAGTTGGAGCACGCGCTATGCGGGTGGCGACGAGGTGAGGCAGAGCCGTGGCTAGCATGCCGCACCAGTTCGGCGGCGCGGCAGGCGCGGGTGCGCTGGCGGGAGGTGCATCGCCGCCGACGCAGCATGCAGCGCTGTTCCCGCGATACGCGGGCGCCGCGGGTCCTGGCGCCGGCGCGTACCGTCCCGAGGAGCGCCGCCTCACGCGTGAGGCTATGGAGCGGTACTTGCGGGACCGTAGCGACATGGTTGTCGTCATATTACACGCGAAAGTCGCACAAAAGTCTTACGGTAATGAGAAGAGGTTTTTCTGTCCCCCGCCCTGCATTTACTTGTTCGGTGATGGGTGGCGATTGCGTCGGGAGCGCATGCTGCGTGAGGGTGAGACTGAGCAGGCGGCGCAGCTGTGCGCCTTTATCGGCATCGGCAATTCAGACCAGGACATGCAACAATTAGACCTGAATAACGGCAAACAATATTGTGCTGCAAAGACTCTGTACATATCAGATTCTGATAAGAGAAAGCACTTTATGCTCTCAGTGAAAATGTTTTATGGTAATGGTCATGATATAGGTATTTTCAATAGTAAAAGAATAAAAGTGATATCTAAGCCCTCCAAGAAGAAACAATCCTTAAAAAATGCAGATCTGTGTATAGCTAGTGGGACCAAAGTGGCACTATTTAACAGACTTAGATCACAAACTGTATCAACGAGATACCTTCATGTAGAGAATGGTAACTTTCATGCATCATCCACCCAATGGGGAGCATTCACCATACACCTACTAGACGATAATGAAAGTGAATCTGAAGAGTTTGCTGTGAGGGATGGCTATGTGCACTATGGTTCTACTGTTAAATTAGTATGCTCTGTGACCGGCATGGCACTACCAAGATTAATAATTAGAAAGGTAAGCTATGTGTAAATTAATAAATAAATAAGTAACTAAGTATTTCCTCATCTCTACACATAATAAAATTAGGCTAATAATATATCTCTATCGGTAATATATCTTAAAAACAGCTGGACCAATCTTGAAAACATTAATCTGTGTCAGATAAAAACCTGTGGGCACATCTTAGGCTTCATTTTATCCTGATAAAAGGTTCCCATACGGTTCAGGCTAGAGAAAACTAATTCATGAGTTTTAAACCACCTTCAAAAATTACCAAAATCATTGTAAACTTTATGACAATCCTTGCAAATCTTCAAATCTAATTTATTAAGTTATCGGATATGTCAGCATACTTATTTTTGTTTTTGCATATTTGGTAGGTCTGAGAATTATACATAAACTAGTTTTAAACCCGTAGTAATACTAAGGCAAAACAACCTTTACGGGGTCAGCTGGCATATAAAAATAATAAAACATCTATTTATTTTGTTTAACAAAAGACCCTTCTTCTTCATCGATATTCATCGATGATTTCGCCAATGTCAAGGTAATGGTTAATTAGTTGATAGTCCTGCACAGAAGAACTAGTTATGCCTAACTAGCTCCAGTTGCAGGACAAGAAACGTTGCTCGGTAGGAGAGTATCTGGAAACCCGATTTTTACGGAGCGCCAGAGGTAACCTAAAAAGCCACCTGCCACGTGCTCAGCATAAATCCAACTCCAAAAGAACCTTAATATCTAACTTAATGGCAATAAAGATTGGCAAAGATTTTATTGCTATCGATTGGTAATTTAATTTGTCATATGTGAACTGGACACTAGGTCCTCAAATTGTTTTTTGTTATGTAAGATAAGTGCGGCATAGTATCTTATTGGCATATTTTCTTATTGTCAAGAAAATACTTAATTATAAGTGTTTTTGTGATGTATCCCTTTTGCCACCTTACTCATATTTAAAAAAAAATATAAATCAATTTCTGAAAGACTCTGACGACGAAGAAACTGACACCCCATATCCTTTCCCCACAATTCCTTAACGGGGGCAGAGTCATAATATACACCTAGATCTAGCCACAATTTAACAATGTTTGTGGCTCTACTCGATAACTATTGCATTGTGATGATAACGTTTTCTTCTTCCATTTGTTTTCATGAAATTACTTATAATCACGCCTACATACCCAAACGTGTAGGCAGAGGTGTATTACACATTATACAGTAGTTTTGTTAGTTCTATATAAAAAGAAGGCAAGAAGCAAGCAATCAACCCAAAGTCCTACAACCAGGACCAATATTTATAAGTTGTCTAGATCCCATAGCACAATCTTATATCTTAGTTTGGGCTAGATGATTTTGTATAAGAATGACAAAAAATATATAAATATAATATACATCATTTTCCACCGAGCCTTTTCCCAACCTAGTTGGGGTTGGCTTTCCAGTCTGCAATGCTGCTGAACTTCGATATTTCCCGTGGAGCGACTGCCATCAGACCTCCACAACTCATGGGCTATATCGAAGTTCTGTAGTTAGACCGGTCGGATTTGGTTTAAGGGCTCCCGTAACAACTGCCATGGATGTTCGTTTGAAAACCGGGACCGACGGCTTAACGTGCTATCCGAGGCACTAATAAACATACATATATACATACATATTTCTAAATACATACACAAATCGAACCCGAGACTCCGGAATCGAAATCTGATACAACTACCGACCACGCCACTGAAGCAGTTTTAATATAATATACATATAATATCTAAAATATCTGCAGTCCGGACCATCTGTGAAAACCGTTAGCTATCTGTTTAGTAGTTTGGGTGATTAGCGTGGACATATAAAGTGTAATTACTACATCCACAAATACCTAACAACTATTAATCCCCACAGGTGGACAAACAAATGGCCTTATTAGAAGCGGATGACCCTGTCTCTCAACTTCACAAATGTGCGTTCTACATGAAGGACACAGAACGCATGTACTTATGCCTCTCGCAGGAAAGAATAATACAGTTCCAAGCTACTCCATGCCCTAAGGAACCAAATAAAGAGATGATCAACGATGGAGCTTGCTGGACTATTATTTCTACTGATAAGGCTGAATACCAGTTTTATGAAGGAATGGGACCTGTCAGGTGATTATAATAATAGAATAATTTTGTACATACTTGTTTTTCTTGAATGGTTTTTTTTACATTGCCTTAAGGTTTGGAGTTATTACTTTATGCCCTATGTATGTAAAATTTAGTCCGTATCGTTCACTCAGACCCTGCGGTCGCTGCCGTGGTACTGCGCTGCAGCATGCAATTGAGCGAAGCGACTATTGTCATATTTTTGGTCAATAACTTTTTTTAGTCAATAACTTTTTTGAGGATCCTAAATCAAAATTCGGTCTCGAACAAAACCTGCTCCTGAGAATGCTTGATTTTTGAGTGAAAAAATCATGAAAATCGGTTGGGTAGTTGTCGAGAAACAATTTCACATCGTGTTGCATTTGAATCACCTGATAAGAAGCTCCGCTCGCTTCGCTCAATAACATTTTACAAATTACAGCTACATGTACAAAGGGCGACCTTATCGCTGACGATTTCTTCCAGGCAACCTTAGGATGGAAAAGTAGTAACAATATAAAATACTAAAACTTAAACTTATTATACGGGTAGTGTACATAATAATGAAAAAGTGAGATTGAAGATAGGATACAAGTGAACAGATCACCATTACTATTAGGCACTAAGAGCACTAGGTGGCACCTATTACGACAAGCTATAAGTATAATGGTCTCGTCAACAAGGTTTTGAAGGACGTCAGTGACTGTGCGCGTCTTACCTGCAGGGGCAGTGCATTCCCCTTAAAATGTCTCTTGGAGGACCCTCAAAGTGGCTCAAAGTTTTTTTGATAATAGTACGAAACCCTTCGTGCGCGAGTCCGTCTCGCACTTGGCCAGTTTTTCTATTTAATAATGATTGATACAGATGTGTCACTTGCCTCGCTGTCTTTCCACGCGTTATAAAATGCTTGATTACAGATGGTAGTACGATACGATAATATTATGCGGTTAACCACATTACAGTGTGTACAGCTTTTAGATATTCGGGAAGGACGTATGTTACTCAATCAAACGTAGACCATTAAACAGATTTAGATAAAAAAAACATAACCCTCGCTCACGCAGTCGGATAAAATCTGGTGGACGCCCGACGTTAGTCCCGTGTTTGCAATATTTTCAATTGCTGCGCCGCTCCTACAAGTCAAAGCGTGATGTTACATAGCATAAAACCTTCCTCAATAAGGTCCTGTTCAACACAAAAATAATGTTTAAATTCGAATCAGTAGTACCTGAGATTAGCGCGTTCAATCAAACATAACTTAATATACATATGAACAATTTCCGGCATTGATATTTGCTACCTCTTATTCAGCCTCACTGTTCCCTTGGTACTTCGTGGGACGAGAAACCGACACCGAAATCTCGTCTGATGCACGTATCTAAAATTTCGCAAATACAACTAACAAGATAGACTAACTAGATAATCGCACCATCGCATAATATTAAGTAGACTAGGTAGGTATGTACTATTAAAAAGTCATTTTTACTGGCTACAAAAAGTTCACTTGTAAAATAATGATCTTGAAATCACACTTAAAAGACCAAACTCATGATCGACTCTGCTCAAGGCCAGAAGCTGGTTACTTATTAGCTCAAAGAATAAGCATTGCCATAACGAGGCAATGCTGCCAGCTTTCTGGGAATATTGCCAGTCGGCGACGAGGCTTATAGGAGTTCTTTGACGCCTGTATATAGTGTAGATTTTAGTGTGTATAGTATAGTTTTTTGTAAGTGTAAATATTTTTTTTCTTCTACTGTTAATTTTCTTTCCCTATTGTAAATAAATTAAAGACCATATAGACCTATAGTTTACTAGAAACCCTGCCAAAATTTTGTACCTATAAAAAGTTCTTATAAATTCAAGTTGGGAATCTGGTACCTACGTGATTTTGAAGTAGGTAAGTTCTGGACATATCAACAAATTCTTTCTTAATACCTAACCAAAAAATATCATATTCAATTGATTACGACTTCTTTTTAGTAATTAATGTAAGAATATAAATAGCACCTTATCTCCGAAACTAATATTTGAAGGTTGGACAATCCAATTATCCTAACCCATGGATCGAATCGGGAAGTATCTCCATATTCTTGCCAGATACGCATATGCCTGTTAGCTATTGCTTTGCGAAACTCTCAGTAAAAATATTAAGAAAGAAATTATAAATAGATTACAAAAACTGATGTCATCGGCAGGACTCGAACCCACGGCCTTTCCCTAACAGGCCTACCGGAGTTCGTCAGAACTCCGGTAGGTGGATCCAACGCTAACCTTAATAGCGCGATCTAGAAATTATGAATATGATATGAAGTTAAAATTCGATGTCGTTGGTCACGTAGCTCAGTGGTCAGAGCATTCCCCCTGTTAGGGAAAGGTTCGAGTCCTGCCGATGACATCAGTTTTTGTGATCTATTTTTAATTTCTTTCTTAATATTTTAAGAATAGTTTAAGCAAACTCATAGCTTTAAAATACAAAAATATGTCAGTAAAAATGTTTTCTTTGTGACATGAACAGTGCGACTTGTACGTAAACTAGTTGTTGTATTTGTACATAAATGCATACATTATCATACATACATACGTCAGTTTTGCCACTGATCGGTCGATCACTTTATATTCGAGCGTAGTCATATCAAAATTAGTTCCCAGGCAGCAGGCGCCCCCCTAAACGGGATAGATTAGAGACACTTTGGTGCCGGCTTATCGTGTTCACACACCCACAGTCCGCATTGACGCGATTCGTCCCTGTCCTTGTTATGCTATCTACTGTACCTACTATAATTTATCTTGATCAGGGACCTTGTCCGGTTGTGTGTGAATGTTACAACGTATCTAATGGGTGTCAAATGACAGCTGTCAATGGAAAAGGGTGGCTAATATAAGTGCACATAATATTAGGGCAATTTAGGAAAAAAATTGGAAAACATGTTTTGATACATTGGTGATTAAAAGTAGTGTCCCAAAACGGCGGGAGTAATATGGATATAATTTGGCAGGGAGATAGGAGATAGGGTGTACGCTCTAGGTAAATATGTGGCTACATATTGTTTCCCATGGGAATCGCGATCGAGAAACTGCCGGACAAAGTTGCGTATGTTCAACACTGACACATAAGATAGCCATTATTTTCCAATGCCTGTTTTAGCGCCCTGTAAGTCAAAGGCAAATGTAAGTCAGGGTAAATTTTGTAAAAAAAAAAGTGCCGGCGGATAGACTGCTGTCTGTTTGACTGTTTATTTGTAACTAGCGAATTACCGCGGCTGCGTGATAATTATATCTTTTTCGTTCCCGATTCCCGTGAGTACACCTTCATTACTGACACGTTTAGTAGTTATGGAGCCTATTCAATTCAAATCTTTATATATATAATTCTAGTGTACGTGTGTATGTCACTGAACTCCTCTTAAACGGCTGGACCGATGTTGATGAAATTTTTTGTGTGTGTTCAAGGGGATTCGAGAATGGTTTAGATTAACAATTTGGTTCTTTATTTTTGCAGGACAACGTCTGTCGGGTCCGCTAGTATTTAATAAAATCTTTCCTCTTTAGATAGAGAATCGATTGAACGCTTAAAAACCTACCTTAAGTGATTTAATTCGGTGTGTACCTATACATACTATTTTTGTAACATAATATTTTCTAACCAACAGATCACCAGTAACACCAGTTCCGCTAGTCCACTCGTTAAACCTGAACGGTGGAGGTGATGTGGCTATGTTGGAGTTAGCCGGCGACAACTTCACACCTTCCCTGCAAGTGTGGTTCGGGGATGTGGAGGCGGAGACTATGTACCGCTGTGCTGAGTCTATGCTGTGTGTTGTGCCGGATATATCACAGTTCAGGGGACAGTGGTTGTGGGTTCGACAGCCGACACAGGTAATTATGTATTTACATTTTTGAAATGAAATGATTTATTTATTTGTATAGGTCACTAAATGGCACTTACAAGCCGTGCGCATTAACATGGCACCTGGCTCGAAAAGAACCCTCCTCCCGCTTCCCCGCGCGGGGCCCCGCTATCGTCCGGCGAGACCGGTAGCGTCAGAGCGTCAATTCAGCGTCACACTCGCCGTTGCACATTTCGTTCCGTTTGAGTTGTTTTGAGTAATTTGTTACTGAGTTTTTGTTATTGTTACGTTTGGAACTTTATTTGTTACTAGCTGTTGCCCGCAGCTCCGCCTGCGTGTTACTTTAGATCTACATAACTTTTTTATTTATGAAGCGATTGAAAACCAAACCGCAAATTCAAATCAAAAAATCAAATCGTTTCTGAGATTAGCGTGTTCAAACATTCAGACAAACAGACAACTAAAAACCATTGTTTTGAAATTTAATGCGTTCATAAAGCCGCCCTACACCAGTTTATCTATTATATCTTCTATTATATTCTGTGTTATCTCGTATAACACAGAATATAATAGAAAACCATAAAAATTCATCTTAAGATACGAAAATATGAAATATTATTTATCATCTACGTCGTGTGTGATAGTCCATTGAATTGTATGGTGAGCGATATTGTATCTTAAGTTAAAATATTATAGTATCTTAGCTGTGTGCAGCGCCCCTTAGCGAACTCCACTGCGGGTGACGTAACCTGTTCTGAAGAGCTCTTCAATCTGATCCCACCCTCTTTCTTCCGATCCCGAACAACGCGTGCCGGGCAGAGATGCCACTCCCACACAGCGGATAGCATGTTCGCAAGAACCGAACGTTTTAAACGTTCTTTTCTCTGCCGCGTATATAACCGCGCATATAACCCTGGGTTTTTTAAGCGGAGCGTGAAGAGGCACATCAGTAGGTAGTCAAGTTGAGGGCCACTCTCTATAGTATTGTGTGCTGCGAGAGTAGCGCACAATCGCTAGACGTCGTCACGAATTTCCACCAGGCGGGCGGCGTCAATTTGGCGAACCCAATATAAAAAAGAAACCTACGACGTTTTGCACGTTTTGATTTTATAACGCTAAAGAAGTAGTGTAGTAGTTTTTTTTGCACTCATTACTTTAAACGTCATACGTTAGAGCCAGGTGCCATGTTAATTCGCACGAGTTGTACAAACGTCAGTAAGTACTTAAAATAAAAAATACCATTGCTTCTATATTTACATGCACTACCAGATTCGCAAAGCAATAAGTAGAACCGAGAGAAAGAACCTGGCAATAAAACTCTCGGTCACTCGTTTTCAATAATTGACACATTTACACATTTTCTTAAGACTAAATGTGGACGAATGTACATTGGTCTCGTAAAGTTTATAATATATAAGTATGTTTAGCAGTTGTCTAGATCCCATAGCACAAGCTTATATTAGCTTAATTTGGACTAGATGACGTCGTGTGAGAATGTCCAAAAATATTTATTTATTGTTTGTGTACAATGTACAATTATCTATTTTGAGAGAGAAGTTATTCTTAGATATTAGAACTACCCAATACAGTTATCATTGTAACAATAGTTAAAACAAATACCGTGCGAAATGTTTCAATTGCATTTCGGTCATACGCGTTAAGTATCCCATGAACTAATTTGATATAACAACCTTTTTGATACAACCAACACTAGCTATGTGTGAATCAAAACATTTTTAGTTTTCAATTGATGTGTTAAGTTAAATGATTCGATTATGTGTGTCTCATATAACTGAAGCTTAACCCGACGGCTGTCTGAGAATAAATTTCTTTTTATTTGAAAAATATATTGTTATTTCGAAAAATTTTGCTGATGCTAGAGCTGGACGATGGTCATAGGAAGTTGGTGTTTTAATACGAACACGGTGTGATCGGGTGAAGTATATTTTAGTTTTTGAAAAACGAATGTCCAATGTCTATTGGACATTCGTGGAGCTCATCATCGTGTGTTAAAAACTAATAAAAAACTCGTCAAACGTTGTAACAAAAACCGACTTCCAATCACAACAAAAAAAACATAAAAATTAGAGCAATTTTCTCTTTCGGAAACCTACTTAATAAATTGGTGCTGTGTACCAATATATAGCTATTTTAGGTTTATTTGTTATATTCGGTTACATCGATAACCATCCGTTTTCCTATTCCTTTTCTGGGGTTAAAATCGTTTACTTTTATTACCTCTTGTGGGTCGCGTCTTTATAATCGAAGGTTTAGACTAGTCTAGACAAAGGTGTCACAGGTTGCAGCATCTTGCATGGTCTGTCTATTATCAAATGCATTGAATGCAGACGAGGATGACTTAGGCCCTGGAGATTTTAATAGGGCCCCTAAGAACCCTTGGGGTTATTACATTCGATTAAAATCGTATTTCTAATCGATAAACACGTATTAACAATATTATTCCTCCACCTCAGGTACCAGTATCATTAGTGAGAAACGACGGTATAATCTATGCGACAGGCCTCACGTTTACATACACGCCAGAACCTGGTCCGAGGCCTGTGTGTCCACCTGTGGATGATGTCATGCGACCTGAACCAGCTGGAACCTGGCATCATGAACACAACCCTCACCGGCTACCAGACAATACTTTACAATAGCCAATGGACTGCAGACTGGATGGTGACAGTCTGCAGTAAGTAAACAATTCGTGATGTGATGTGATGTGCGACTCCAAAGAGACTAAACAAGTGAGTTTTGAACTGTGGTGAGTGATTCAAAGACATTTTTTTGTGATTGGATAATCTCGATTGTGCCTAATCTATATGTCGTAGCATTCTCTATGGTGTAATAGGTATTGAAAACTTAATTGAAGTTTGGAATTTATAAGGATGTAGTGTGTTTTTACCTTTTCTAAGTACTTTATATAATTTGTGCTGAGAAGTGTTAATAAGGTTCATAGTATGGCTAAAGTTGGGCAGCCATCGTTTTTTAGGTTTACCATCGTATATTTCTGCAAACTTTGATTGTAGGTCAAAAACAACTTTACATAATGGTACAGACCGGAGGTTCAGTGTGTGTGTGTGTGTGTGTATATGGGTAAAAAAGTTTTTGCAAAAAATTTACCAACAATTTTAGAATTTTTTGAGAAAATGCAGTTGCATTTTAATTTTATTCATAAAAAAGTTTTTAATTTATACGATATTTAAAAATTTTGTTTTTGCGAAAATGGACATTATGAACAAACCCGTTATTAAACGTAAAGGTGATAATGTAATATCAAACTTACCTTATAAAAATATAAACTTAACTTACTTTCCTCGGTTCAATTAATTCTTTAAATTGTGGGCACTTAGTGAACCTAATAAGAACACGTTATAGTGTAGTGCCTAAAGCCATTTGTACTATTGGAATAGTACAAGTAAGACACTTGGAATAGTACAAGTGACTTAAATGCTTCATAATGTACTTCCTACCCTACCTACTTAATACCCTTGCCGAAAGCAAGCCAACATTCAAACTATTCCTGAGATTATCGTGTCCAACCAAACAAAAGGACTCTTAAAAAAAGTAGTATAGATTTTTTCAATTTAATGTTTATCCTATGTTTTAAGTAAATACTGAGATTAAACACTATTTTAAACTATCTGTTACTGTTATTTAAAGAGGTAGTTTATCTTTCTTTCCAATTTTAAATAGTTTCCAATGTCCAATTATATATTATGGGCTTATGGCTAGTGCCCGAAGTGCGGCTATGTCTTATAATTTCTTTGAACCACCCAGAAATCGAGAGTTCCAAAATTCGAGCTATTGCTATGAATCGGGATGTCAAACGACCGAATACTGAACGGTCACTCGAATATTTAGGGGTTTAAATGATGAGCGGCCCTTAAATTAAAGTTTTAAATACCCAAACGTCACTTTTGAGTATCTGAATAACGAGTAACGTTTCAGTATTCAGTCGATATACAAACAAATTGGGAAAATTTCAGGATACACCTTGTCTTACCAGACTAAGGCTGGATTCGACCAAACTCGAATGTTGAACTATCACGGTGATAATTTTACTCCGACTAGAATTTGTGGGATATTATTTATACGAGCTCTCCTTCTTCTTTTTTTAAAAACGTAGCTCCATCGATATTCATCGATGATTTCGCCAATGTCAAGGTAAAGCTTGATTTTTCCCGCACAGAAGAACTAGTTACTCTGAACTAGTTCGCGGTGCGGGACATGGAAACGTTGTTCGGTATTGCAATTGAGCGTTTGGGCCTGGATTTTTGCCTAGCGCCAGAGGTAACCTGAAAGGCCACCAGCCACTCGCTCCGCAAAAACCCAAGTCCTAGCTCTACTTTGAAATGCCAAAAAATAAATTGTCAGATACTACAGTGTCAATATTGTCAATGTTAACATTTTATACAGTTCACTGTATTATCCAACAAAATTAAAACATTTCAAATAGAATAGTAGAAATAGTATCCCACAGATTATAGTCGGGAGTATAATTATTACCGTGATAGTTCAACAGCAGTGTAACTTTGAGTTAATGTAGCCGCAGTTCTGGGAGTAGCCGTAACACAAATCAATGTTTTTACAAAGAACGAGCTAAACATGTATGGAGTAATCTGCAATGTTGCATTACGTTTGGATTAAAAATTGTTCTTTTCAATTGGATGAACAATGACAATTAATTTATATTGCTATAATTTCATTGTCGTGTTAATTATACAAATGATACAGTTAATACCCGGATACATAATTCTATATTGATTCATGATTGATGTTGATGATCCATTATTTCACATCATCTGGTAAAAAGATCAACTATTTATTTATTTATTGTTGGTAGTGCAAACGCCCGACTCGGTACTGAAACAATGTGTGAACAGCAATAGGAATTTGGGTGTTGTATAATATACATTTATGATACAGATTTTGTATGATGAAGATCTGTATCGTAAAGTAACTTTCTAAACACTGTTGACAGAATCATAGTACATTATGATAAAATTCTACTTGCAAACAGACTAAGGGTCTGTCGAATGTCTTGTCGAGTTTTGCCACCATATTGTCGATGACGAGTGACATAGTTATGAATTATGAATACTATTTATTATGAATTTTTGTTACTTGTCATACTTAATATTTTTTATAATTAATTTTCTGACATTTTAGCCTTGACATTTTATTTATCTAAATACAACTTATATTATTATTCATAGCATTTAAGATAAAATAGAATATTTGTACATCACTCAATGTGGTAGGATATAGTGAACCAAATACTATATTGTAAGACCTAAACGAACCTATATTCCACAAACAAATAAATGGTTATGATTATAACATCTTCGAATTTGTCAAAATGCCTAAACGTATGAGATTAGCTAAAGTAGTGATGAAACTGCACATAACTAGATATTAGAACACTCGTAGGATACTATAAAGAAATCGGCACGGTTCGTTTCTTTAAAATCTACTCGCGTACCCTTTGTTATGCAACAGTTTAAATTATTAAAGTTTAGATAAACTACTATTACGAAAAAGGCGTACCGAGCTCTCATTGCAAAAATCTGCTTTGTTAGAGACTAGGAGGCGTTTGTGTAGAAATGTCCTGACACCGTTTATTTATACGGTAACTGATTAAAACACACCCATTCTGCGATACGTCCATGTCAATGACCCATCCAGAAGTTATGTACCTACTCGTAATTTATGTATCATTTATGCGTCTTATTTATAGTAAATCAGACTATCGAATTAGCGTAAATATCAATACCATTCTTTTCTCTTCTGTATGCGTATTTGTCACCTAACTCCTCTCAAATATCATTTTCAGCATATCGCTCTCTACTCCTCATATACGACTGACCTGAATTGGAATTCGTGTGTATATTTCAGTAATTAAACTGTCGCTCGGTCCGGTTTGTCATACGAATATCTATGGAAGTCGTTACGGGTATTTGGAGCACTAAAACAAATCCGATTGGTCTAACTTCAGAGTTTAGATAACGCCTATTGGTTGTCGACGTCAGATGGCAGTCGCTGCCCAAAAATATTGAAGTTCCGCCTGTCAGCCTCAGCAACTAGGTTGGGAGAAAGGATCAGTTGACGGTGAGCTGTGTGGCAAGTTCATCTAGCATGCTATACACAATTGTATATCATTCTATATTGTAGTTCATTCAGGCATCACGTAAAACGCCTAGGTCAGATCTACCATTAGGCATTTCAAGGCAAGCGTTCAGAGTAAATAGTTTAGATTTCTTTTCATACATTTTTACCTCTATAGATTTATAAAGAGGTAGTTCCTATTCCAGCATTTAATTTACACTTTATAGATTGCTCACCTTTCAATTTTAAGCCTCCAACAACACACGAGTCCCACTCACAGCTTAAATTGAGATAAAATAGCATCAACTCCATGTTGACGTAAAGTAGACTTTGTACTCTGCAATTATAACTATCAATTAATTTCTTGAAGGTTTTTGAAATACTATGTAGTTAAATAAGCGACATTATTCTAACCTTTGCTCATTGACTCAAACTTCGCGGCCGAAGTCGCTTTGCACTATGTGTCATTTATAATGGAACTGGCAACTCCTGAAATGGTTTCGTCCTCAACTATACACTTAAACCTTCGTCATAAATCAGTATATTATTGGCGAAAACCGCATGTTAATCCGTTCATTAGATTTGGGGACTCTTCACCATTTAATTGAACTCACATTATGTGGACGGGCTTACTTGGATCTCTCTGCTCTTAAACTTGTTTCTTTGGGGCCAAATAGTTATAAAATCCATGACAAGTCATTGCGTTTATAATAATATCTTAATATTAAGTTCCAAATAAATTTGGTTAGTGGGATTTGAAATAAATGAGATTGTTTTGGAGTGATTTTAGTGTAGTTTATATATAAGTGTACTGAGCCTTAGAATCGAGGTAGTAAAGAGCCAAATAAGTCCATTATTAATATCTAAATAGCTTATAAATTGTAAGAATATAAAATAATAACAATGTAAACGAATTTCTTAAAGTCTTTTAAGATCACATGTAAATAATGAATTGTATTAAATATTACAAAATTGTAAAAAAAAAATTATAAATATTACGTAAATTGTGTAATAAAAGTTTTGATATTTATATTTTTTTAACGGAACTGACGAAAAAAGGAATTGTTTACATTTTAATTAAATTTGTTTTCACAACAGAAATATTTGTCTCTTATATATAATTTAGTGTTTATATAAATATAATATTTGCTTTTGTATAATAAAAGTCATTTGGTCTCAATATAATGTGCACAATTTTATCTAATCACCACCATGTTGGGGTTAATTATATCTAATTAGTTTGACACTCAGATGTCATTGTACGTATGTATATTTATACGAGATTTTATACGAAAAATAAGCGTAGCTACTAGCTAGACTTAGCCTATTAGGGTCTAAGAATTCTGCACGTCAAAAGCTTGAAAGGCGTTTTAGTCCAAACTTAAATATAGTTTAGTCCAAGTAATAATAGTCAATTGCTGAACGCGAGGATACAAAAATAGTAACAATAAATTTACACAATAGGATAATTGTCTACAACTAACATTATTTATTCGATCTTCGATTAAATAAGTAAAGAACTTCGAATATTCCAATATTTTTTTAATGTTTAATTGAATCGTGCATTGTGTAGGGCGTATAATTTAATACAGTCACAACTTTCATTTTGACATTTATTATTTGGTCACAGTCACATACAGTCAATTATCCTATTGCTAATAAGTCGTACATAATTTTCTGGAAAGATCTTCGAAATTTGTACATTCACGAACATATTACAGAATTTTGCTAAATTTGTATTTCAATAATTTATTTCTGCAGCATTTGCCAACACGATGTGTAGAGTTCTACAGTAACAAAAACTAAAAGTATTTCAGTATTTATTACAAATTTATTTCTTCTTTACGAAAAAAACATATTTAAAATGGATTTGACCTGTATTTTTAATAAATCGTGTGATTTAGAACATTCCATGTCCGGAAAGTGTAATAAGAAGTACAAAAAATATCAATATTTTTGTATCAAATAACTTAAATATTATTGGAATTTTATAAATATTAACGGAATTGTTAAAGTTACAGTATTACAAGGACATTTAGTATTAAACTTGACGAATTAACTTGAAATAATGCCTTCTATATTTGTATAAGAAAGCGCGAACACTGAAATTGACATTCGTCAAAACTGTTTACTAATTTTTATCATTTTATATTTCAATATTGAAAATGATCATATTGACCGTAATTGCTTGGGTCTATGGGTACTGTGTCGTACCTTGAATATAGATATCCAGAGCAGTGATGCTGAAATATGAATAAGAAATATTTTTTAATAAAATCTTATTTAAAAAACGAAGTTTTTTATTGTTACAATTCACATCCGAACATCCTATAAAACTTTTTCGAGTGTCATTTGGACGTAAGTGCACCGTCATGTTGACCAAAAGAAGTGCATGTAACTTTTTTTTAAAGGATACTAGCATAGCAACCGCATAGGGATTACTAGCATGCCAATCCACTGATTCAGGTAATTTCCTGTTGTCACGTCTGGAGTTTGGTATGCCAAACTCGCCAGACTTTATTCAGCCTAGGGGTGCTGCTGAGAAAAGTATGCTTCAAAGTAATTCAGATATTTAGACATTTGATTGGATTCCTTTTTTACATGAGTCTAATAGAATAGAATAGAATAGAATAATCTTTATTGTACACCAATATAAATAAATATGAGAAACATCGTATGAAAATGTACAAATGGCGGCCCAATCACTAAAAGCGATCTCTTACAGGCAACCTTTGGATGGAAATAAATGGTAAGAAATAAGATGTGAAAGTAGGTAGTAATTGGTGTTTGAGCAAATTTAGTGAGGAAACATAAAAACAATCTTATAGTCAAAATTAAAAAACTAAAGTGCATCTTGACAAAACATTCGCCCTGAAAGCCAACTGCGTCGCCTTCTGCCTAATGTTTTGTTTTTGCTATGTACAGTGTACTAAACTAGGAATTATTTCTACGTTTAAATTAATATGAACGCAATACAAATTGTCTGCAGGTGTAGTTTATATGTTTAATGATGCAAACATTGTATTTTTTGAAAAAAAAAGAAAAAGTAATTTCTCACAGTAACTTGCACTGAACAGTTTTTATTACATTTCTCATTGTTTTAATTATAACGGTGGGGTCAAGTGTAATTATCTACTTATGAATCAGTGTTAATCGAGGAATCAGAGCTTCACCCGCAATCTGTGGGAACGTCTTCAAAAAATCTTCACATGATATTAACAAGTCTTCCCCTACATACCGTTCCGCAACGCTGGCTCTCACTGTCTGACCTCAGATAATTATCACAAGTTTATACAGAATCTGCTATTGTTGACTGAGATTCATTGCTTTGAAATTTTATGACATGTCGGTAAGTATAACTTCAAGGAAGGCAACAATTGATAGGAAATTGAAGCAATTGATCGTCGATTTAAAAATGTGATTGTCTAAGAAGAAGTAATCAGGGTACAAAGACAATGCATGGACTGTATGAAATTCTTCAAGCCTTTGAACTGTTAGAGCCTGTTTTCGTCAATCATTTTCTTGGGCCCATGAAGGTTTTTAAGCCTGCTGCTGGGTACTTCGGGAACTAACTGGGTATTTCCGTCTTTCATCAAATCACCTGCCTGCATGTAGAACACTAGCGCCCACCATGTGGTATTGCCATGTCATCTATGAACTATAAAAGCCAGTAAAATAACAGTGTCGATTGAGAACCAAGAGCTCTGTGTCTTGTTGTGACTGTGTGTTGTGTGGATACTATGAGGAAATCCCTAACTAGAAGTAACGCGTGGCGAATAAAGAAGTTTCTCAGAAATCGGATTACGTTACATGGTGTTCCAAAGTTTTATTATAGTCTAGCGGACGCATGCGGCTACGCCCGCTAGACAAATTATATACTAAACCCTTCCTCTATCCATTGGTGAAAACTGCATCAAAATCAGTTGCGTAGTTATAAAGATCTAAGCATACCTACATAAGGATTTGTTTTATACTATGTTACGATTATAAAAAAAAATTAAGCGTTCATATCAGTTACTTTATAATCATCGACAGATTCCCTAAAAGAGATATACTCACTTAGCTACTACTAACGTACGCAAATATTTATATTTCGTACGAAACTTGCTCGTTGTACCGTCAAAACAGAACCGGGTAGGTACTTGGTAATAGACCACAGTGGCAAAAAAATAGTGAGTGTCGTCATTCCACTGTGGTCACCACCGGGCTTGTAGTCTTGTCAAGTGAGATTATTATATGAAAGAGAGGAAAATATTAAAAAAAAATAGTGAGTGTCCGTCATTGATGAGTAGGCAACAGCATGAAAAATCAAGACGTGCGTTCAAGACTTTTGTATAAACACTGGGTTTTCCGTGTTCAGCCATCTTGTAATTGGTTGTGTTAAAGCGGATGCAAATTATTATCGTTCATATCAAACCGGATCTGTGTTATTCTATCGCAAATATGTAATGGTTGTGCATTCAAATACTTTACGTTTCATGTTTGTCGGTAAGTATTCAGTAAAGTATGTTCAGTATATTATATAGGTAGGTAAGTACGCCATAGACGTGGTGTAAGACCCTTCATGAAAAGTCAAACGGCTATAAAGGTCTCTACAACTATACCTACGTCTAGTTTCCTACCTAGATCCTTAAGAACTGCTGGTTCGGTAGTTACTTAAAAAAAAATGTTGCCATGTCGTCTTTTAATTTCTGCCCCCGGTTATTAACTAACTTGGCCTAATGCAAGCGTAATGTCATAGATGTAGGTAGTAAGCGCTTGCAACAGTGCCAGCCAAAAACACGTTTGACCTTTAGGTAGTACTTAAACATTGGGTAGGTAATATTTAATTGTATCCTGTATCTACATTAAATTTTAAATACATACATTAAATATTCCGTTTACAATAACATTTCCAATTCAATGTAGAGCTAATAACCGAAGATATGATTTTCATTCTCATTAAGGCAGTTATAGAAAAGGTATAATTCATAATGAAATTGTTAATTAGATACACTTATTCGTCACGGGTAAGGAGCAGGTGTCTCAAGCACTTCTTTACTTATAATGGTGCCTATAGTAGGTACATTTTTCTTAACTAAAGCTACAATAACCTTTCGCGTGACTTCAGACATTATTTCCTAATCGGTGACGTGCACAAGAAACTGTGACGTTATACGCTATACTTAGACACGTACCTATTATACCTACATAACTATTCTAAGGCGAGGGCGGGCGTCGCAAAAATCATTAAATTGAAAGCTTCCTTTGTATATCCTGTATCCTGGTGATTAATTAGGAGAACTTCATACGTAGGTAACTGAGGTAGGTACCTACTTAGACTGCAATGTACACACAATATACCTAAGCGCATATACAACAGAGGCGTGTAAACGACGGGACGCGTGAATAATTGTTTCAGTACAGTCTGCAATTCTATTTGGTTCGACTATCCAAAACGCAAGCTCTGGTCATAACTCATAGCAGCTGGCCCAAACGTTTACTTAAGCCACTCGGTCTTATCTACCAGCCCGAGCTGGGCTAAAATTGACAAAAAGTAGGTATACCTATCACTACGTTTAATAATTGCTTGCATAGTAAAGTCTGATATTAGCAAGACCAGAGATATGATTATAGAAGGAAAGAAGCCGTAATTTGACAGGACTAACTAAGCATTTACATAAAAATGAATCCCTGTAAGTAGGTATCTATCAATTGGTCATGACATCACACGTGAACTGCTGGAAGGTTTTTAGGAAAGAAAAACATAAGAAAGTTGCTCAAAACATTGAAAAATTTAAGGAAACTTAACGATTGTTAAGACAGGACACGTTCTTTCGGCTCAATAAGGCCATCCATAGTAAAAATTTGAGTATATCTTGTGTTTCAGACAATATTTCAGTAGGTAATTTGATAGCCGGAACTTGCAGTGGTCATTTACCCGCACCAATTAAACGTATGACGATTAAATCTATGCGGGTACTGTGAGAAATCTGTGTGCACATAATTGAGTCATTGTCTGCCTTTTTACATTCTGCCAGGTTGATCTATGGTGCCAAGATATGCAGAGTGTGGGAATTAAAACCCGTACCGCTGTTCGAGTGTTTTCTAACATGTCATCTCCAGCCGTGGGAATACGCTTCTTAAACCGACGAATTTTGTTTTCGTAATTATAATTAAATTTTAATTCTCAATTGTTTTTAACCAAACACAATAAAAAGTAATGCTTGACGTAGTTTTAAGGCAATTAATTTAAATTAGATATTGTTTTGAATGACAAAAACAAGATATCAAACGGATTTAAGACGAAGTAAATGTTAATTACATACCTACCTATGTACCGACTGTTGATGCTCATATCTGCTTAGATATATTGTGTAGTTTTTTCTGTTCGGTTTGGTTGATTATAGAGATTGCACAACTTCAGAGATATAATAAAGAACAAGTTATACCTACAGCCAGACAATTAGCTAGAAAAAACTGTTCCCAACTGTGTAGTATGCACCTCGTTTCAGCGATTTTGCTCGCTGAAACGAATAGGTACATACTATATGGAAGCTTACCTAGGTACCCTATGATAATAGGTGCTACGCATCACTCGTGCATTTCAATTTCAGACAACTGGATATTGCAGGTCCATTCAGTATAGGTCGCAGTTCTCCAGTAATATCCAAAACCTGCCTCATTGGTTGTTCACGTTTATTATTGTGTTGTTTATTAATCTTTATGGGACGTAAGATTTTGTTGCCTTTCATCAACATTTCATCACAAGGCAACAAGTATAAATATTTTTTTTTCAAATCTACAATATTGCTGCTACTTTTTATTAAATTTATTCGACCATTTTGGACATAACCCATTATATGTGTGCTCGGTGACGGCAATAGGTTTGCCCCCTATTACGTGGGACTAATCATACTGGCAAATTGTGGGTGTCTAATGCACCTCTGCCTACCCCTTCGGGATATAGGCGTGATATGTGTCTAAATTAATCTTTAACTCTCAAGTTATAGTAAGGTTCCTTTAATACCTACGTTAATGTTGGCCCTGGGCTTATTCTTTAGAGGGTGTGTAACTGTAAAGGTCGGCGTCGGATGTTTGCAGCAAGCGGCACGCGACAGCTGCGACAAGGGGACAGTGACATCGCCAGTAGGCTTCGTCCTTCTAACGAGTAGACTTCGAGACGTCCACCTTAACGCCCCACAATGGACGCTAAAGCATCGAATACACGATTTAAAACGTGGTAGGTAGGAAACCAAGCACGTTTTAAATCATTGCTGGTTACACGACCAATAGTGATCAACAGAACGTTCGCCCGTGTGGTTTATAAAACCTACGCTGATATTGAGTTTGTCCGTCTAGCTAGAGTACCTACTACTGCCTTACTATGCAATTTCTATTAGGAACTTTTGCTTGTATAGGTACTTAGAGCCCATTGAATCCGGCGCTGATGGTACCTAACTCCGCCTTGTAGTGAACACGCCTCCATACATACTGAAGCGCAAACGATATACGCAAATACGCACCGCCTACAATGGCCTGTATAACGAAACAATGGAACTCCCCCACTACCTTACTTAATATACTGTCTGTTCAAAGAGTAAGGTGAATTTTCATTATTATCAAAAGATATGTATTTTTTCACCAATTTCTGTTTTGCCCCCTTCAAAGTGATTCCTCTCAGATATAATGCACTTGTGCCAGCGTTCTTCCAATCCTCGAAGCAGTTCTGATGAGCACGTTTTAGCACGTCCTTGAGCTCTCGGCTCGGTGTTTATGCCTTCAATCGTCACATAACTCCGTCCTTTCATTGGTTTCTTCAATCTTGGGAATAGAAAAAAGACGCAGAAGACCAAACGAGGTGAGTCGATACGGTGGCTGCGACTAGATTACAGTAGCAGTGCCCTGGTCAAAAAATACGAAAATGCGCCACCACTGAGCCCACTGTGTCCTTAGTACCTAACATATTTATGCTTGTGACTGTACTTAAAGAGATATGAGGTCTGTTCAAAAAGTTGTGATTTTTCCATTTTCGTGGGCTACCCACATTAGATATTCAATTATTTAATACTAGTACGGTGTCGTGCGCGGTGCTTCGCGCCGCACCACGCCATAGGTTTTGGCCTATAACTTTTAAACCCTTA
This sequence comes from Nudaria mundana, assembly GCA_963556515.1. Classification (NCBI taxonomy): domain Eukaryota; kingdom Metazoa; phylum Arthropoda; class Insecta; order Lepidoptera; family Erebidae; genus Nudaria; species Nudaria mundana. The sequence continues at coordinate 19,583,008 of OY748291.1, read as the reverse complement.
GGGCTAGGTCAAATTTTCGATTTTTTGGCTTGCCTCCAGATCGAGGGCTATCCATAGAAGGGTCAATCATCATTGGAGCATAAGCAGTTCTCGAGAGCTAAGGGGGGACAAAAATTACATTCCCCATTTGTATATATAGATTGTTATGTTGATACACTGGTCTCGAACATATGATCACAGTTTCAGATGTTAACCCTTTTTTTACTTATTTATGTATACACAACGCTATAAGAGCGAGAAGAAAACAATACAGAAATATCATTAGTACAAGGGCACCACTTATTTCAACCGAAATCTCTTCCAGTGGGCCAGGGAATGAAAATGCTAGGTATAAGGCTGCCTTCACACTAGCGTTTATCTAGCGTAGGCGTTCGATGGCGTTGTTGCAACGTTTCCTCTCCAGTTAATTGAACGCTGCGTTAGCGCGGCACAGACGTCACACAATTTTGTTGTCGTTTCGGTATAATCAAACAAAATGTATTTCGACGAGGAAATACTATTGATGGCTTTGCTTTTAAAAAGAAAATTAGTGCGAAAACGAGAAAATAAAAGGATTTGGGAGAATCCATTATGGAGTGTACGAACAAGTGAAAGTGATTATTTTGTGCTTTATTCTAAACACTTAAAAATGATTCAAATTATTTTTATTCTTACTTTCGAATAGCGAAACCCGTATTTGATGAATTGTTACAAGAAATACAAACTGATATACAATATCAGGATACACATTTGAGGCTTTGTGGATCTGCTGAAGAAAGACTAGTCAACCACACTGGCACACTAGGCCATAAATCAAATAAGCCTAGCTCCACACATGCTCCACACGCATTGTCAATACTTGCAGTAAGAAATTGAGTTCTTAATGACTTTGGGTATAGTCAATCAAAATATCGATAAAGCGTGCGGAACAACCCCAGCGCTTAATTGTTTTATTGCACCGTGTGCCAGTTTGTTTGACATTACCCAAGATATTCAAGTATAAACCTACCTTCTTCACTTTTTTATTTCGAAGTTTTCGTTGAAAAATCATCAATAAATTGATTACAAACTTCTCCTCATGCTTTTCTTTTAAAATGCGGTTGCTATACTCATTCAAGGACATGTCCCATATTATAGGACGTTCTTGTATGGCATGAATAAACATTTCGATGTTAAAAGTACTTTCTGTTATTGAACTCATCTTACGTCGTATTACTTCGGGCGCTTGTCTACGAATGAACGAATCAACGCATGCACAGGGGCGCGGGTGGTGAGGAGAGGTCGGATGCGAACAGGATTGTACTTGACAACGCAGTAAAGAGGCGCATGCGTCGCGCGCGCGCGACTTTAGTGTAGCGTACTCATATGTTCCAGCAGAGACGCCGCGACAACGCGACGCACGCGTCGCTTTGTCGCGGCGTCTGCGCTGCGCATACGTTCATCGAACGCCTACGCTGGACAAACGCTAGTGTGTAAGCAGCCTAAAGTAATGAGTAAAATAATAGTTTCCGTTTGATGCCGCGTCTTCGAGCGCCTTCACACTAGCGTTTGTCCAGCGTAGGCGTTCGATGAACGTATGCACAGCGCAGACAAAGCGACGCGTGCGTCGCGTTGTCGCGGCGTCTCTGCTGGAATACATGAGTATGCGCATGCGCCGCGTTACTGCGGTGTCATGTACAATCCTGTTCGCATAATCCGACCTCTCCTCGCCACCCACGCCCCTGGGTTAGGGTGTCGCAAAGAGGGTTCCGGACATAGCCGAATTTCCGACTGATTTTTGTATGGGCCAGACACTTGTACAATTTTCACGACTTCACCTAGTGTCGCAAAGCGCGAGGGTCCCGGACATAGCCGAATTTTCTAGTGATTTTTGTATGGGACAGGGACTTGGGAAGGTACGGGGTCGTCGAGGATGACCTTGGAAAATCAGTATGGCTAACACCCCGACTCAGAGTACCTTTTTTTTAAACCACCCAGAAATAGGAGGATTTTGTTAATGATAATACTGAAACCACAACGAAATTGTGTGACGTCTGCGCTAGCGCAGCGTTCAATTAACTGCAAAGAAAACGTTGCGACAACGCGACGCACGCGTCGCTTTGTCGCGGCGTCTGCGCTGCGCATACGTCCATGGAACGCCTACGCTGGACAAGCGCTAGTGTGAAGGCGCTCTAATAAAGTTAATGTGTGCGATCGGTCGAAATACATAGATACATACGACACACATATACATACATATTATGCTTATATATAAATATACATAATTATAAAATAAATAAATACGTACACATATGAGTACAAATTATACAGAATACATTTTTTTGTGAAGGCATAGAAATTACAAGGGTTTTGCGTGTTTCTTCTGTAGAAAAAATATTGATCGAAGGGTTTGAATAAAATTTTGTGTAAAAACTTGAGTTAAATGCTCAAATCACTTGGAATCTTGACAGGGGCATAGTCTATTCTGAGTCAAAAATTGTTTACGAGGGTATAAGCTCTTCGCATAAGGTCTGTGACTGAGGACACCCGCTCTGTACCCCCAGCACATCAACAACCTATGAAAATGTAGAGTAAGTAAGAAAAAACTTATACATGGGGCACACTAAAAGTTTTGCACTTCTAGCTAATCGGAACTATTTGAATTTCGAATGTTATATTTTTTTAAACGTTGCAACCTTCTTAATAATAAAAAAAAACAATTGGCGGGAAATCATTTGTCAATTGTTTTTTATCACACATCAAAGTTTTACGTATGCAACGAAAATGGAATTAAGTCGAAAAGGTTTTAGAGCGATGATTTTTTATGATTTTAGAAGTTCTCTCTCTCCGCAAGACTGTGCCGCTCGTCTTCAAAATGCTTTTGGGAGAGAAGCACCTTGTTTGAGCACCGTGAGGCGATGGTTTGCTGAATTTATTATTAAACTCGTTCCTGGGTCAGTACTTATGTAATTGCCGATGTTTCCATGTCCATAGTAACATATTTATGTCGTGACCGTACCTACCTATTCTGGGACCCATAAACAACCATCGTGATAACCTGGCCTGGCGGGTTTTGATACCTGCCTCGGAGAATGTAAGCAAACTGTAATAACCTCTTCAGGGTTCTCTGGTGGGACTTCCCCCTACTGTAGAGCATCAGAAATGTTTGCTGCTGCACGGATGATTTCTACGTTTTGGTACCTAGTGATGTATCTATTTATACTCGTATGTCCAATTATTATTTTATAATAAGTAAGTTTGGTAGTTTTATATGTACTTATGATAAGGTATTGTAACATAAATTATTCAACTTCATGATGAATGTGAGTACATTGTTGTACCATAGCTATTTGTAACGATACAATCATACAACCTAACATACCTTACCTACGTACAAAAGTATAGCGTATACAGAACTACTTATTACCTGTGTTATTACCTGTACTATGGTGAGGTACTCTATTCTTTGATGTACCTATAGGTACCTACTCGACCAGCTGATGGCTGCGGCTTTGCAGTGTGAGTATGTGTGTGAGTCAAGTTATGGGAATGCACTTTTGAGCCTTGACTGTACCTACTCGTATATTATAATGTAGAAGATATATAGGTAGGTACCTAGTAATCGTAGCTTCTTCTGTGCTCTTATCTACTTACCTACCTATCCAGTTCTGCAACTTTATCAAACAAGAACAGGAATTGGCGTGATGCTCCATTACACGATACCTGTTTGAATTACGCCATTCAATAACTATTGTGTAGCCTGCTTCGGTACCTACTCGAGAAAAGTTATTTAGAGAGCCTACAATGGAAAGGTTAAAAGTTAAAGTTATCAACATCATATCAACCTAAGCGTCAGGACCCCTGGACCAAGTGCGATATTTTATGTTTGGAAACCCTACCTTTTTGATACTATTTTGATACTTACATTAAAATATCTAGCACTCTATGAATAGGAAAAAAAACATGAGAAAAAAGTGGCCAGACACTCTGACGTCGGCCTCCAGTAAATAAGACTTGTTAATCGTTTTCATGCAGTGCCTAAAATCGAACGACTGATCGACGACATACTAGGTATATAAGTATAAGTAGGCGGGCTTCGGAGTACTTCCGACCGACCACGACCGAGGCCTGAGGACGGCGGGTTGTTAAACCACCTTCCTTACAGAAGCATGTCAGAAGAGTTGCGTGCTGTGGGTACAGCCAACGTTTGCCTTCACTAACAAACGCGCGCTAAAACGCGATCTCCAAAGATATGCGCCCAACGGGGCCCAAGTCCGCCAACGCCCTGGGGTTATCCTGACGAGACGACGAACCTACCTAACCGGAACGCTCCGCAATAGACGATGGGCCATAGGTGATAAAAAAGGCTATAGTTATGCTGTCTCCAGAATCAACAGAGATTTCTAGTTATATGTATATACTCGTAGATCGTCTTTTATCTGCTGTCTTTATGTTAACAGCAAGAGAGATTCTGTGTCGGTTTGAAGTCATCATGACCAATGAAATGACGTTAGCTACCTATTTAAGCTTTATGATTGATGAGGATATTTAGAGTACCTCTACTTACTATTCTGTGTTACTACTTATTACCGCCCCAATTCTAACTCAAACTGTTAGACACTGCGTGTGCCGACGTACTTATAGCGTCCGCGTCGGTCAAAATGAGCTAAGTTTTACAAGTTATTTAGTAATTTCCAGAAATATATCAAACAAACAATCAAATAGTGCTTTGTCACTGGCTGAGTTGTTTGACATTTCACATACCTAGGTTTAGTGCTGCGTCACCCAAAATTGCACACTTACGGATGAGAAATCAGACACGAAATTGCTCTAAACACTCATATTCTTGATGTTAGATAAATGACTTCCTGCTACTGCCACAATAGAGGCATCATTATTCCCCAGGCCCGTGAATAGGCCGCGCTGCCGTGGGAGCTTCTCACGACTTTATTGCGGATACATATTTTTTGTTTGTTCTAATTAACAGTTTTTCTAATACTATGCTTTTACTTTAATTATTCTTGTTCATTCTGAAATCGTGTTTTATGTAATTTTCGGCGAATTTATACCGCTTAATGATAGACAATGGCTGAGCAACGTTCGTGAGCAACTTGGAATCACAGATACGAGTACCTACCTACAATTATTATTTTTGTTCTTGTTTGATGCAATTATCAAATTGCACGTGATTATAGGTCGTGGTTGTTTCCTCAAATTAGTAAATAGTCATGAAATATTTCTTTGTTCACATGTTTCACAACATTTAGCTCGACATTCTAGATGTATCTATTTATATACGAGTACCTTCCTAAGTGGTTGGACACAAGACGACCAGACCCGTTAATCTCGTTTATTCTTCGACGTTAAGAACGTTAAGTTAAGTATCAACTCATCCAATCTCAGAATTAACAAATACTTCAGTTTCTTATAGACGACCATCGCCATCTATTGGGTATCAAATGAAAGAATATGTGGTGAGTGGTGTCATCTGTCGTAAAGTGATGGAGTTACGAAGCTAATTTCTAAATTAATCAACATCAATCTAAAATCTCTTTCTTTGTTTATTTCAAAGATCACTTGATAAGGCTTCTTCATGACTATGATGATGATAGTCCTGACTTATTTCAATGCTAGGGTTCCTTAGGTGTATTCAAAGATCTAAGTTGACATGAATGATGAATATTAGGACTTACAGGTTAATGTAACAGATTATACTTTAGATTTAGTATGCATTCACCTTTGGAGTACTTCAGGGTTCAATATTTGGTCCGTTACGGCAGAACCAAGATTTCCGATTTTTTACCTGCAAGTGATATACTAAGGCACCTATAGATAAACGGAGGAGGCTCTGGTATACTTAACGTTACCTTAACGGCAATTCGCTCGCTCCCTATTACGTAACACCAACAAAACTACTGGCGAAAAGTATACGTATAAATAGTAGATTGTTAACCAAGGGATGAAAGCCACCCATTTCTGACGAGATATTCTGGCGCTCGAACGTAGTGAGAGCGTTAATAGTTCGAGGCAGAAATTGGTGGCTTCACCGGAGTTAAACACTCTACTTTTCATTTCGAATACGAGGAAAGCAAATAAAGTCAAATAACAAAATTATAAAATATTTAATGACGTGTATTTATGGAAATGTCCTACCTACTTCAAGTTTATTGTAAAATTTTGACAGTTTGATTTTGTTAGTGTAAGGGATTTTCCTGGTATATTTACGAGTATATTAGTTTGTGAAATTTGAGTATCTGGTACATCCGTGAAGGTTGGAGAAGCCTGTTGACGAACTTCAACAGAAGTGGGCGCTGCTTCCTCCCGCTTTTGGACCTGTTCTTTTGATGTACCTGGCTGAGGCGAACTGGGGCGTAAATTGATGGTGTCGGTTACTTTATTTGAAATTTTCGTTTTGTTTTGGACCGAGTCCTCAATGTAACTTTCGGCTACCGTGCTCGACCTCCATCCACCGTGCCTTTTCAGCACTGTAATTTCGGCCCCAGCATCGGCTAATAATGTTGCTGAAGTTCGGCGAAAACAGTGTCCCGTATTATAAAGATGCGGAGTTTCCAATTTGAGGTAGGTTGCAATCTCCTTAGGCATACTTGAAATTTTATTTTTTCCTATCACCTGCCTAAGCCCTTTCTGGTAATTGATGAAAAATCGATTTGTCTGGATAGTTTTGGGACGAAGTTCTTGATATTTTCCCACTAACTCAGCAAATTCTTCGCGCACCACAAATGTACGGTCGATTTTTGTCTTAGTGTTCGTTAGTTCAAAAGTAATTCACCATGTTTCTGTACATTATCCACGGTGAGTGTTATCAGTTCGTTGGTTCTACACGCCCCACTAATGCCCAAGATGAGCGCGATCTGGAACAGAAATATTTATGTCATTAACTCAGACTATTAATAGTTATTTGTACCTATGAGTGCCACAATACCTAATGACGTAATTAGTAAAACCAATTACTATTTTACTTTATTGATAGGTAGTTAGGTAACCCTTGAAAACGAATTATGTAAAACAATCTTATGCTATAAGTAGTGTTACGAGCCGGGGTTCTACCTAATGGAAAATGCCGATCAAACTACCACAAAACACTTTATTTATTACACCACTAATTTACACTTCACTATAAAGCTTCACTAAACACTTTTAATCGCACTTGAACTCGCAGGTATAACTCGTATTATCGCTCTGGAAATACTGATCCCCCGCCACCGAAGTGCTCCGCCTTTATAGTACGGTCATTACTCTAGATTACTCTAGAATCTTCACGGAAGAATTATCGCGAACATTCCACACCTTCGAGATGCTTCTAGATAACACGTTACATAGAAGTACCTTGACAGAACATTCCCGAAAGACGTTACGTAGTAGTACTGCGATTTGCTACTAGATGGCGCCGAGTTTGGTAGTCTTATTACTCGCTACGAGATGGCGTTACACTGCCCCCTCCTAAGACATGCTCGTCCCGAGCATTGTCAGGCCCATAATATCGCGCCAATCGATCCACATGAACTATCTTTGGCGCACTTCTTGGACTCTTCCGTATTCGGTAAGTGACATCGTTAATCTTGGTCACAACTCGGTATGGTCCATCCCATTTAGCTTGCAGCTTAGGAGACTTCCCTTTACTGCGGACTGGGTTATGTAACCACACTAACGAACCTTCATCGAAGCTCTTATTGTTTGTCTTTCGGTCGTAACGGGTCTTCATCTTTTCAGACATTTGTTGACCTGATTGTCTGACATGCTCATAAATGTCATTCATCCTGCTGCGCAAGTCATTCGCATAATCAGTGATATTGCGTGGAGCGTCAGGTGGTATACCGGTTAGTAAGTCGGCAGGCAACCGTAATTCTCTTCCAAAGTTCGCATAAGCTGGTGTCACTGACGTGCTTTCGTGAACCGCACTTCGGTAAGAAAAAAGAAACGGTTGGATGTGCTTGTCCCAATCTTTTTGCCTGCTTTCCACAACTTTTGCCAGATATCTCTCCAATGTCTGATTAAATCGCTCCACCATTCCATCTGACTGCGGGTGGTAAGAGGTCGTTCTGGTTTTGTGAGTACCCATGACCCGACACATTTCCTGGAACACCTGAGATTCAAAATTTCTTCCTTGATCGCTATGGATTTCTAGAGGCACCCCGAAACGACAGAAGACTTCGTGAACTAATTTATCTGCGACCGTAGTAGCTTCTTGATTAGGTATAGCGAAGACTTCTGGCCACTTCGTGAAATAATCCATCACAACCATGAAGTACTTGTTTCCGCTTTCACTTTCAGGAAATGGTCCCGCAACATCTAGGGCTATCCTTTCCCATGGTGCCCCAACGTTATACAGTTTCAGTGCACCTCTGCTCCGTGTATGAGGTCCTTTCACAGCAGCACAACTCGTACATTTGCGACACCAGTCCTCAACGTCGTCGCGACAGTGGATCCAGTAAAACCGCTCACGTATCTTCAACAGAGTCCTTTTTACTCCCATATGGCCCCCTGAACATCCATTATGGTAGAGCTGTAGCACATCTGGGACCTTAACTTTAGGGACGACCATTTGCAAATGACAGCTGTCTCCTCGAGCATTTTCCCATTTGCGGCACAAGACTCCATCCTGAATAACTAAACTGTCCCATTGCGCCCAATAACTTTTTGTGATTGAACTCATTGAAGCGACGTCACTCCACATGGGTTTAGGAGTACTTGCTTTAATCCACTCAAATATTGGCTTGATGTCTGCGTCGTCCTGTTGAGCATGTTGTAGAATTTCTTTCCATACGTCGCTCAGATCCGTTTTAAGCATCTTCACAGGTATGGCTACCTTTATCTCCTGTTTGGCACAGTGCTTACGGTCTTCAGGGCAAGGTCTTCTTGACAATGCGTCTGCGTTGCCATGGAATCTGCCATCCTGGGTTTGTGAGATCGAAACCTTTGGGGCTCTTCTAACATCAGCCGGCACCCGCCACGCAGTCCTGGCTATTGTTCGTTTTCCCTGCCGTTGCTGGGCGGTGACGTTAGTCACCCTATCCTCTTGGGAACGACTTTCTTCTCTTTCAGCAGTTCGCTTTGGGCAACTGGATCGAAGGTGGCCCCTCTCACCACATGTGTAGCACCTAGGGCTATACCTCGTGAAACGGTCGCGAGCCGGTGATGCTACAACTTCCCTGACGCGGTGAGATCGATGATCTTTCCGTACGGCTTCGACCTCCAAAGCATGAGCCATGGCGTCTTTGAGAGTCTCATGGTGCCCGAGCCTCACAGCAGCCCTGACTTCCAGGTCGTGGATGCCGTCGATGAATGCTTGCACCAGATTCCCATTGATGAGCGCAGGTACCGACTGGTATGCTTTCCGTACCAGCTTCTCTACTTCCAGGGCCCACTGTTGCAAGTTTTCGCCAGTGCGCTGGACACGATCCTTCAGCTGCGCACGATACACGTGTTCCAGGTGAGCGTCACCGTATCTGGCTTCCAAGGCTTCTAGTAGCTGCTCGTAGGATACATCGTCTCCGAGAGCTTCTAGGATGGTTAACGCCTTGTCTCGCAGACCCAATGTAAGCGCAGTCATGGCCTGGGCTTTGCTCCACCCGTTTGCCTTCTTAACGGCCTCAAACTGCTTTTTATAGGCCGACCATGATGATGTCCCATCGAATGGAGGTACTTTAAATCCACGTGCTGAAGGCACAGCAGGTAAGGAAGTCGCATTCCCATCTCCAGCTTTCAGATTTCCCAGCTCTTTCCTCACATATTCTGTAATCTGGTTTTTTACATCTTCTATCCGTGTTTCGGCTTCCGTGATGCGGTTCTCAACATGATGAACTTGATCCTTCATCACATTCATCTCCTTGCCAAAAGTCGCTCGAAGATCTTTCATGAGGAGCATCTGTTCCTCCTGGCGGCGTGTCTGTTCCTCCTGGCGGCGTGCCTGCTCCTCCTTGTCACGCAGCAGCTGTTCTTCCAATCGGCGGGCCTGCTCCTCCTGGCGGCATGCCTGCTCCTCCTGGCGGCGTGCCTGCTCCTCCTGGCGGCGTGCCTGCTCCTCCTGGCGGCGTGCCTGCTCCTCCTTGTCACGCAGCAGCTGTTCTTCCAACCGGCGGGCCTGCTCCTCCTGGCGGCGGGCTTGCTCCTGTAGCATCGCCATCAGCGCAGCAAAGTCTGGAGGTGCTGGCGCTGGAGATACCGTGGACGGGCCAGCTTCCACCGTTGGCTGCTGCTGACCACCCAACCTCTCCGGCGTATTACCTCCGAAGCGCCTGCTGTCCAACTCCTGCTGGCGCTGACCCCTGGTACGGACGCCCTCTGTGTCTTCTTTTGGTAACACCGGCATTGTTCAAATCCCACTTCTGACACCAATTGTTACGAGCCGGGGTTCTACCTAATGGAAAATGCCGATCAAACTACCACAAAACACTTTATTTATTACACCACTAATTTACACTTCACTATAAAGCTTCACTAAACACTTTTAATCGCACTTGAACTCGCAGGTATAACTCGTATTATCGCTCTGGAAATACTGATCCCCCGCCACCGAAGTGCTCCGCCTTTATAGTACGGTCATTACTCTAGATTACTCTAGAATCTTCACGGAAGAATTATCGCGAACATTCCACACCTTCGAGATGCTTCTAGATAACACGTTACATAGAAGTACCTTGACAGAACATTCCCGAAAGACGTTACGTAGTAGTACTGCGATTTGCTACTAGATGGCGCCGAGTTTGGTAGTCTTATTACTCGCTACGAGATGGCGTTACAGTAGTATATTCTACTAATGGATGCCTACGGTTTCGCCCGCTTGATAAATTATATACTTAAACCAATGATTTTAAATACAATTATATATATAAATAAATATTATAAGGTCTTTGGGTATTACTATCCAAATAATTATTGTTTGTCCTATGTAGGTTTTATTTCATTTAAAAAACGAGAATGTTGTATTGACTTAATCGAACTGTGGCTGTATACTTTTTTTGCATTCGCCTCAAGATCTACCGATATTTTTTTTTTCTATCACTTTCAACGCGCATATCAGGTAAACAATGACCTACTTTCAGAGCATGAGAGATGAAAATACCTTTACGTACACCCCTTCGGCGCAACAGCGGTGATTAGGATTTAGGATGTACCTATTTAACCGAACACTGACTCGCGGGTGCGATCACGAAATCTCAAATGTGTGTTTACACTAAACTAGCGGGCGAAGCGTGCGATTCGCGAACACGAGCCCGCAAGGTCCACCGCACCCGCGTGTTTTCTTACTGTATAACATACATACTTACATATCATCATATCTCTAAAGTGGTAGGCATAATTGCATTACACACCTATACGTTGCCCGTAATTTTGTTGGTCTCACATAATAGGAGGTATTGCCGTTACCGAGCACAAAATAGAAAATCTATAATCAATCTCTCGTAATTCCAACCAAAACTCCAACAGCCAGATGTTAGTTAGGTGCCTACATACCACTAAATAGAATCTCTGCAATCCGAACTATTGTAACTAGTAGAGGTCGATCAGCAGACCTCGTGTTGGATTGTCCACGATCTGAAAAAAAAAATTTCAAGTAAAGGAATCCTTGTGCCAATTAAGTTTCGTGGCGCCATTTATTATCAAATGGGGCCGCTAGCTCGGATAAACATTATTTGATCTTTACTCCCGCACTTTCGTCCCCAATCCGAAAAAGCTCACGACGAATTAATTGTATTTAATCAAGGAACATTTGTGCCAAGTTTCGTGAAGATCGGATAAAAACTGTGGCTGCTAGCCCGGAACACACATACAGAGAGACAGACAGACAAAATTGTTCGATCTCGAAATGTAGATGGTTCGCTCGCTCGGTCAATAAGGTAAGTTGAAAATTAAATAAAAGACAAAATTTCATTGTGACTCATGTTTACAACCCTTCACAATTGCAACTTTTAATATTAAAGCGAAATTAATGAAACAAACATTATAATATGTAATTGTCACCGAACTCATGGCATTACTGACAATAATTACAGATCACTTACAATAAGTATCTAACACGCCTTGACCTAAAATAAATACAATGGTTACTAAAATATAGTTAAATATTATATATTTTGTTACATAAATGTATAAAACGGTTATTTGTTTCAATTACAAACTAATTCAAATCCAGTTATTCAAATTATACTTATACATTTTTCTTTTAAATCCGATGAAGTTTATTTTAGAATGTTTTATTTTTGGAATAAGGCTCATGCCAAAACTAAATCTACTTAAAAAAAAACAAATTATGACTATTTTTTAGATTTTTTTTTTATTTAAGTACATACCTATATTATTATATAGGTATTGTAAAAAATTAAAACCTTTTTGTAACATTTCATGTCTATCATTTTTTTTTAATAATTTAAACAAATAGGATTAGATAATTATATCCTACAACTAGTTCATTGGAAAGTAAAAGAATTATTTACCTATTGATTAGGTAATAATAATATACCTATTGACTTTAGTTGGAGGGAGGGTAAAAGTAGTGATAGAGAGAAAAATTGAAAAGTAAAATATTTTAAGCCTTGTACCTACTTAATATCTAGGTAAATTAGCAATAGCAGTATGTAGTGTTTTCTGAAAGGAATATAATTGAAAATGTATCCCAGAATAAAGGGACGGGCAAACTCATACTTCACATGCGACGTACACCACGCATTATAACATCTGAATAGGATCTGGCCTATACAATTTTTATGGTAACGAACACACTGGTCATTCACCACGCTGTCATATACGCGTCACCGCGCCAGATTCGCGTGTTCCCATGCTATCCCACGCGTACGAGCGACGCTGTCACACACGTTTAAAGTGTCATAGCGCGTAGAAAATAGACGTATAACCAGTATAAAAGACGTAGGTCCAGTGTGTTGCTGTTTCCCACGTCGCGTGGCATACGTCGTATGTGAAGGACCAGTGTGTTTTAAGCTTCATGGTCTCGTTCGTAGCCCACGTGGCTTATGAGTACCTTATTTGCAGTTAGATCAAACTTGGCGATTGGTCTAACTATTTTACGTGATGCCCGATGACACAAAATTTACGATTTATGTAAAAAAGAAAACTTTGGAAAGACAATAATATAATGAAAGATAATATTAGGTATAAGCTTATGCTTACCTCTTATGTATCGATAATAATGATGCTAGTTTAAAACTGCATTAAAGTATGTATAATTGAAGTCCAAAAATGTGTTTGGAACGTGAAAAGATACTTTGTCACCAAGACTTATATAAAAACTGCGTTGTTTTCCGAAAACCTACACCAGTAGGTAACTACTTCTACATTGCCGGATTTTGTAAAATAAATCGCAATGCTTGAAATGATATATCTTGTAAATGTAGAACAAGCTACATGTACATGTACATACATAGCAACTATTTGGGATAAGCAATTTTAAAATATACTGCGTATTTTGATATATTTGTGAAAATATAAAAAATGTAAATTTAAAATAATAAATATTCATATTTCAAAAACTATATAATCATGCATCGTTACAGTGCGTTAGATTTTAGAACGGGATACTGAGAAATAGGTTTCTATTTCAAATTCTGATACGGACAATTATCCGAATAAAAATTATCCAGTGTTGATTCAAAAAATGGTTATCAATACCTACCTATACAAATTTTCTTTCAAATCTATCCAACTATTCACCTGTGATTAACCTAACAAGCATCCTTCCATTCATTCTAAGCCCTAACGCACTGTCCTTCATTCTTTTCTTGTGTTTAACCACTGATAAAAGAACACTACCTATTAATAATTTAGCTAAACTTTTTGTGATTACTTAGGTCATCAAATATTGATGCACGTTATAACACTAAATGTTAGCTAATGACCTTACAATCTAAATAACAAACTTGTTTTTATACATTTCATTGCAAGTTGTAACTTACGTAAATATAAATTCCATAATATTAATTATAAGTTTGACTGGAGTGAGGTTATTTTACGCGTACAGAACGTTGCTTGTTCATATTGGTGAGCATTAACGATATGTATGACGTCAGCAGGTCATCCATCTTGTATCCCAAGGAGGTTTCACATAGTAGTTTAGAACCTCGGACCAGGTTGCCAATCGTCATGTGAAAATATGTGTTGCCAGACGACCAGTTCGATATTCTTGTGAATGGATGCGTTACTAAAATGTCCTGTAATCACAGATTGAGTTAGATAGTTACCGCGGAATTTTGCACCAGATGTAACGTAAACAGTATGAAAACTCAGAGCTTCGTTGTTTATTTCCTTCTATGAGTATTTTTCTAAATTCAAGAAATATTGATGACAACAGTTGCCCATTACCGATGGACTTTTTCTGCATTGCCAAACTAGATAAAAGGAACAATTCGTTGTCAAGCACATATAATTTAAACTGCTTTGTGACTAAACAATAATGACATATGGAAATTTCATAAGTACTATAACAATATAACAAATTGAGGAGTCAAACCACTCACCTTTGACTGAGGATGGATCAAACTAACGCCATGTTTATTGATTGCGATCAATAGTAATTCAGGATAATTTGGTTCCGTAGTTTGCTTGACCTCGAAGAAGGCAGAACCGAAAGTCGGCCACCGGTAGATAACTTTTAGGAAAGTGATCTTAGCATCTTCTGGGGTCATGCCTGCATCTTGGTTGTATGACGCCACGATGGATCGCTTCCAGTCAGCCGAGCTTTGAAGTTTGACGAGGTCCGCTGGGATTAGTTCTCGAAGCATTTGGCTGCAATTTGAACAAAGGTGGTGGAGGTGAAGAATCTGAGGTCTTGTTGAGAATAATTAGATTACTTTTGTGGATATACTCACGGTATAGTCTGCAGTTCTTGCTTGTTGTCTCCAAATCTGGCCCTATACGCTAACGCCGCCAGCCTCGCCGCCTCCTCTCGTCCACAGCGGTGGTAGCCGCGGAGTAGCTTGGGCAACTCCTGATGGAAGTGGAATATCACATCTGCGGCACGATCCTTGCCAGGAACAGTGTTGGTCCAGAGCTTCTTCATGAAAAACACCTGGCAAAAATAATTACCAAATCACTAAAGTAAGGCAACCAGGAGACCAGGGGTTGTGAAAAGGTATTAAATCATTTGCAGTTAGTTAACATTGTTTACGAGTATAAAGAAACAGTAATATTAAACAAAAACATTGAGCAAATAGATAAATATCTCACCTGGTAAGTAAATTGGGGTGTAACTCCGTCTCGAGTTGGTCGTGCTTTTTTAATCCAGTCCGTGAGATGTCGCACAAAATCAAAGAAGAAATCACCCTCGGGAACAGATATCACCTTGTCAGCAATCTTAACGAATAAACTAAAACCTTCACTAGATCTGAGATTCAGTCTCTGAGCAATATTTTGACAGAAGTCTTTAGCACGAGTAGAGGAATCCACTTCGAATGCTTCATCAGTGTCATCAGGAAAATAGACTTTATGGAATATTTGCGTAGTTTTATGTTGAATAGCTTCCACCTCCACTTGGTGCGGAGGATATTTTCTTTGGCCATTCCGTAATGTCTTTTGCAGTCTTTGTAGAGAATCCTGTGCGATTGGATACCTTCTAGTTCTTAAGAATAATGTTAACTCTTTAAGTAATCCTTGACTACATGTAAATAAACCTGTCGCCAGCCACATTAACTCCCATCCCCTTTCCTCTGACATTCTATTTCTGTTGTCAGTAAGTTGTTTCATCACTTGACAATAAATTTCATCTCTCAAAATCTCGTGTTTCAACGGTCCATCGAAAATATGATCTGTATATTCATTCCCAATTCGTGGGCGCTTAGAAGGAAGGTCACCCATGTATTTAAGAAGAGCAGTGAATGCAAAACAGGCCTCTTCGGCCAATTCTTCCTTGGCCTGTAACTTCTTCAAAAGTGGTAATTTTATAGGCTCTCTTGAATGGCGCCAAAGTTCTTCGGAACTTCCCCTTTTAGCTGTCGATAGCGTTAATGCCTTGGATACAGTTCGTTTGGGTGGTAATCTGAAGTGATCCATTGCATATTCTATCAAAGTGTGAGGTTTATCTCTGGTTTCTGTTCCGTTGAATGTAGCACTTTGAGGTCGACGACCATGTTGTGCTCCTTCTTGACAGAATAATGCTAATATATCCGGGGGAGGTTTGGTGAGTGCTGGCAATACGTATACAGTTTCAGCTGGGAAATCACCCCTTTCCATTGTTCTTTCGCATCGACCAATACACCAACCATTATTTAAAACAGACTCTCCAGTACTATCTTCTTCTAAAATAATCAAATCTCCTTTGAGGAAAGTTAAGAAACTGGATCCTTCTCCAGGTGCTTTATAGTCTTGAAGTGCTATCACGTGTTTTGATCTCTTCTTTAGTCCTTCTAAGAAATATACAACTAGATCTCGTATGTCTTCAGCATTAGGGCTTTGGAATGTAAATTCTTCTCCACGAACAGTAGAAAGACTAAAGGTTTGTGTAAAGACTTTGTTAGTTTTCTGACTGGAAACCGTTGTAATTTCTGGGAACGACAGTTCTAGGAGTACTTGTTCCTGGTCATCAACAACGTATACTCCAGTCCAGTTAACAGCTATGATAACATCATTCTTAGGTAAGTTAGGTCCTGAGTTCCTATATGCTTCGTAGAATCTAGAGAATAATAACGGCCATTTAAATTTCGCATAGCTTACGACATCTTCCTTCACTCGATAAGTGGGGACTTTCTCTTTTACATAATAACTCTTTTTATACGCTTGCACTACTAATGCACCCCAACGATCCACTGCTTTTTCAACACCAGTTAAACAATAATCCGGTATATAATTTGGCAGTAATGTATACAGCCGTTCGGTATTCATATCTTGACCGTATTCAATGTAATACTGTTGAGCAGCTATCATAGCTAAGTCTTCCTCCTTATCACACCTGTATTCACCAAACTTGACACCTCTAACCACTTGTTGATAAATGAGGTTTGTGGCAACTTGGTCTTCTGTCGGATCGTGCCAAGGAGCAAATATTTCTTTTCTAAAGAATAATCTCCACGGAGCATTTCTTTCCTGAGCACCTTGTTCTTTGGCGTACTGTTCACATTGCGATATGGCATCCATTACATGATCTCCACCACTGCCAAGAGAGCTTACTTTATCAAATAACGCAATGTATAGTGAAAAGCCGAATTGATCTTTCAAACCAATTTTATCAGACAGTTGATTGCATAGTTCTCTAGCTGTTGTAGCTGAATCAGCTAACAAAGTCTTCGTATTGCCATCCATAAATGTTATTGGTAACATTATAGGTTTTTTAGACTTAGTTGCTTGGAGTTCTAACCACGACGGTGGTTGATTTCTGGTACCGTTATTGAACGTTCGTTTCAAACGATCTTCACAATACGGAGCGTAGCCTGGTGGTCCTTCTCTTATGAATGCACGAAGGTAGTTGACAAACTTTTCACTTGGAGCAAAGCACCCGACACATAACGAGAGTAAAATCCATCCCCTAGCGTGAGAGGACTTCGACGGGTTGGTGCTCAGCTGCTTACATATCTGACAATATATTTCATCTCTGAGTTCAGCGCGTAAAATACCGTGTCCAATAATGAAATGCAACTTTTCTAAGTTTGACGTAGGTCGTGATTCTAACCATGACTGATAACTGTCAGCCGTGTATTCTTCGTCCTGGAACATATTCAAAAAATATCAAGCATTAATAATGGGAAATCCTCTGTAGTATAGAGTTCTAAATCCTACTAATATTTACTACAAAATGTTATATTATATACTCATATTTATAGTTTGTATGGTAAATATACCTACATCATAACAAATAGAGGCTACTTGTTATCGCTGTAATGTGTTCCCGTGGGATATGTAAACAAGAAAATTATCCACGCGACTAGAGCCGTGGGCATCTGTTAGTATGAAATATTACTAACCTGCAGTTTTCTCCGGACATCTTCTCCAAGCTTGTTCTTCCGCTTCAACGTTAGAGATACTAATTTGTGTCGGATTGATCTCGGTTTCTGTTTGTTGAGGTATGCATCTGCATCAACGCCCATCAATTGTGCTTCTTGGAACTCCTTTGACCTTATAAAGTTCCTTCCGAGTGTTGCAGTAACTTTAGACATTACTGATGTGTTGTCTCTGTCCATCGTATGGTACCGTGGTTCGGGTAGGTCGCCAGTGAATCTGAGAATAGTGATCCATAGTGCTTGTGCAGCCTGGAATATAATAGGTAGTGGAAAATTAAACGTTGAGTCTACTAAAAAGGATAAATAGCTTAATCTATAGACGCAACATATAATTTTTTAATGATAAAAAATTTAAGTAAATAGATTAAGACTCTATTATACGTATTACGAAGTTAACTAGTAACAGAACTAGGACTATTTGCAACCAATTTGATCTTAGATTTCTATCTTATCAACGTTGGATTGCCTAATAACGATCTAAGATAAACGGTACCTACTTAGATAAAAGTTAACGAGATTTATTCACTAGCGTTATATGAGTTTGCCGCATACAAAACAATTAGGTACCAATCATACTCGTATAGCATCTATTTTAAAATTCAAGTTATTGGCTTTATTTCAAAACCAGCTCTAATGGTTTAAACCCTCCACTGATTACCAATCAGTGGAGAATGTCCTTAGAGTCTCGAATCCAACCGCGAGTTATAGTATACTCGTAACATATAACCGCAGAACAATCAACAACCGGAAGACAAAAGTATTATGGATCTGTCTGGACTCTGGTTTCTATGTATTTTTACGCCTTATCTTTTAATTTTGTTGATATAGTCCAAAAATTCGTCTGAAATTCGACGATTTTTTTTAATATACCATTGGGATTCTATAAAGATCTTAGAGCCCCAAGCCAACTCCACCTGCAAGTGGGGCAATGGCTGATCAACGGACAAATGTCAAAAGTCTGCGACCGGAAGTTAGGTGTGAGCAACGAAATTACGGGCGAAACGTGGACTTAAAATTTGCCTCTGCATAACTACCATTTGCGGAATCATGCGTAATTATGTAAATAAATGATATAAACAGCAAATGAGCGTACCGTTATTGGTGCTAGTGTAAAAAATGATAATGTATTCTTACCAGCTGATCTCCTTGTGTGTGTAACGGCAGTAGTGGATGCTTGAGTGGTTTCCTGGAGTACTGATGCGTGACGTTCCCTTGGAAGTACGTCGCCGCAAACTTCTGGAACTTGAACTCTGACAAGTCTTCTTCGTCTTCCGATGTGGTTTGCATTGGTGTCACCATCTGAATTAACCATTATGTTACCCATTAAGTTTTAAATCAATTTTTATAAGAGCATTTATAATGCGATGATAGTATGTACAGTAATAAGCTTATTTTGTTACCTCGTTTAGCTTTTGTTTATAGATTGGAGGGGCTTAGCTACCTTTGTGTTACACACATCATTATCATTCACCGAGCCTTTTCCCAACTCAGTTGGGGTCGGCTTTCCAGTCTAACTTTGTGTTACACACATATTAAATAATATTTTATCTGATAAGTATTTTTCATCTGTTATGTATGGATTTTTACGACAATCTTAATATTGAAATTTTAATTTAGCAAGTACAATCATTAGAGAAGTCCAATTTGAAAGATTTGGGTGCGCTGATGCAGACGGAAACTTTGGCAAATATACTTAACAAATGACGGGGAAAAACGCGCGATTTTTGTTATTAAGATTAGATAGATAGTCAAAAAATCTATCCAAAAATTATCTTACAGTACCGTTTATCAAAATTGGTAGACCACTTTCTAAGTGGACTGTACTTTATTAATTATTGTAAAATAAATGTACATAATTACCTCTTGTTGGTCAGCTCTAGGTTGTGGCAGATCGCTGAAGACTGAAGTATCTTTAGGTGCTGGGGCCTCACTACTGGAATCTGGTAAGAAGTCGAACATAGCTTCGACTAATTTACTGTCATCCACAGGTTCGTCCTGCTTGCGAGCTGCTTCCTGGAGAATGTTCCGCTTTACGTCCATTTGCCGCTTTTCTTCTAATGCTAGTTCTGCATCACGCCGCTCTAGTTCATACATGCGTTCCTGGTGACAATATTTACAATTTTATTTAAATGTTTTTAAAAAACTTGACAACACTTTAGTACCTACTTCTGTATGTGTTATCTAAATAGCCTTTTAAATTAGTATTTGGGTCGACTGATGAGCTACAAATTGCTACTAATTTACACAAAATCACCGTATTTATTTATTATTAAATACTCGTACTTATCAAACAATCAGTTTTCTCGTAATTTGAATGTAAAACTTGAATTTTAATCTAATCAATTTACTTAAACTTAACCTTTTTGCAAGCACCAGGATCACAATAGAAGCACATTAAGTACATATATTGTTTATAATAAAAGCTAGAGACTACAATAGATAATAACTAATATATTATTTTAAACAGTTCATTTAATAATGTGACAAATAGTTAACTTGCTACGGGTGACCATACACTTGTTAGCGACGCGAATGAATTGATATAACGACTACCGATATAAGATACAATTCAAGTTTATTACATCGGTGGATTATCTAAATATGTAAACTGTATATTCAAGTCTATTGTGTAAAACGCACGCTCTATTAGTTGATGTAAAAGGATTGATTTGTTGTATAATTAGCGGCAGCACCACGGTTTCGCGCGCTTGACAAATTATACACTAAAACCTTCCTTGAGAAGCACTCAATCCATTGAAACTGAATCTAAATCCGTTGCGTTGTTTTAAAGATGGTTAGCATACATAGGGATAGACAGCGAAACGCGACTTTGTGTTATACTTAGTCACAAAAATAGTACAGGTACTAGTATATTATGGGTCTATTAAATGATATGCAGAAATAGTAGACTGTTTAACGTGTGTGTAATCAACTACTACCTTGTAGTAACTGGACTTGATCCGGGTTACAACATAATTGTTTCGGAGTTTAAATATTTTTCCCGTGTATTTTACCTATGACACCTATGACAGTTGCAGTATATCACATTATCACAAGCACAATATTCTCGCTTGGTGCTTGGTAGAGGTCTACCTCTAGGTTGTTGACTACTCTAGAGTTACACGCAACAAAGCCATTAAAATACTAGGTATGTAGGCACAGCAAGTATACCTAGATATCATTAATAAGAATATTGGTATAGTGACTAAATCATGTTTCTAGACACAATGTCGCTATTTAGAATTTTATTATCTATTCATTATATCTTTTTCGTAAATAAAAATAAACAATGGTTACGTAAGATTATAATTAGTTAATTAAGTTGCAAGTATACCTACTTTATACGTTACGTCAATATTTGACATTATTACGTGACATTGTGACTACATTTAAAAAAAATAGTCACTTTCAAAATGACATTTGAGCATCATTAAATTATTTCTAAAAAAGAAATTGACAGCACAAAGTTTAATCTTACCCGATAATTATGTTCAGCGATCTCTTTAGCTCTGGTATTGCCCTGGTGATGCAGTCTCAACTCCTCTTGGTTCCTCAACCTAAGTGCTTCTGTAATAGCCCGCGTTTCTTGCTTTAGGCGCCGTACTCGACGGATGGCGATCAATCGACGCACGTGTGCTTGGATTTTTACTATGGCCCACATCTTATGTCCATAGGAACGTCGGACTAAGTATCCTCGAGCTGCCGCCTGTGGACGAATGTAGTTTCGTACTTCGTTACAAAGATGATAAAAAAAATTACATGTAGGTAGTCCTTTGTATTACATTAAATCAGACTGAATGGATAAGGAGAGTATGAATTAAATATTCATTAGGTATTGAATTTCAAGATGCTATTTGCTTATTTCACTGGTACTATTGAGACTTACCTGTAAAGCTACTATATGACCACGAAGATGCCTAAATCTGTGGGCCAAAACTCTAGCGCGTATCAAGGCTTGCAGTCTTGCATATCCCACTTTCATCTTGTTATATCTAATCCTTTGCAACTTTCCTCGCCAATGACGCTGTATCAGGATAGCTGCTGCTCTCATCTTCAAGAACCTACGCCGATACACCCAACCCCGAATAGATCTTTGGAGAATTAATATTTTCCTGGTAAGAACTCGATCTCGTTCTTGTTCCAGGAATAAATCATGAGCATCTTTTAAGAATACTTTGGTATGTCCTAACTGGTAATCGGATTTACCAAGAACTTGAGCGCAGATTTTAGCAGTGGCGTTACGGCAATCTGTCTTATGGGCAGGTGGTACTCCAGAAATCAAAAATCTATATCGTTCTACAAATTCTTTGAAGCTATGTCGAATTGGGTAACCAGCTCTTCTAATTCTTATAGTCTCCATCATTCCAGAGTACCTAAGTTGTCTACAACAAAGACCTCGATCAAACATCATGGGCTTTTTATATTCGTTTGGCTTTATACAACGTATGAAGAAAGGCTGGCACGTTCCTAGTGTTCTCATGAGCAAATCTAAAGACTTTTTGAATTGTGTCGATAGAGTTGGAGTACGTTTACGGGTTTCTGATCCCATTGTAATATCCTCTTGGAAAATATGCTGCAAAAATTTGTTTGTAGAAATATGAACTAGTTGCAATAAGTCGGCGCTAAACGTGTCGCGGTTCTTTTCAAGAAATCCTCTTGTATCGTAGAATACAACACCAGCGAAGTGATTCAAGCCAAAACTTGTGTTGATATCTGACTTTGGTTTCAGATAGTTTCTATGAAGACCATGAGTTTTATGTAGTTTTGCTAACATAGTTTGGTCTGTGCCTTTAGGGAATTTTGACTCTTCGTCTATTAATGCCATAATATTTAACTGTTTCAAAGCAATAAGGTCTAAGGCATCTTGATTATCGACGAATTCGATATGTTGCCAATTAATAGCTTCATGGTTGTACTCTTCTTGTTCTAATTTGAAGATGTGTCTAACAAAAAACTGTTGAAGGTTTTCGTTCGCAAAGTTAATGCAGAACTGTTCAAAACTATTCTGATCGAAGTTCTCAAAACCAAATATATCAAGGACTCCAATAGCTGTTCGCATAGTGGACTTTGGTCTGTAAATAGCTGCGTTGATTTTTCGCACAATGGTGACGAACAATCTGCCGTAAATGCCTTTGACGAATGCATCTCGAATATCTACGGACTGGTCTCTGCTTAGAGTCGAAATGACAGTTTCCCCATGAGCGAACAACGTTTTTCTAGTAAGTGCGCCAATGAGAGACTGTACTGGTACTCCAAGTAAGGTTGCAACTCGCTTAACATTGGCCTGCTCAATAATTTCTGTCGCATCTAAATTATCTACCACTTTGGCTTCATATTTTATGTTACCAGTGTGCAAGACAGCTGCTAAAAGTTTCAGTATGTCCCATATTTCTGGTTCAGTGAAAAGTAAGACTTTCATGGCCGATCTTATGTCTTGAAACTCAGCAGCATCGTCACGGCCTTCGCAGGTAAGACTCCCACCCTAAAAATACAGAAGAAAATAACTTTATAAACCAAGCTACCGTATTTAGATACTCTTACTATTACAGAAGAAGAAGCTAGCATTACAAAACTGAGCTAAAACCTAAGCCTTTGTTTTTTTTTTTTTTTTTTTTTTTTTTATATTTGGTTCGCCAAATTGACGCCGCCCGCCTGGTGGTAAGTCGTGACGACGTCTAGCGATTGTGGGCCACTCTCACAGCACACATTACTATTGAGAGTGGCCCTCAACTTGACGACCTACTGATGTGCCTCTTCACGCTCCGCTTAAAGAACCCAGGATTATATGTGGGAGGAAACACGTGCACAGGCAGGGCGTTCCAGGCCACTATCGTTCGGCAGAGAAACGAACGTTTAAAACGTTCGGTTCTCGCGAACATGCTATCCACTGTGTGGGGGTGGCATCTCTGCCCGGCACGAGTCGTTCGGGATCGGAAGGAAGAGGGTGGGATCAGATTGAAGAGCTCTTCAGAACACTCGCCGTGGTAAATACGGTAGAATGCGGCCAAGGAAGCTATTGTTCGGCGCTGAGCTAGCGGCAAAAATTAATTAAAAAAAATTAATTAATTGTCAATTTACAGTTTACACCTATCTTAGAACGCAACATTTATAGATACATTATATATATACATGTCGAAGATTTTGGACTCCAGAGCCCAAAATCTTAGATAGATAG
The DNA here is from genome assembly GCA_963556515.1 of Nudaria mundana. Lineage (NCBI taxonomy): Eukaryota > Metazoa > Arthropoda > Insecta > Lepidoptera > Erebidae > Nudaria > Nudaria mundana. Next base: position 19,558,915 of record OY748291.1, on the reverse strand, counting down.
GATAAAGTGAACGTTTGAATTAGGTAGGTACCTATAGAAAAACATCAAATGGAAAACATACCCCAGATAAGTATCTATAATCCGATGGGTCTGTAAGCTCTAATTTCTTCTTCTCATCTTTAGACAATCCAGCCAAAAGGCAGTAGAACACATGGTAATTCCTCTCCTCTGCCCCCTGAGACACTATTCTAGACTTTTCTAGAAGGTACTGCTCAATTTTGGCTCCTTCGATAACGCCACTGTTGTTGAAATGAATATCGATGTATTTCCCAAAACGGGACGAATTATCGTTCCTGACAGTCTTCGCGTTTCCAAAAGCTTCGAGGATTGGATTTGCTTCTAAGATCTGTAAAATAATATGTATAAAGTATTCATATCTTCAACTTAATTCTACTTATTCTAGAGATTTTCTTTAAGACTGAGACTGTGTGAGGAGGTACGTGCATTTTCATACGTGACTCTCAATCTCTTACAATTCTTTGGTTAAATTATTTCATAATATTATGACCGTTAATTTTTACAACTAAGTAGTAACCTAATACCTAACATAGCACTTATGATGAAACATAAAAAGTATATAATATGTTTTTTATAGTTTTTTTTAAGAATATTTGACACACAACCTGACCATGGACAAATAAATGAATTACGAAATATTTTTATATACCTAAGTAGGTACATTTTTTACTGTAGGCAACTATTCGGTAATGTGTGTATGTAATCATACGATATGTTAAAAATACTAGTTTGGATGACCGGTGAGTACAGCTGTAGGCAACATGGCTTTCAACTTTGAACTTTCGATGTTCAACAAAATGATGTCATGATTTATTAACGAATTTTATCCAACGGCTTTTCATGTAACTCATACAATTCTTATAAAGATCTAAGAAATGTAATTACAAAATATTATGAATGTATTTTAGTTAAATATTTCGCACAAAGAATTTGTAGTTACCTACTTATTGCGGTTCAACGTGATAATACAGTCCCTACCTATTGAAAGTGATTACGTGACCCACTGACACTGACCGATGAGGAGGGATTCCGACACCTTAAATGAGGTATCACTGTTGTACACTGTGATAAAGTGATAAGGAAAGGGAAGTGAGTCACCGAAGCTCTCACATATTATGTTATACACAGCATTCTATTTCTCGTTCGGTTTAAAGTGAGATGGAAGTAATCGACCTGAGCTATTTGTACTGGAAGAATACATGGCTCTAACTCCAAACGAATGTTATACTAGGTATTCGCCGGAACGCGGGCGGTTACGTCGAAATAAATAAGACGGAGAACGTAATTAATAACTCAAAAACTATAAAGCCACATATACCAAAAAGCACGTTAATGTGTTCTATCTGCATGCCAAATTTCAAGTCGATAGGTTTAAAATTGCGACCGGTATCGTTTTACATACATATCCATCTTAGAGAAGACTCCGCTACGCTCCGTCTTAACAATCTAAGAGAATTAGAAACTATAGATATTTTTTAGCTTGGTATTATACAAGAATAGCCGGTTTATAAGTAACATCAAAAAGATAATAGTAAGTTATTTCTTAAATTAAAAAAAAAACATTGATTACCTGTTGTTCAATCCACGAATGCTTCCCACTGATAGCAGCCAGATACTGAAGAATCAGTTTCGTGGACTCAGTCTTGCCAGCGCCTGACTCTCCGCTGATCACGATGCACTGGTCCTGTTTGTATCTTCGCATGTGCGCGTACCCATTATCACCTATGGCGAATATGTGTGGCGGTAGTTCACCAATCTTCCGCTCTTTGTATAACTTGATCTGATCTGCCGTGTAGATGGGCAGGATCTGGTAAGGGTTCACGGCTACTAATATTGATCCGGTGTAAGTCTGAAATTTAAATAAAATGGATTATTAGTGTCAATCACTTATTTATAACATTTCTACCTTTAAATAATATATTTTAGGTAAAGGAATCTTAATTCGGCTATCAACGTGTCCCTTACGCCCTGGGACTCTCCTTAGATTCTGAAGTTATCCGTACGACGGGCATACCCGGCAATGGACGATAGGGTGGCATTCAAAAAATAAAAGCAACATCTTTGCTTGTAATTTGGGTAATCAATTACGGCTACAAGCAATGGCAGCATTATATGAATACGTGCGAAAATTTTACACATCTGTTTAGTCAGTTGGATAAAAATTTCTGAGCATATCATATATATACGTAACAATTATTACAGTCGTAAACCGTATGACAGTTTTTCGGTTTACAACTTTAGTTTCACATGATCTATACTGTTATTTACTACTCTACGTAGTTTTTTTTACGTATAAACAATAGTATTTTGGAAGTCTTGCGTTATTTACACAAACAAAAAATTAAGTACCTAATAGCTAGGTAGGTATTCTTGTTCCTTTTCTTTCCCGAAGGTCTTCGAAAGAATTTTTATTCCAGTGTCCAGTTAACATGTTCGGTAAGTCCAACCAATAAATAAAAATGCATCGACAATCGACACCGTACTACTGAAAGGAACATTGCCAGTAACCTGATCTTGAAATGTTGTTTCGTGTTTTAAAGACTTTACCTACAGTTCAGCAGAGGAAAAAGAACGAAATGTTTTCATGTAAAAGGTACACCGCACATAATAGCTCATTTACATTGGTCCTTATCATCCGCATGCGGGATGTGGTAGATTTCTGAAACGCATGCCATAGGACTTCATGGGATTAATGTAAATATGTATAATATACATAGTATAGACCGCAGCGCAGATCCGAAATGCGGTTGCTTTGTGTAGATAGTCACAGAATAGTTAATAGTTGGTATAGTGCACACAGGTTACCTTAGGAATATACAAATAAAAATAGAGAATTTTCGATCTGACAAGAGGTTTGCACGATCGACCATACAAACGGCTCTATTTTAGAGAGAAAAGAAAGAGCTCGTCCAAATATTTATAGCATTATGTTTGCACAGACTACTTTCATTGATGTTCCGATCTCTTAAGCATTCAAGCATCTATTGGCCTGGCCGTAGCGTGGGGTGTACCAGACAACTACCAAAAACAAAAGGGGGCAGGAACCTAAAACTTAACCAATAAAAAAATATGTCCGTCCAGTATCATGGTAGACCAGTATCGAAAAATGAAAGGTTGCATTCAAACGTTTCATTTTTCGATAGCAGTCTGGTATAGTTCGAGGACTATGCTGAGCTTTGCATTTGTGTGAGTGATCACAAAAAGAAAATTAAATACACTTTTTGTGTAGCTGTGTGTAAAACAAGTCACATTATACGTTCACGTACGTGCACTCACACAAATGCAAAGCTCAGCTTACACCTCGCGAACTATGCACCCTGTTAGTCAACCTTACCCAACACTAAAATATATATTTTGATTGGAACTAGAAAGTTCCTGAAATTAGCGCATTCAACCAAATTCTCATCATAGGTGTGATAATGATACTCACATAAATAAGATTCTCATTATATCTGATCAAAAGGTTCCTCAATATGCCGGCTTCGTGCAGATCACCGAGCGATATCATGTCCTCGACGCCGTGCACGGAGGTCGCATGCATGGCCTTGATCCGACGCTCTGGTGGTAGCCATTGCTCTTGTCCATCGTCGTCTCGGACGCGTATGCGGCGACCTTCGGCGGCCAGCACTCTTGCCCCTATCGCAACATCGAATTCCCGACCCGACACCGGCTCGATCCATATGTAATCGCCCTGAAAACGAGAATGGGATTGCTTACATAATTTGATCGAGCAAAATGGGTAATTCAACTGTAAGTTATTCATAATATAATATGTTATGAGTTATGTAGTCGTCAAATTTATTAGATAAGTAACCTGTACTATAAGTTTGTACGAAAGTGAGATATTTATTTCTCATGTCCAATTTTACTCATGTGACTTAGCCGAATCAATTGATTTACAAGGCCCAATTGCTCCTTTTCTGCACTGGAAATAGACGTATGATGATCTAGCAACGTTTCCGCATTGACAATGAGTTTGCTCCTAGGACTTGGGATCTACAAACTCACTGGTGTAATAAAGTCCCGGCGAGGACAAAGACAAAATTGAGTGTAGTGTGTGTGATTTGAAAGTTACTTATTAGATGTCTAAATGTAGAAATTTTTAATATTTTTCAATTTAGATTGACAGCCAACCCGTGACTTTGGCTGGTGCAATCCAACTCAAACGTCGGGAAACCATGAAGCATCGTAACTTGGATATTACCTATAACGATTAAGTCTCGTTGTTATATACTCGTATTTCATAAACGGGATCCTATCGGCCGGTTTCAGAATTGAGAATTTCAAGTTGAGTGTTAGTTGAGTACGTGAAATGTCAAAGTTTGTTCCTGAATTTTGACATTTGAAGTGCTCAACGGATACTTAACTTGAAACTCTCAATTCAGAAACCGGCCGTAAGTCTATGATCTCGTATGACATTACCTAAAATACAGATTCTTTTCGACACTGATTTTATGACGAATATAAAAAAATGCATAACATACCTCAAAATAAAATGTATCCATAACATTAATATTCAATCAGGCACCTCACATCTTGATAAAACTAACATAGTAGGTATAGTAAAAAAGTAAAGTAGATACAATAAATAAATAAATGGTCCAAGAGTTTATCAGACTCCGGTCACGTTAAGTCATCGTTCGACACTGACTTTGATAAAATTACGCTATTCTATACTATAGCATGATTTCTAACCTCAATAGCAGTTTCAAGACTATGAAATAATTCACCAATGAAAAGCGCTGATTTCAACAGCAAGCTGTACAGTGCGCTATGCGGTTGGTTGTTGAATTTAAATTATTCTTCCAGACTGTTAATTACTTCGGTTTACGTTTCTGATATCAGAAGAGTTTAAAATAAGATTGTTTTAGATTTTACTATTAGTTTTATAACTACTTTCGATTTTTTAATAGGCAAAATAAATAAAGACGTAAATTTGAGTGTGTGTATGTGTGTTCAATACTTAATAACATTAGTAGGGAGTATAACTATACCTAACTATTTGTTTGTTTGTCTCTTACAATTAAATTAGCGAATAGGTTTCTGAACAAAACGGTACTACAACAAACATACGGATGAAGTCGAGAACATCAACTAGTTTCCGATAATGTCTATTCCAAATGTAAATATCTTTGATATTTTACCAATAAGGTGAACTATACCAGAAAATACTTCAATACTATTATTTAATCGGTGCTTAAACAAAGTTTTCGGTAATTTGTGGGCGAACAAGATACAAACATGGCTTCGTTCCCTAATAAGAATATTTTATCTAACAATAAGTAAGTAAGTATGAGTAAGTTGCTAAGGGCCTTTTAACACAAACAACGTCTCCGGAGCCCAATTCAAGCTCACCTGCAAACAGTGCACCTGCTGACAAAACGAACGAGCTTCTGGCAAATATACCCAGTTCCCCTAAAGGGTAATCGGGTAACCCATTATATGGGTACAACAAAATGATTGGTGAAATGCAGGCAAAATAAATGCATCTGTTTACTTGATCCAACACATACCAGCAACTAACATTCAGCCTATTCCCGTTATTGAGAACTAAGGGTGAGATTTATAGAGCGTGCTTGGACTTAACCCAAGCTCGGCTAAGCAAAATCGTAGCTAAGCATAATATGTTAAGTACAATCTTTGATTTGAAAAAATAGTCTGACTTGACTTTATATCTGATAAACTGTAACATACCTCTATAATAATTATCGCTACATAAATATTAAAGTCGCTTCCATCCGTATGTAACTAGTCTGGCCATAAATACTGTTACATTAAAACTTTTTTTTTCAATTTTTTAATTATTTTGAATTTGGAACACGTATATTATTTTACAAACTTCTTTCGATTTCGCGCCATTTCACATATTTTTTCTTGTTCATTATCGAATTACAATATGAAATGGGCTGTTAAAGAAAATAGGATCGCAGTGATCGCCTTGCACAAAGTGGGTATGGAGCCGTCGGTCATATTCCAGACACTTCAATTGGTATCAGCCGTATGTTCGTACGTCGTACTATCAATAGATAGAACAACACTTCGTCTGTCGAAGACCAGAAAAGATCAGGGCGGCCGCGTGCTGTTAGAACTACAAAGGCTATTAATGCTGTTAAAGCCAGAATTCGTCGAAACCCCATAAGGAAGCAAAAAATCTTATCGCGAAATAGGAAGATTCCCGCTAGGACTCTGTCACGTATTATAAAACAAGAACTGAAGTTCGGTGCTTATCGTCGATATACAGGACATGCCCTAAATCAATATTTACGATTGAAGAGAGTGGATCGATTAAAGCGCCTTCTGTCGCGATACGCAGGTGAAAGGCACAGAAATATCCTCTTTACCGATGAAGAAATTTTCACGATTGAAGAACACTACTTACAATAAGCAAAATTATAAAGTGTACGCTCACAGTTCTAAGGAAGCTGCCCAAGTGGTCGGAAAGGTACAATGAGTCAAAGGTACAATCATCATCCTGCGTCAGTGATGGTTTGGTGGAGCGTGTCTTATCAGGGAGTCACAAAACTACATTTTTGTGAAAAATGAGTGAATACTTCAGCCAAAGTGTATCAAGATACTGTCTTGGATCAGGTTGTGAAACTTCTTAGCAATACACTTTTTAAAAATATACCGTGGACTTTCCAGCAGGACTCTGCTCCTGGTCACAAGCCACGAACTACCCAAGCCTGACTAGAAACCAACGTTCCGGACTTTATAAGAGCTGAAGACTGGCCCTCATCTAGCCCAGACCTCAACCCTTTAGACTACAAATTATGGTCAGTTTTAGAGGACATGGCCTGTTCCAAACGACACGGCGACATTGAGTCTCTTAAAAAATCTTTGAAGCAAGCAGTGGCAAAGTTTCCCTTGGAAACAGTGCGTAAATCCATAGATTCGTGGCCAAACAGATAAAAGCCAAAGGTGGCCATTTCGAATAAAATATATTTTTATTTTTTGCTAAGACTTTAATAAATATGTAGGTATAAAAATAATATTACATTAGGACATACTTCATTTAAAAGAAAACTGCATTTTCATTTGTAACAAAACTTATGGCTGGACTATGTATATGGTTAGATCTTTAAAACTACGCAACGGATTTTGATGAGGTTTTCACCAATGGATAGAGTGGTTCTCGAGGAAGGTTTTTCGTAGGTATAATTTGTCAAGCGAGTGAAGCCGTGGGCGTCCGCTAGTAAAGAATAAAGTATATCTGAGAACATTATTTTAGTTTTTCGTAAGTCACCGTTTTTCTGATCTTAGACTTGGCTTAGCTTAAGGGCCCAGATCGTGAAAATCACCGAAAAGAGTGTTACGATTTTTCATATTTAACCTATTTACATATGATTAATAACAACGATAATTTGTATATATTAAAATGAAAGACCAAAAATGATGTTAGTGCTAATTTTAACTCTTAAAACCCTGTAGTTGTTATATAATAAACGTCAACAAACGCACAAAATTGAGAAAAAATTCGAAAACCTGCCTTCGTATTTTTCAGATTTAACCCAATAAATCAACACAAATTGATAAAAAGAAACACTTTTTGAACACTGAAAAAGCCAATAAATATAACCATGTACTTTTTTTTGTACCTTTACAAACAAAGACTTCCCCTTTTAAAGCCCTAAAATCTAGATATGTTTTACGTAAATTCTCCATAGAAAAATGTATGCAAATTCAAACGCGTCCCGATAGAACGATCGTCGCAACTAATCGCCAGTGCGCCATAGAATTTCAAAGTGACTCCACGCGTGTCGGATGCTACAGCAAAATTACGTGTTGTGAATTTGTGTTTTTTGTGAAAAACTGTAAGTACAATATTTTTATAACTAATTTACTTTCAGTAAATAGAAAGTACCGATATAATGAAAGTCTGAAAGAAAACCATGATGGAACTAGATATAAATCGTAAGAAATACAAAATTATTTACTTTGTTGCGTAGGTCATTTTATGAACCTTGTAAAGTAGGTATCAATTCAGGCTTGAAACAATCAAAGCCCTGCCCACCTTATTTTCTCGAGATATGAACTGGCGGGGTATATAGTTCTCTGCACGACATACATAGATTTTTCAACATGATAAAGGCAATAGGTATCATAAACGTAATTGGTAATCGAGGGTCTCTTTTCGCAGGATAATTTGCTGAGTGCCATGCCAGCGAAAAGAAAATTTAGTACGCATTATAAAAACGTGAAAGCCAAAAGATCTCGGAATAAAATGTAAGTTCCTCCCTACTTATTTATTTACCTGCCTACTTGACTACGTCTTGTCCTAAATACCTAGAAAAAATTTACTAGATTTGTGTTAGTGTCAAGTAAAAATCCTAGTTTTATTACTTTTATTTGTGTGTATGCTTATCATGTCTTAGTAGTAATAATAATATAATCTATTTGCATTTTGAACAGGGTAGGTAGATTACAAAGCAAATAGGTACAATGATTTAGATCGTCTGATTCAGACATATACCTACAACAGCATGTAAATATTGATTTGACATGTAATTAGATAGGTACACAATTAGGTATGTCAGTCTAAGAAGAAAAATTACAATGTCCAGTAGGTAATAATTACGTAATTTCAATATCTATATAAGTAATAAAGTCAATTTCTATAGGAACAATTTTCATAATAATAAATTTTATTACATAATATAGTATTAGTTTTCATATATTTATGTATTTCAAAGCAATGAGTTTATTACACTATTATTAGTTACAGTATTATTAGTTTTCATGTTCATCATGTCTAAATATGTGGAAGTGGAAGTAGGTATGTTTCCTATCAGAAATTGCACGGGCGCGCGCGCGCCGTGCCTGGCGTAGGGTTGTACAAAAATTACAAAATAAATAAAAAGTGAATATTGATGAATAATATTTCCAGTACTGAAAATGAAGAAAACCTTCAGGCCGAGACTCCGAGCAACACTGCTACGCGCTGTATAGAGGTAAGTTGTTATACGTAATTCTTGTAGACTTGTTACATAAATAAACAAACTAGCTAGTGATGGGCGAAGACAAAATCTCAGTACCTACAGTTTTTTTTGCAATATTTATTATTTTCATTGTGAGACAAACACATACTTCTCAATTACTTTCTCAAAAGAAAATTCACGTTCAAATCTCGTATTTTACCAAAATCAAGAATTTTTTTTGTAAAATATTATCTTTTACGCGACTGGTGTACGTATGTATGTATGTATACTAAGTAATATATCTTTGTGGCACGATAAGTTCAAAATTATTGAACCGATTTTAATGTTTTTAGTATCATTAGAATTGTCTTCTAAGCCCGAGTGACATAGAATAAGTGACGCCATAAAAAACCAATACGTATAGCGTAAAGGAAATTTATAATTTCTGTTCATCACGAACATAATATTGTATGAATTCTTTTGCACTTTTATATTTGTCTTCGTCAGTTATGAATATAAATAAATAAACAATAAAAATGTTAAAACCCGACAGATTAAAAAATGAAAATGTGTAATAAAAATAAATAACAACACCATTGTAATATAGCGTATTTAGTAGTCGGGGCCTATTTCTAAAGAAATATTTAGCTAGTCAGGAATATCTTCGAGCCTGTGAGGATTTCAATGGGTCTCAACTGTTGAATTCGATTTATTACAATAGTGTTCTTATTTATTTTTATGTAACATAATTCAAGACCGTAGACTTGTTTTCTTTTTACCTTTTGAGTTTTTATGCATATAGTCGGATTTATTAAATTTATGACGTGATAACGTCTTATAAATCGATGAACACCGGCAACACGCACAAAAAAGTGTCACATTATGTCACGCTAGGGTCAAGCGAGAGCGCAGTACAAGCGATGGAGAATAATATTATGACGTTATCCGATAAAATTATCGTCCTAAACCGACTTTACAAGCAACCAGTTTTTTATTATGTTTATTTATTCACTTTCATAATTGACGAAGACTGATAAAAACGTTTAAGATTTTGATCTAGTGTTCTGTGTTTCAAAGATGTATTCTAAGGGAGTTCTTAGCTATGTTTGAAGAAATTTGGCCCATACCTTTTGAATTATTTTTTATAATAAAAATCAAGCCATTATCTTTCTTTACAGGAACTAGTTATTGACAACCGTCAAGAGGGAAAGGTGGATGAAGTGGAAGTTGGGCGTAGAGTAGTGGATATTTCTTTTTTTTTAAAGCTCTTCAGGCCATAGGGGACCACGGTCCAATGGATTGTAAGTTAAGTTACCTCAGTATAATAGGTGAAGTAAAAGTTGGTCTGGACTCAAAACTCATCATAAAATGTAGTATGTGTAATATGAAATTTACTGTGTGTTTGGTTGAAAAGAAAGAAGATAGCATGGAAGTGAATCATCAAATTGTGTCTGGTATCATATCATCTGGTGGGAGCTACTCTCAGTTAAAAACATTAAGTGCCGCAGTAGCCCTACCAATCATGTCACCTTCATTGTACAATGAAATTAATAATACGGTTTGCGATTGGTGGGAAAAGACAGCAGCACATTCCATGGCAGAAGCTGTCAAGGAAGAAGCGGAGTACGCAGTGTCTATAGGTAGTGTTGATAAAAATGGTACACCATTAATATCTGTTGCTGTTGACGGTTGTTGGAGCAAGAGATCTTATGGTAAGAATTTTTCCGCCTTATCCGGCGCAGCTGCGATAATTGGCATTAAAACTAATAAAGTATTGTTTTTTGGAGTTAAAAATAAATACTGCGTAGTCTGTGCACGAGCCGCAAAGAACAACAGTCAGCCCCCGGAACACCATTGTTTCAAGAATTATTCAGGATCATCTACCGGGATGGAATCGACCATAATAGTTGAGGGGTTTAAACGTTCCTTTGTTGATCACGGTGTAATTTATAATAAATTTGTAGCAGACGGCGATTCCAGTACTTATAAAAAAATATTAGATTCGCGTCCGTACGATAATTGAATAGTAGAGAAAATTGAATGCAAAAATCATCTTTTACGAAACTACTGCAATAGCTTGGAGAAATTGTCGAAAGACACTAAGTATCCTTGCGAGTTGCGGAAATTCCTAAAAGAAAGGTATTTGCGTTTAAGAACGGGTGTAAAATGCGCGATTAAATATTGGGGGGATCAAAATCAGTCACTCGAAGAAAAAATAAAAAATCTTAGTGAAGATATTCTAAATGGTCCACAACACGTATTTGGTAATCACCAACATTGCAAGGAGTATTTTTGTAGACCTGACACTCGTCGAATAGAACCTGTTGGGGGGTTACTTCCAGCAATTGTTGGATGCGGATTAATGGACGCGGTAGAAATTTTAAGTAAAAGACTGTCATATCATTCTAGAAGTTTAATTCATAATTGCACAAGTAATATAGTTGAAAGTTTTAACGGAGTAATTGCCAAATTAGTTGGGGGTAAGCGTGTAAATTATTCTTCCCGTGGTTCTTATGCGGGCCGATGCGCAGCTGCTGTTGTGTCTTTTAATACGGGATCGATTCATAGTAAAACTCATGAAGTCATATTTAAATCTAGTCCTAATCCTTTGATCGCGAAAGTGGAAAATAGTAATCGTAGAAACCGTTTAATTGCTAAACCTAAATTAAGATTGAAAAAAAGCCACAGCGCTGTATCGAAAGACGCTCACTATGGACCAAACTGCGAAAAACCTGATCTGAGTCCAGAATTATATGAGAAAGCCAAGTCATCTTTTTTAGTTGATTTAAAGTTGTCTTGTGCTGAAAGAGAGGAGCTTGAAAGGTCGACCCATTTGCAAAGAAGTAGTGCTGAGTGGATGAGTACAAGGAGAAAATTACTAACCTCATCATCGTTCGGGGAAGTTTGTAAAAAACGAGAGAGCACAAGTTGTGCTGCTCTTGTTTGTAAAATCGTTTATGGTAGTAATATCTCCAGTTTGCCTGCTGTACGGTACGGTATCGAAAACGAAGAAACTGCAATTAGACAGTTAGAAATTCAAGAGAATATTAGTATACAAGGTTGCGGTTTGTTCGTCGACGATCAATATGAATTTCTTGGTACTACACCAGATGGCATTTATGCAAACGGTTTAATTGAAATTAAGTGTCCACATTCTTTAGCTGGCATGACTCTTGATGAAGCAATGGCCAAACATACCTTTTGGGTTAAGGACAAGGCTTCCAAGGGTTATGTCATAAATAAAAATCATTACTGGTATTTCCAAATTCAGGGACAGCTACATATAACTAAAAGAAACGTTTGCATGCTTGGCATCTGGTTTGGTGCTACTGTACCTATGAAAGTTTATATTATAGAAAAGGACGACAAATTTTGGAAGGAGAAAATGGAGATGAAATTAGTTAGATTTTATTACGATTGCCTCCTTCTAGAATTAGTTGATCCTCGGCAGTCACGAAGCATGCCTATTCGTGACCCGCCCAATGTCATAGAGGCTATGAAAGAGAGGAAAGAAAGAGCTTTACGTGTTTTGAAAGAGAAGAACGTCTAATGATTTTGAAAGAGACTGAGGTAACTTAACTACCCAGCCGGTCGATTCACGTAAACACGCCAGTTCAAAAGTCGTTTTAACTTAGAAACTTAGAAATCGCCTTTTGGTTTTCTGTTTTTAACGCACTTACTTATCTAGTCTTGGATTGTCATAAATCTTCCAATAGCTCAATTTCTATACAATTCCTATACGATTTTGAAGAGTTACCTGGTGTAAACCCAAGGTCCGATCCTAATGAAATTAAAATGTGACCACACGGGATCACCAGCTTTCAAATAAAAAAAAAATCATCAAAATCGGTTCAAAAAATACAGCGAATTGAGAATCTTCTTCTTTTTTTAAGTCGGTTAAAAAGTGTGCGAAGTGACATTTTTAAGTCACTACGCTACGGTTTTTATTACGTGAATCGGGCAGCTGGTAACATTTTCATTCTGATAGGTTTTGCAATAGCAATTGATTTTATCATCAAATTAGTAGAAATCAGAATTTGATCAGTAATCATTAAAATGAAAAAAACATTAGAAACTCTTAAACTCATATTTTGTTATTGTTTACTTTCGTTTAATTAAGTATATGAATAATTTATAAATTTCATGTTTGTTTATAACTAATTTTTGTACAACCCTAGCACGCTTTTTAGGTGGCGACTCATATTTTGTTTACTTTTAATTATATGAACCATTTTTATACTTGTGTTTCATTTATTGACAATTTTTTGTACAACCCTAGAAGATTTTTTAGATTGCGAGGTGATCGTAAGCAAAAAGTATTTGAGTTTACGCAATAGGCACATTTCCTTGCGTAGATATAAACACTAGCGAGGAAAGGCGTGATGTTATTTCGACCGTACTTCCTACTGAATTTGCAATTATTTTATTGAATGAAAATTTTACGAAATAAGAATAAACTTTGGTAGTAAAATTACAAATAAATACATAGGTACTCGTAGTTGGAATTTTAGGTAAGTAGAATACAAAAAGGTCAGTCCGGACCTGCTCTTGATTGTTTATTATAAATAGAAAATTATAAAAATTGTGTCTCAAACTACTCTTATTTATTTATCTAGTAATTAGGATCATTTTATAACGAAAACTACTCTTGGAATATTTTACAAATAGGCAGTCGTTTATTTCCAATAATTCAACATTTTTGTTATGCTGTAAATATTCAACTTCAATAACAATAACTCAACGTGGAACGTTTGTCGCAAAACATTTTCAAAATCGCGCTCTCTGGGTCATTCACCCGCCCGTCGGATGATTCGGGCAACAATAGCGCTGCTGTCGCTCAAAATCGACTTTATCCGTGCGCGGTCTGGGCCCTTAAGCTAAAACAAAGACGAAGATCACATTATAAATGTCGATTTTTTCTCAAGTGTAAAGTAATGGCTAAGCTAAGTCCAAGTACGCTTTATAAATATCACCCTAAGTATAATCCGTATCCTAAGCTATAATAAGCCATAATCAATGTTACACTGCAGTCTGATCTTTTTCTAGTGTGTAAAAATAAAGTTATATGTTTGCAGTTTGCACATTATAATGTATTGGTCAGCGAGGTGAATGCCCTCATAGTGGTAGATTCTGTTGCGGGCTGACGCCGCTGACGGCTTGTTGCCAAACGCACTGATCGGAACTTGGCGAGAATTTACCGCTTTGGGGACAAGTAGGTAAGTTATCTCACACTAGATATAGCCAATTACAGCTTTATTTATTACCAGCTGTTGCCTGTAGCTCTCCCGTGTCAGTTTCGATTCTTCTTTTTCCGTTTAAAAACAGACGAACAAACAAGAATTATAATGCAATATTAAAACATCTGATCGATGCTCTACTTACTATTTACTTGTGTACATTGTTATCACCATGTCTGTCTAGGAATAAACATATTTTTCTTTCTTTTCTTTCTTTCATCTTTCATGCTTCTCAGGACTAGAAGGCTGCTATTTTGACTGCCTCGGTGACGTAGTGGTATGAGTATGCGACTGCCGTCCCTGAGATCCCAGGTTCGATTCCGGGTCGAATCAAATTATTTGGGCGATCCACAAATGTTTGTTTCGGAGTTTGGGTATGTTCTATGTATAATATGTATGTATTTAGAAATATACAAGTATGTTTATCAGTCGTCTAGATCCCATAGCACAAGCTTATATCCCAGTCAGCGACGAAGAGGATTTTTTACAATTACTTTATATCTTTCTTTTGTTTATTTATCTCTTGTTAAATAAACAGAACAGATAAACGATTTGTACAGTTTTATTATGACCGCAGTATAGATAATTAGGTTATTTACTATACCTAAGTATGTTTATTTGAACCCCTCGACGGTTTTACGAACACACCTGAATCGTACTAAAACACCAACTTCCTATGAGCACCGTCCAGCTCCAGCATTAGAAATTTACGAAATCACAATATGTTGTTTTAATATTGGAAGATTTTTTCTCAGACAGCCGACGGGTTAACTTTAAATTACCATAATTTACAAAGATATTATTGACAAAGTCAGGAGTTAAGTAGGTATACTGACTTAATTGTCAACTTTCTAGAAATTTCACCAACAACAAAGTATATTTAACCTAATCTTTAAGAAAATGTAACCTCAAGTACGAGTATAAGTACTTATTTACTTACGATCATCTCATAAGTTGATGTTTTTAGTGGTTTCAAACTGTATTATTCATATTACTACAGACGTTTCTGAGGTTTATAGAAAATAACAACCAGGTGATTTGTTTCTTGAAAGGTTTATTGTGAAATCCAGGTGGATATGGAGAGCTCTTAGTACCTAGTTTTCCAATAAATTTGTTACTGGTTACTTAAATAAATAAATATGTTAGGATAATCCACACAACGCCATCTAGTCTCAAACTAAGCAGAGCTTGTGATATGAGTACTAGATAAACTGATATAAATACTTATATATTTTTTTTTTTGTAAATACATACATATTATACATAGGAAACATCCAGACTTCGGTACAAACGTATGTGTCATCACACAAAGTTTGTCCCGACCGGGAATCGAACCCGAGACTCCGGCGTCGAAAGCGGATACACTACGCACACACGCCACCGAAGCAGTCGCGTTAGTGAGATTCGCAGTTATTGGTCCTTCGAGTGAACTGAAGGACCAGTAACTTCGGACCAATAACTCCGTAATAGTTTGACTTATTTTAATACGTATACGTATACGTCACACTAATACGTATACGTCACACTATAAGTTTTGCGTAACTTAAAAAAACAACATGTTAAAACCAAAATATTATGTTTATTGCTTTTCAAAATACTCTCCTTTACATTTTAAACATTTTTTCATGCGATCGAGCCATTTTGTAATACAGGAGGACCACAGATCTGAAGGCATGTTTTCTACGTGCTGATTGAACGCTATCATTGCCTCTTCGGAGTTGGTAAAAGTGAAACCTCTCATCAAATCTTTGATTTTGGGAAAATACAGAAATCACAGGGTGCTAGGTCGAAGCTATGCGCAGGATGGGCGACGAGTTGTACTTTTTTGGAAGCTAAAAATGACTTAGTTTTGTTGGCCGTGTGTGAAGAAGCGTTGTCATGATGTAGGAGAACGCGGCTTTTGGGTCGTCTTTCGCGAACTTTTTCTAACACCCTGGGTAAACAAATGGTAGAATACCACTCGGCATTAACACTCTTTTGATTTTTTTGGAATTGTACAGATGGGACCCGTAGCTGAGAAAAAAAACGCGATCATATTTTTACCAACGTTTCTCGCCTGCCTCACTTTTGTTGGCTTGTTCTCATTTTCAAACACCCATTTACAAGATTGCTGTTTTTTTTCGGGGTTAAAACAATAAATCCACGTTTCGTCTCCTGTGAAAATGTCATAAACAGCATTAGAATGTCCGTGGTCGTACTTCAGGAGCATCTGTGAGCACTATTCCACGCGAGCCCGCTTCTGCTCTGCTGTCAGTTCATGAGGGATCCAACGACAACAAAGTTTCCGAACTTTCAATTCCTCGTGTAAAATTTTCTGGATTTGACTCATACCAATCCCCAATAGTCCTCGAATTGTCTCATAGGTAATCATGGACATATTTTTACCAACGTTTCTCGCCTGCCTCACTTTTGTTGGCTTGTTCTCATTTTCAAACACCCATTTACAAGATTGCTGTTTTTTTTCGGGGTTAAAACAATAAATCCACGTTTCGTCTCCTGTGAAAATGTCATAAACAGCATTAGAATGTCCGTGGTCGTACTTCAGGAGCATCTGTGAGCACTATTCCACGCGAGCCCGCTTCTGCTCTGCTGTCAGTTCATGAGAGATCCAACGACAACAAAGTTTCCGAACTTTCAATTCCTCGTGTAAAATTTTCTGGATTTGACTCATACCAATCCCCAATAGTCCTCGAATTGTCTCATAGGTAATCCGCGGGTTTTCTTCGATTAACCGCTTAACATTAGCCACATTATTTTTGTTGACGGCAGTTGAAGGCCGCCCATCACGAAATTCGTCATGTAAAGAAACTCGACCTCTCTCAAATTCAGCAAACCATCGCCTCACGGTGCTCAAACAAGGTGCTTCTCTCCCAAAAGCATTTTGAAGACGAGCGGCACAGTCTTGCGGAGAGATAGAACTTTTCAAATCATAAAAAATCATCGCTTTAAAATCTTTTCGACTTAATTCCATTTTCGTTGCATACGTAGAACTTTGATGTGTGATAAAAAACAATTGACAAATGATTTCCCGCCAATTGTTTTTTTTTATTACTAAGAAGGTTGCAACGTTTAAAAAAATATAACATTCGAAATTCAAATAGTTCCGATCAGGTAGAAGTGCAAAACTTTTAGTGTGCCCCATGTATTTTTTTTTTTTTTTTTTTAGTTCCGCGGTCCAAGGCCGCGGCCGCTCTAACGTCCGTTGCCGGGCGTCTCTGGTTACAAGCAGAACGTATTTCCAGTGGCGCCCGGCGGACTTTGACCACCTCTGTGGTCTCTGCGGTCTCTGTGGTCTCTGCGTTGGGGTCGGGTTTTATCCCGCGTCAGTGAGTGAATCTGGTTGCGTGCTATGGGGCAAAGGCCCCGCAGCACGCAACCCTTCTAGCCTGCTTCTGTAAGGACGACGGGTGGCGATCCCGCCGTCCTCAGGCCCCGATCATGGAGGTCGATGGTCTTGGGCGTAGATGAGTCTGCGGCGCCCTCGCCGCTGACTACGGAACTCGGCGGGGAGGGTACGCTCCCTCTCCCTCACGGCCGCCTCCTTCGCGAGCACGACTTGCTCGCAGAAGGACACGGCCGCGTTCCACCTACTCCCGCTGGAGACCATGGCTTGAAGCATGGTCTCCAGCGAGAGGGTATCCACGCCCAGACCCACTACGAGGTCCCGGCGCTGACTCACCCACGCTGAGCACTCCACCAACGTGTGGAGTGCGGTGTCGTCGTCGGAAACCTCGCAGTGTTGACACCGGGGTGTGACCTCACGACGGATGCGAAACAGATAGCTACCGAAGCATCCATGCCCGGTAACGATCTGCGTCGCACGATACGTGAGGTCACCATGCTGCCTCTGCAGCCAATCGTCCATGATCGGTCTCACCGCCGCGATGATGGTGGTACCCCACTTGGGTTGCTCAAGTCGCACCCTCCATGACTCCATGAGATCCTGGCGGAGTTGGGACCGCTGGTCCTCGATTTCTCGAGATGCAGGCCTGTGGTCCCGCTCCAGCGCCTCTCGCTTCCAGGTCCCATGGAGGGGTCCCGGCTAGGAGACATGCAGCCTCTCCGGAGATCGTGCGGTAGCCCCTTATTGTTTTGACGGCCAAGGTCCTCAACGGTCTATTAAGGAGCGTTGAGTTGTTGGCCGTCAACCGCGCCGCCCATACAGGAGCCCCGTATAGGGCCATACTCCGCACGATCCCCAGGTACAGTCTCCTGCAGGAAGCGTTGGGTCCCTTTAAGTTGGGCATCAGTCGCGAAAGCGCGACCGATGCCTGTGTCACCTTGGGGACCAAACTTCGGAAATGTGGTCCGAAGTTCCATCGGCTATCAAGTACGATCCCTAGATACTTCATCGAGGCCTTGATGCCGATGCTAACGCCTCCGACATTTATGCTGGAACCTTCAGGTGGACCGTTCCGAGGTTTGTGAAAACACAGAACCTCGGACTTGTGCAAGGCCACCTCCAGTCCCAGCCGCCGTATCCGACCCACGACTTGAGCAACACCCGTCGTGACCTTGAGTGCTGCCTCCTGGTACGTTGCACCCCGCGCCGTGACGAGGGTATCGTCGGCGTAGCACGTTACGCCGACGCCCTCAGGCAATGCACCCCGCAGCACCCAGTCGTAGCCGATGTTCCACAGAAGCGGCCCCAGGACCGACCCCTGCGGAACACCGCACGACACATCCCGCCGAGCTGGCCCGAGCCAGCTGGGGAAAGCTATGGCCCTCTCCGAGAGATAGGCCCCGACAATACGACGGAGGTAGAGAGGCGTTTCGTGATACACGAGCGCCTCCCTAACGCAGCTCCATGGCAAGGTGTTGAACGCGTTGGCGATGTCAAGAGACACCGCCACCACCACCTTGCCCTGCGAGACTGCTTCCTACGTCAGGCTCCTGACGCGCATGATCGCGCTCACGGTGGAGCGTCCCCGACGGAAACCGTACTGGTTGTCCGCCAGGTCTGGCCCCACCGTCGAGAGATGCTCGACGAGGCGTTCCGCGATAATTCGCTCAAAGAGCTTACACACCTCGTCGAGCAACACGATCGGCCGGTATCCGGACGGTGAGTCCACCGGCCGCCCCGCCTTACGGATCAGGACCAGCTTCCCCGTCCTCCACATGCCCCATGTATTAAGTAGTTTACAAGTTTAAAGTCTGATAATGTACCTATACCTACATTTCACAAATGGATTGAGTGGTTCTCGAAGAAGGTTTTAGTATATTATTCGTCAAGCGGGCGAAGCCGCGGGCGTCCGCTAGAAATATGTAGACTGAAATTTACTTGAGTAAAAATATAAATTGTTTATTTCCGGATTTAACGGTTATGTATTCAGATAAATGTCCTTAATCTGGTGACTAATGAGTCGTGCTTGTCTTTCGAAGATGTGAGTTTGATTCCTGGGCCTCAAATTAACGGAAACCTACTCCTACACTTCTAGCAGCGGTTGCAGGAATGTTAGTTACTCGTAGGTAATTGTCTGTGTAGGTACATACCCTGGTAACGATCACCATGATGTTGGCGGCATGTGGTCACCGGCCCGATCTGTAACAATACATAGGTAACAATGCATCAGATTATACAGTTTTTATATACCTAATCTCGCAGTGGAATTGTCGCCTCGATTTTCTCCACTAGCGCCTAGAAAAGTAGAGTTGTTAAATAGATTTATCGTCAATAAGATATACCTAATAACAATGTTATAGGTACCTACTACCTATAGGCATCTATCTTCTATATATGCTATTCTATATTATTTTTTATTATTCGTACACCAGTGGACTCATATATTGCATATTTGTTCAGGATTGTCCAATATGTATAGCAGATTCCTCCAAGTGCCATAAATCGACAGTATAAATAGTCATAATTAAATTTCGACTCCAGTGTCTCGGGTTCGATTTGTTTCGGGGGGGGGGGGGGTGCGTCTCATAAGGTATAAACTCGTTTGGTCAAATTTTATTTTTTTATCGTTCATAAGATATAATCAAAATACCAACTGTTGATATAATTTCTTTACATATAACATTTATTTATTCTAAAACTTAATTAGTGTACCGTTGTTTGATATAACGTTTATGTAATCGAAAATCATTTGGTCTAACGTTTAATAACATAACATAACATAACATAACATCACGCCGTTTTCCCCGAAGGGGTAGGCAGAGGTGTGCAAACACACCCACATCTCGCCAGCTGTTAGGTCCCATGTAATAGGGGGCGAGCCTATTGCCATTTACCGGGCACAAGGTCCAGACTCTGGGATAATTATCTGGATAAAATTCTAAAGAGAATTATACATTATCCACCAGACCCGGGAATCGAACCCGAGACCTCGAGCGTGGCAGTCCGTACATAGTACCATTGTGCCACCGAGGTAGTCGTTAATATATATAACGTTTAATATATATAAAAAAACGTTTAATATATATAAAAAACGTCATTATGGTTAACACCCCGACTCAGAGTACCCCGAATCGGGCTTTTTAAGCCACCCAGAAATAGGAGCCCCGCGAAGCGAGTATCAGCGATAAATCAAATGATTTACTACAGCAAACAATCTTCATACAATAAACGTTTGGTGAAAACAAAATGGGTAGGTTAGGTTAAAACTGTGACCTCCAACGCACGAGCCGAGCGAGCGAAGCGAGCGGTGCCCCGGCGGCGGCCGGCGTGTTTTTAGTAGGTTACCCGGAACTGAACTATTTAGATTAGGTTAATTTCTTATTTAAACAAAATGGGTAGGTTAGGTTAGGTTAAAACTGTGACCTCGTATGAATAGATTTTTTGCTAAGTAATAATTTGGCAAATACAATTATGCGAAATTTTTTTTGGGAAGTGAACATTTTATTTAATTCCTTTCGGTCAAACAAGGGAGACCCGTTTTAATCATATTAGACCAAATAAGTTTTATATCTTTTGAGTGGTTATGTTATGTCAAACGATGTTATATTTAATGTACTCGTATGTTATACTTATAAAAATTAGTTATTTTAAAATTATATCAATCGTTCATTATATTAACTAATCGCTGTATTAAATAAAATTATAGGTTCCGTTGTTATATGTTGTTAATATTAGAGATTTTGTTGTTATACTTATCATCTATTACTTACCTGTTTCGGGGTGTGTATGATTCAATCGTACACCTTGTATTATAAGCGTTTTACTTAGTTTTAACATTAAATAAAGTTAGTCAGTACACGTATAGCGGTCGTCGTGTGTGTTCGGGTTTTAAATGTGATTTTTATTACGTCAAATCCAACCTTCCACATTGGTCCTTCGAGCCAGACTAATTTTATATAATATATGTATATTATATAATGTATTTAGATATATATAGGTTAGCATGTTTATCAGTTGTCTAAAACCCATGGCACAAGCTTAGGTATAGCTAAGTGTGGTCTAGATAACGTTGTGTTAGAATGTCCAAATTGAGTCACAGACAACAAGAAAGTAATTAATTGGGCGGTTTGCTAGTTACATTTGAATCGCAATGTCTTTGCCATGTCAGCTTAATAAAACTTTTAACTTCTTTTGACCAAGACATCTCCGATTTGGTTCATCAAGTTAAGTATGCTGGAGGTCAACTCTTACCATCCTGTCCATTCTCACACTCGCAAAAATCTTAGGTACGTATGTAAATATTATAAATACACTAACCTACTTCGATGGTTGAAAGAAAAAAACGAAAGCTCTTAGATTATTATTGGAATGCGTCCCAAATTGTTTTAAATAATATTATAATTCACGTATATGTAATTATACGATGTTGGCCACGTTCCACTGGTTCATCAACTTTTAAACAACTTACTTATACACCAAGCAGATATTTATCCAGCCTCAATACTCAGAATCACACATTTCCAACCAAACCGGTCTAACGAAACATCTTTTCAATTCAAGAATTCATTAAAACGTGTGCCCATAATGCAATAGTCCTTTCGTGTTTGTTAACAATACCACAGATAACATACCTACTTACTAAGCAAAACATACAGTAATAATAGAACAATGTACAAAATCACACCTGCAACCAACATTTTTAATCACTCGAAATACCCGCCATGTTTTGCCTCGGCCTCTGTTGCCAAAGAAAATAAAAAAGAAAGGCTTGCGCCAATGACCTTGGAGTGGCGCTGCCATTAAACTTCGTCAATTACGGCAAGTGTATACGAAAACTTATGAACAATAGCTTATAATAATTTTAAAGCAAAGTCTGTGTGCCATCCCCCGAAAGCTCTAAGGTCTGGTCTAAGGCAGCTCTTCGACGATTAAATTCTGCTTAACTTATTAGGTAATAGTGCCTACTATAAATTCAGCTCATAGTTTGGTACCTCAGGTCCAAAAGGCGTGATGTAGAAAACAGACGCCGCCGTGTCGAATGACTACCTAAATAACAGTCGCTAGGGAAATACTTAGTCGTCATAGGTATGAGTTTATGGGTCTGTAAGAATTACCCCATTTCTTTGTATGGGAAGCAATACTTATATCTAGGTACGAGGTTCTAGTATTCTTTTATTTTTGGCAGCAAAAACGGCTGCATATTCAATCAATTAACCCACTTTTGAAATTCTCTGCGTCATCATTGGTTTATGTTGATCGGCTTAAGTTTATGCTGGCTGTGCCTAGATCTGCTGGTTACCCTCGAACCATACGAAAAAAAGAAGAAATTATGTAGGTACCTACTTTACTCATATACTACCAGACGAATCGGTTGCATACAACATCCATCAACACACTTTTACACAAGCGCATTAAAACAATGACTTCAATGGTAACTGAACTTTAAACAATGGAGATGATTGCGCGATCGAATGAATACGAACTTCGTGTCACTGATGATAAGATATAGGTATTGCAGCAAAGTATGTTAGTATGGTTTATTTTTAAATTCCGCGGTCCAAGGCCGCGGCCGGTCTCACGTCCGTTGCCGGTCGTCTCTGGTACGCACGCAGAAGGTATTTCCAGTGGCGCCAGGTGGACTTTGACCACCTGTGTGGCCTCTTCGAGGGTTTGGTCGGGATGAAATCCCGCGTTGTTGGGGTAGGGTTTTACTCCGCGTCGTCGTCGGTGAGTGAATCTGCTCCTTGTTGCGACTTCGGAACTCGGCGGGGAGGGTACGCTCCTTCTCCCTCTCGGCCGCCTCCTTCGCGAGCATTTGTATCTATCAGTTAAATTTAGTTTTTATAGTACAAGCTGCCGTACTTAATTTGAGACTAGATGGCCTTATGTGTAATTGTCCAAACATATTTATGTAACAGCTTTTAAATACACTATGAAACCTGGTTAATTGGGATCTCATTGGAATTCTAAATAATAGAGATTTCTTACTTATTCATACATTATCCAGGTCCCACTTAACCAGGATTCACTGTAATTACAGTTGAGTGGGTAGCTAGCTCAGACTAGAAGAAGAATAATTGTTAAAAATAATTGTTATTCTTTTAATCTGAGGTAGCTAGTTATTTGTTGTAACTATGTGAAATGGGTTTTGATACTTACTGGAAACACGAATGCCTTTTTTTTTTTTTTAATTCCGCGGCCCAAGGCAACTCGAATGCCTGGATTAAAAGTTGAGTAGGTAGGTAGGTACTTATTTGTGAGATATCTCGCAAATAAGTAGGTATAATTATATCAGTTATATATAGAGTGAATTTTTCAAGTGGGCTTGGATGGCCAAATCCGGAACTATAAGGAATAGCGAAAAATGCTCAAAGGAGTCACGAGCCCGATTTTGATGAAACTTAAAACCTCATCATTAGATTTTTTTAAAACCTATAATCCTAGCTGGGAATCGAACCCATTGATTTTGAAAAAAAAAAAATCACACGCTTTATTATTACACCATACGATAGTGTTGCTGTTAAGGATCAAATTCTGGGAAGTAAACGGCAAATTTAAGGAAAACTTTTAATTTTAATAAAATTCATATTTCTTGTCTGTCTCTTAGTCTCTTATCACACTGGGCATAGGCGCACGCGCTACCACTGCCTACTTGCCAGCTTGTTTCTTACAGTGTATTAAACGCGAGATTACGGTACTACTTACTAATTCCATACGCGAGATACAATATTATGTTCTACTTTCAAATTTTACCTGCCCACGAGCATCATTTAGAAGACGAAATAGTCAGTTCTGTGATTACGAACAAAATTGACTCAAAATTTACATAAAATATGAATTTTATGAAAATTCTAAGTTTTCCTTAAATTTGCCGTATATCATTACTTCTCAGAATTTGATCCTTAACAGCAACACTATCGTATGATGTGTGATAAAGGATGTGACTTTTTTTCTAAATCAATGGGTTTGATTCTCAGCTAGGATTACAGGTTTTAAAAAAATCTAATGATGAGGTTTTAAGTTTCATCAAAATCGGGCTCGTGACTCCTTTGAGCATTTTTCGCTATTCCTTAAAGTTCCGGATTTGGCCATCCAAGCCCACTTGCAAAAATCACCTGTATATCTCGTAAATAAGTACCTACCTACCTACTCAACTTTTAATCCAGGCATTCGTGTTTCAAGTAAGTATCAAAACCCATTTCACATAGTTAAAAATGATTACCCTATAAAAGCTCCAAGATGACATTATAATACGCGAATCGTGATCAACTCGTGCGCAGTTATGTAGGTACTACGTGCGTGCCCGCGCATCGCAATAACTTGAGTTGATCAAGTACGTAAGTACTTACCTAATAGTAGTACACGCATGTTGCACGTGTGACCAGTGAATAGTGGAACTAAAAGCCGGATGTCCTTTATATGTATATCGGACGTTCATTTCTGGACGGTATCAATGGTAAAGAGACCGAAAGCGGATTTCAACGGATTGTCAAACTTTTGAGAAAGTTTTTGTATAGATACACCGCATTGAAATGACTTATTATTGACCGAGTGAGCGAAGTCTATCTGTATGTACCTGTATAGGTACAGTGTTCCGGGTCCCGGGACACACAAACCCAGATAGCCCGCCGGGCTACACAAAATTTTGGACGAATCGATGTTTGTTATTACCCTTTCACACGAAAACTACAGAACGGATTTTTATGAAACAGAATAAAACATATTACTTCTTTATATCTCTGTAATGTGTTCCTATAGGATTTGGCAACGACAAAACTATTCCAAATGGAGTCCAAATGCCCATGATGCATCTCTAGAGGTATTTTACAGAAATAAAGTGGGTACCTATAGTAAAAATTATCTTAACCGCTCTGGGGATATCCTCACGAGGAGGTACCCGGTACGCCCGACATTAGATGCTAAGGCGGGTACTTAAAAATAAAAGATAAGTAGTCATCATCCACTGAGCCTTTTCCCAACCTATGTCGGCTTTCCAGTCTAACTGGGATGCAGCTGTTCGTTAGTACGACACACGCATAGTTGTTCGTATGACAAACGGGCGGAACCGACAGCTTATCTCCCCGGCACGGAGTAAAATTATTATTATTTATTTAAAACAAAAATTATGTAACTTCTAAATATTTAAGTACTGAGAAGCTATGTTGCCAATGTTTAACTGAGCCCAGTTAACAAGAAATCACATACACTAACGAAAAGAAATTCCAAACTTCACGGTCCACATTCAACATTAAAATTGCGACACATTTTCTTCACACACACATTCAAATCCAACCAGTTCATGGGTTTCTCGGTACAACAGTTTATAGTAAAATGCTTGTACAAGTGTACCATATTTGTCTCATGCAATCCGCTATATAGATATAACGGATACAGAAGTAGTCGGTCTAAGATTCTTTAGAGACAAGTTTTTACTATCTGGGTCTGTAACGTTACAATGTAGGTTGAAGCTGCAATGAGATGCAATCTAAACCCCACGTTAAATTACAGAATGGAAAGAACCTTCTATTGTGCATGGGGCCCGCTTACGGTAATAGGTTTGCCCCCTATTTCGAACCAACAAAATAATTCGCATATTTTGCGTGTATATAAGCGTGAATGTATCATGATTATTATGTAGTGTTTGTTCGTCATCTTAGCCCATTTGATGCCTACTTCTGGGCATAGGCCTACCCCAAAGAGGGGGGAGTTAAGCCTACATATATCACGCTGGGCAGACGCGTTTTGTATGTGTGTTTGTATCGAGTTTTCCTAGCGCTAGTTACCCTGCAGGTAGCAATTGTCTCACTTGTTGGGTGCACAAACTCTGATAAGATTAAGGCTAGACGGCGGAGTTCGATTTTGTTGCGCTCGTGGCTGGTGGCTTTTTAGGTTACCTCTGGCGCTCCGCAAAAATCGGGTTCCCAGATACTCACATACCGAACAACGTTTCTTGTCCTGCACCTGGAGCTAGTTAATAATAACTAGTTCTTCTGTGCGGGACTATCAAGTAATCAAGCATTACCTTGCCATTGGCGAAATCATCGATGAACATCGATAGAGCCACGTTTTTTAAAAAAAAGAAGATGGATAGACGGCGAAGTGTACGACCGAGCATATATTTATATACATTATAGGTACTTATCTTAGAGACTAGACTCTGTCTGATTAAGCTAAAGAAAATTATTGCACACTTTTAGCAATAATATTCTCTTAACCAACTC
This sequence comes from Nudaria mundana, assembly GCA_963556515.1. Lineage (NCBI taxonomy): Eukaryota > Metazoa > Arthropoda > Insecta > Lepidoptera > Erebidae > Nudaria > Nudaria mundana. The sequence goes on along the minus strand of OY748291.1, from coordinate 19,532,181 downwards.
AAAGCAACTAAAAGGCAGTATAATATGTACAGGTGCGGCAACAGCGCAGTGTTACGGTTCAGTGCGGGTCATCGCCGTCACAGCTGAGAGAAATGGCTACCGGCGCGTGCGCATGCTGTCGTGTAGTTTTTATATTTATTACATGGGCTACACATGGCCCTTTGTTGTACGTAACGGACTAGGGAAGAGAAAGTTTGATAAAATATGAAAATAAATTATAAACTTAATCTAAAGCTAAAGAACTTGTAATCTCAGGAACAAGGTCGAATTAAAAAAAAAAATATTGCATAGTTCATTTATCGAGGAAGGTTACAATAACATCACGCTACGACTAATAGGAGCAGAACAGCAATGTAAAATGACTATAGTATTAAATTATATAAAATTACCTAAAATTATATAAAATTACCGTATAAAATTTTAAATTCGATTTAGTTATTGCTGAGATTACGACGTTCAACCAAACATACTCTTCAGTTGTATAAAACTAGTCTAGATTACGCTCCAACTAATAGGAGTAAGTGACGTAGCAATGAGAAGTGATGCAAGCCGAAATTCCTTTTCTTCTAGCTTCCGTTGCGTGCGCGTTTTACTTAACAATTCTGGATTTCTATTGAGTTAGAATTCGACACGAACGAAATCGCGGACGTCCGCTAACAAATTAGTTATAATTAGTACATTACGCAAAGGGGACCGTCCACAATCTTAGAGACAAGCCAGCACCTCTACTGCTAATGCTACTGACAAACACAAAAGTTCCCGGTAAGCGGCAAAAGAATCCGTATTGGTCTTGCGTTTGGAAGACGTAAGTGCGATCTTCGGCCACACACAATAGGTAGGCATAGGCACCTACTGACGTGAACTCACTTTCAACATAAGGATTTTTTTTTTATATTTTTGCGATATACTTTTTAAAAAGAAACACAATAAGTGGGCGTATAATATGCCTATTTTTACCTTTTCTGGGAATAGACGTTATTGTAATATACTTAATATATGTTATTAACTGCGGTCACAGTATTGCCATGACCCACCACCTGTTCGGTCACAGCTCACTGAGGCCACCCATTGTATCGTAAGTCAAGGTGTGTCCAAATCTAACCAACGACGTTACCTATATGTAATTTCAAAAATACGAATCAGTTAATTGCGGTGCGAAGATGACTTGCGTCCTGAAGATTTTGATATAAAGACATTTAACAGTTTGTCTAACTAAATGGTAGTAAATCTTACATAGCCGATAATCAAAGAGTATTTCTGTGCAATATTCGTGTAAAATGGTAGGTAAATCTTGCTTTGCCTGTAATCAAAGAATACTGGCGATCATGAAGTTAAAACCTAACAAATATTATTACTTAATACATATTAAGGGACTAAATTGACATAACATTGGAGGGGAAGTTGCACGGTTGAATGACAACTTACGTGTCAACTCCCAGCCCTTCGGCCAACCACATTCATCCCATGATATGGCAGTTTATAGGTCTGCCAGGGAGCGGCTCTTAACTCCTTTCGACCAATAAAGGTCCAATATTAGACCGAGCGAGCAAAGCATCTACATTGGACAATTTTGCTATCGTCCGCGTGTCTGTCTGTATGTCATCAGATTCATCAGTATCTACTCTATTCCACCTATAGGGGCTCAGGAAATAATATTGAATGTATTACCTATATTTTCTGCCCATTCCATACACAAGCAGATATCAAATATTGGATAGAATCAGGCGTTACCTGGCGAAAATCCATGACAAAGTAATGGTAAGTAAGAGAAACGAGGCATTCTCAAGACTGTCTCAGAGAGAAGCTGTTCTCTCTGAGACAGTCTCGTTTAGAGGTGAAACATTTGTCGACGTTTTAATGTCTTATATTTTTTGCGAGAATGATGCAATTATTTTGAAAAGTTTGAACATCTTACTTACCATTACTTTGACAAGCAGATATGTACATAATTGTTTTCATAACACTCGCGTCATCCGTGTTTACATCTCTTGTCCAAATTTCCTTGCTTTCGTGATCACTATTGTGTCTGCTGGGATTAAACATCTTGTGACTATCACAAGACTTGTAGGTACCTACTTACTTAAATATATCTAGAAATGCGTGTATGAAGATAGTTATGAAAGTGGAAGAAGCAAAAGAATTATGCCAGGATCGTAGCAAGCGGATTTCCATAGTATCTGCCTACCCCCATGGGAAAGAGGCGTGACAATATGTATGTATCTATAAATATAATGATGATATTAGATTATAGAATAATGAAATTCATTCAAACAAGAAGAGTGTCGTCTGCCGATGAGGGGAATACCCGTTCTCTGCCGTAGTGAAAAAGGTTGTATAGTAATAATAATAAAATTTCTTTATTTTTCTCTCTCACATAGTCGATGTTGAGTACAAAATCATAACAGACATTAGGTATTACAATCTATGTGAGAGACTGGTTTCCGTACTAGGATATGAATACCTGTCTATTACCACAGATATAAGAATACTATAACAGATTAATCAGCCTCTCCTAACTCTGGGCAGCAAATACCCAGGTATATTTATTAAGTATATATTTGAAACTTAAAACTTAAAAATTTGTGTGAGGTAAAAGGTAAAAGGTTCTTTTATTTTTATTTTTACAAAATATAAAAAATAGGAAAGAAAACAAAATAAGTGTGTGTGTTTGTGTGAGTCTGTGTGTGTGTGGGGTGTGTGTGTGTGTGTGTTTGTGTGTGTTTGTGTATATGTGTGTGTGTGTGCGTACGTGTGAAAATCGGAAGCGCTGGGTTTGACATAAGGGATAGGTGAAAAAGAAGACATCTGTTTAAGAAGGAACATGTAGAAAGCTCTCTGTTTCCTCATACGTTAGGGACTTCAGCCAGTTTGAAACAGTCTTTTTGCATTGATATTTGTTGAAGTGGTGCAATTCTCTATTTATTTTATTGTAAAGGTACACTCCCAGGAAACCAAAGAATTTGCCTGAAGCAGCTGTCTTCCAATGTTTTTCAAAGTGGTAGATTCTACACCGCCTTTTTTGTGAGATAGTGTGGGGAGGTTCATGAGGGGCTATTGAGTGCTGCCTAAGGATGGTTTTTAAGATATATGTTTGGCGTACAGTCGGCACATCCGAGAGATGGTAAAGGTCCCTGGTGGGGTACAGAAAAGGCAAGGATAAACTTACCTTAAGAACTGCTCTTTGGGCTCTTTATACCATCCATAAGTTGGTCTTGGATGTTCCTGCCCATACTGTGATACAGTAATCTATTATGGGTTGGCAAAGAGCTTGGTAAACCATTTTAATTACATTTTTGTTAGCACATTGGCGCAGATTTTTGAAGATGAAGATTATATAGTTTACGAGTTCTGGAAGAGAGTATTTCTAAATGATGGTTGAAGCTTAGGGAATTGTCAATCATGATACCAAAATTTTTAATGTAGGAGGTTCTCTCTAAATTACGACAAACACTAGGCCAAGTGTATCAATTTTTGACAACTTTATAAAATGACGATGAAGTACTCGTAATTAATGGTTGGTTTGATACATACTTAATACAATGGAGACGAAATAATAAATTTTATGAAAAACTGCAATAATGTGCAACAATTTTCTTTTAATAGGAGACACACTCAAAATAGCAAATTTACTTTTTTGCCTATTACGAAGAGGTTTTCCATACCGCCTCATTGGGCGCTTACATTCTTACCTTAAAGTTACTGCTGCTACTTACGATATCGTGTGTCGCTATCGCGCAATGTGAAAACACCCGTAGTCAGTTTAGTAACCATATCATACCGTGACTTATTGGTTCGTGAGGGGACCCCAGCTCCCATAGACTTAGGATACCTACCTACTTCTATCCCAGCTCTCCTGACTGTCTGCATGTTTTAAGGTTACACACAGCCTTATTAGTGAAACGGTTGACACGTATCTATCTATCCCAGATCTTCATGAGACTTGTTAATAACAGTTTTAATAATCTGTATTCGTCACAAATGTTATCTTTGATAAAATGCCTTCATTAAGCATGTCTCTCTTTCATTCACTTAGTCTTATACTCGAGATAGCGCTCACGTAACAATCAAATACCAAGGATGGAGTTAATTATTTTAAGGAAGTAATATGAAGTATTCAAGTAAAGGAATCCCTATCTCTCGATCTATTTATCTTGTTGTAGCCCTAAAAATCCTACTTGTCTAACTACAGAACTTCGATATGCCCAATGCTGTGGAGGTCAGATAGCAGTCGCTTCAAGTAGAGTATCGAAGTTCAGCGGCATCGCGTTTACACTGGAAACCTGCCAGTTAGGAAAATTCAGTGGATGATGAAGATTACAAACGAAAATTCTAATAAGTAGGTCAAGGTACCTATGCTTTATCAGGTACTTAGTTTGAGGATAAATGGCTTTGTTAAAATGTATTTATATTAAATTGTATTACAGCCTAAAATCTTCCTCGAGAACCTCGAAAACAGCATGAAAATCGGTGTAATAATTGTTGAATTTATCGCGAATAGACAGACGCGGCGGACTTTGTTGTAGGTTTAGAATTGCGGAGTTAGATTTCTGTAGAAATCGGTAACATTAAAACTAATCCTCACGTGTCTAGTGAAGCACTTGTGTTTATAAGTACCATTATCCGTACATTATCATTCTAATTTCTTAGAGTACCCATTCATAAGATTTTAATCTAAACACATAGTTTATTAGTTAAGTATGGTATAAAATATAAAAAACTTTCTAAAACTTTTTCAGAACGTGGCAACACCACACGTGGCCAGATTACATCTGATAAGCACCAAATTTCGCTCTCTAGCGTCGCATGCGCAGTGAAAAGTACCTATTTAATATACGTCACAATAAAGGCTACCGGAGACGATAAATTGTATCTTTATAACTCGACTGTATCTGCATGAATTAAGGTTTATTTTTATATACGTGCTTGACGTGAGACTTGACAATAAAATGTATCGTCTATATAACCGGTCTGGTTTGTATTCAACTGACATTACATGACCCATATCAAAACGTGATGGCGTATTATCCACAGTAAATTGTATTTTTTTCTCAAGAACATTTAATTTTATGGCCGGAAGGTTGTGACTTTTGATTTAAGGTTCTTTTTAATATACTTCCTTCATTCTTCACTTAAACTCACTTTCGTTTCTACTTGTTTTAAGTGAATACAAAATACCAACATACTATAGAGTAATTACCCAAATAAAGTATCCTAAAAGATCTTGCCAGCTTTTGATATTTAAGAAAAAGAAACTCCTAAAAAGATAATTAATGACATAATAAAGGTGAAAGAACTTGAAAAACACATAGGCACAGAATAGGGAATAGTACTTACATACAGAACTTGCACTCCGACGTTAATTAAAGCATATTCTTTTGTTTACATAATACATCATTCGAACGTTAGGGTTGTCAGGAAAGTACTAGCATAATTTGACCAATAATTATGACGTGAACTCAATATCAACTTTATGGTCAATACCGTATCATAAATAAGAGACAACCCTTACTGACTTACAACTTCAAGTTGTCGCTGACGTCACGTATTTTTTTGCGATTGTTAGGCGAGTGACATGGGTAAGAGTTATAATTTACTAACATGTAACTGTTGAAGTAAAAACTTGCATCTATGTTACAACCTTTAAAAGTTTGCACAACTAAGCCAAATTAATAACAACAAAGATAAAAATTATACTTAACACAGTGAGAACACGTCTACAATTCTTATCTCCTCGCTAAAATGAGTTGTGCAATCATAACAAAGTGACTCGATCAGATGCACGACTCAGGCTGCGTCACAATAGGTACATACCTATATTCTATTATATTTGTAGCTTCTCTATTTTTAAGTCCGCGGCCCAAGGCCCCGGCCTCCACTATTGCCGAGCGCAATCGGAAGTATTTCCAGGGGCACCCGGCGGACTTTGGCCACCCGTGTGGCCTCTGTCTGTGGTTGTGTCAAGTTTTATCCTACGTCTCGGTGAGTGAATATGCGTGGTCTCAGCCCTGCAGCAAAAATTATAGGATTCTATTTAGTATATGTAACAGATATTACATTATACTAATGTGAATTGTGAATAGTACCTAATAGTAGTTACCATAGAATCTCCGCGCGTCGTAAGTTAAATAATATTATCAGTAGGTACCTATCTCTGTTCAGGTAGCGTGCCGAATTTTTTGACAGGCTAACTTATTATCCAAACAAATATATTTCATCAGGGTTATTTTAATGTGAAGGCGATACAAACTAATTATCATTTATTACCACTGATGAATGTCACTGGGCAAGTTGACGCGGACTCTGCGTGATGCATTCATATAGGTAGGTAGTATATATGCAACATCGTGAAATAGTGATAAACACTTTTTTGTCATGTGGTTACAATTTAAAAATATAACTATCGGACGCCTACTATTCTGTCTGGATACAAAAATTAACGAAGATAGTAGCCGAATATATGCATGGTCTCAATCTATTTACGAACCAATTTAAATCAATCTATAGATCGGACCAGGCGTTAAAGTGACCTAACAGAGTTTATAGGTAATTGTCTCATGACGCAATTACTCTTGGTATTTTGCCCGTATTTAGGTAGATACGAAAAACGAAATTGTATAAAATTTAAGAAGAAAAATTAAATTTAAACTATGTATAAGTACCTTTCTTTTTTGACGTGCTTTTTATACTGTACACAGGATCATACTCGTACATGAAAGACGTTGCCCGAATTCGCGTACTAGAACCATTGATTACATTTGTTTACGGGCAAACGACCTTGCGCCTGCGAATGTGGGATCCTTAGATCATGGCCAAAACAAAATCTGGACTTCGGGCTAGCGACCAAGTGTAGGTAATTGCGCCATCATATTATAATATAATACCTCGCTATTAAACGTGGTAACGTAGCCAGCATTCTGGGAACCTTCCCAATCAATTATTACGCGAGTTTCTTATAAATATCGTAACATTAATATATATTTTTTTATTTATACTTTATGTACATCGTAGAATCAAACATCACATTAATATATTTAAAAAAATGCACAAAGGCGTGCTTAAGTCAAAAATGTCTTTTCCAGCAGACCTTATAGTTTACAGGATATATATCATACATAGCAGAGAAGAGAAGTTAAACAAAACAAATCATAGGGTAGAAAGGGTAGAGAATACAAATAAATACTTACTATACCTACAAAAAAGACAAAATTAAATATAAAGACGTACACACTTAAATCTAAAAGAGAAACAGTTATTTACATACAAAAATCAAACACAAATATGTATAAAAACGAAATAAGGCATTACCTACTATTTCGGAAGTGTTCCCGAACTCGTCTCTTAAAAATATCCAACGAAAGGCTCGCACGTATATCATGTGGAAGCGAGTTCCATAGTCTGACAGCTTGAATATATAGTAAAGGATTCGTCATAGCGACTAGAGGAGTGGGCAGGAGTTCGAAGGAGAAGGGAAGAAGAGACGCGACATTCTCTGTCTCGAGGCACCAAATACTCAAAGCGTTCACGCAGATAGGTTTGAGAATTAGGATTGTGAAGGATAGTATACAGGAAAGACAGAACGTGAGCATTACGGCACTGCCGAATCGGAAGCCACCCCAATCTACGCCGGAACTCAGATACATGATGCCCATTTTATATTTCATCTTGTTCTTTCCTTCCTAAGGTTTCCTGGAAGAAATCGCTCTACGCGACTCTCTTTGTACATATCTTTTTACAGTTGTTTACCTACATTTTGTGATATTTACTTGATGTACAATAAAGAATATTTGTATTGTATTGTACTTCTTAAGATTAACGCCCAAGCAAACTCTTCAACTTCATAATGTTATTATAGGGGGAAGTCCCCTAAACCCGGACGGCTCCTAAATCCGGACAGTCATTGAACTAGTCTGAAGAAGCACTCCCAATTTGTTGCTTTTTTATTTTTATTATTCCATAAGCGTCCGATTCTCGGGGATTTCCTCTGACCTTTATACCTATTAAAAGAAGACCTATTTTTACATCATAGCAGTCAACAGTCTCATCAACCATCATCATACTTATCTTTCATCCATTCATCATTCCAACAAACTTATATCTATTGAATGGAATCAGGCGTTACCTGGCAGTCCATGATAAAACAATGGGGTAAGATGTTGAATTTTTATATAATTGCACTAATTTCGTTAAATAGAAGACATTAGATATAAACGTTGACATATATGTTTCACCTATTATATATATATATGTATATGTCTCAAAGAGAACAGTTGTTCTCTTTGAGACAGTCTTGAGAATGCCTCGTGAATAGGTGAAACATATGTCAACGTTTATAATGTCTTCTATTTGGTGAAATTAGTGCAATTATATAAAAATTCAACATCTTACCCCATTGTTTTAAACTTATATCTTATCTTATTATTTCAATTCTCCTGCATGCATACTATCCCACATTGAGAATACATGTTCTCAGTTCTATTGATCGTGTAAGCATTACTCGTGTTACAGAGCTGAGCAGTCTTAAGGCTTCACCCTGAATGTCTGACATCTGTATAATTGCAATAGGAATAAACCATACCTTCTGCAATTTTATCAGGAATTTAAGCGTAGTTAAGATTATTTATTATCATCACATATATTTAGTACTAGCTGTTGCTCGCCTTCGTGTTATAGCTTTCTTGATCACCAGTTACTGATTTATTATGTATAGCTGTTGAGCGATATTGTATCTTAAGATAAAATATTATAGTATCTTAGCCGTGTGCAGCGCCCCTTAGTGAACTCCACTGCGGGTGACGTAACCTACGACAAACTTATTATTTGCGGTTGGTAATCGGGTGTCGGGATCGAACCTCAAAATTAAGTTTGTTTTTTATTGTTTATACTTTTCCGGGATAAAAAGTACCCAGTGTGGTGCCCAGGATATTAAAGAATAATTTTAGCAAGTTTCATCGTAATCGAACTAGTAGTTTTTGCGTGATGCGTGAACAGAGAGACAAAAATTTATTTAATCACATTTTTTAGTTCGGTGTCGGTCTAGTAACACCCCCTGCCATTTATTTTTTTGATATTTTCAATGTACAGAATTTTCACTTCTACAGATTTATTATAAGTATGATTTATTATAAGTATAGATAAAACAAAATCGCCCAATCTCTAAGTAAGCGGCTTTCGCCAATGGATAGAGTGGTTCTCGAGGAAGGTTTTTGTGTATTTAATTTGTCAAGCGGGCGTCCGTTAGTTACCTATAATTAAAGGGTGATTTTGAGCGTGTATACTTTATACATGAAACAGTAAATAATAAAATTTAAAAGGAACCACCTTCCAAACAAAACAAGATTTTTTAAATCGGTTAGATTGTCTTTCGGTAAACTTAGAAAGGAAGAGTTCTGAGGAAATGAAAACCTTATTTTCTTTATATTTAGCCTAGTATTCCACTCAGTTTCGACCCAGACCCAGTAAAGCTATTTGAGCTTAAGATCCAGTCAAAGCAAATAAATCACTCCAACCATTTTTACGTGATGTAGTGAATGTATAAAAAATAAACTTAAAAACAAGTTACCTACAGTTGTCACTTATTTAGTTGCCTCGAGTCAGTTTTTTTAGTTATGAATGTTAAAAGTACCATTTCGCATCGTTCATAAAATAAAAGCCGAATAAAAAAAGCACGTCCAAAATTGACACAACGATCAAATTACCGAAATGGGACAAAATAATTGTCGGAATGGGACCAAATAGAAATGGGAAATGGGAATTAGTAGCTTTCAATTAAAAAAAACTCAAAATCAGTTCATCCAGTCCAAAGATGAGGTAACAAACATGAAAAAAACCTCCTTTTTTTTAAGTCGGTTGAAAATACAAGTCATTTTGTTCCGAAGTGGAATAATACAGAACGTCCGTCCCCTTGCAGCTATGGGGTCCGCGTTCCCAGTGAAAGTTGTTAATATAAACAAAATGTAATTTTACGATGCAGCCCACGTCCAGCCTACTGTTTGTAAATTGGGACATTTCAACCGACATTCCTGCAGGTACAGGAACGAGTAGCTACTGTTTCTAGCCGACTTCAAAAAAGGAAGAAGTTCTTAATTTGACTGTTTTTTTTTCGTTTCTTAATTAACAATGCGTAACGTACAAAATAGCACAATAAAACCACAGAGGTTTGTCCTTATGCTAACAAAAATGATTTTACATACAATTATGTCAACTAGTCCGACTAGCCCGAGTCGTAGTGTCAACTAGTCCGAGACGCCCAGGACTTTAATTGGCTGTGCCTTAGCGGCTGGCACGTAAGATTTTGTTGCTTTTCATTAACATTCGCAGGGCAACGGGTTTCAAGTTAGTTTTTCAAAATTACAATATAGCTGCTACTTTTTATCAAATTAATTAGGCCATTTTAGACTTAAACCCATTATAAATGTGCCCGGTGACGGCAATAGGCTTGCCCCCTATTACGTGGGACCAAAAATACTGGCAAATTGTGGGTGTGTTATGCACCTCTGCCTACCCCTTCGGGGATATAGGCGTGATATGTGTGTGTGTACATATAATGTCCTATTAATAAATAAGCTTACTAAAGAAGATTTATTTACAATAAGAATTACAATATACATAATTATATACTAAAATATTTACGTTACAAAATATCGTTTAAAAAATCCCCCGCGTCATTGCCTACTGGGAAGGTTTCCAGAATGCTGGCTGTGTTGCCACGTTGGATGGCGATACTTACTTATTCTTTGGGCCAGAAAATTGCCAGCATTCTGGTCCTGAGAAGCATCGATTAAGCGTATAGCAATGTCTCTATAAAGTCGGCGAGCACTCGGACTCATGACCCCAGTGTCTCAACCCCAAACGGTTCAAATATGTAATCACCTGCTAGGTTAGCATATTTACGCCGTTGAAGCTTACTTGAACATCTTAAAACAACATAATATGTATATCTTGTTTGTCGAGATCTGCATACACAATAAATAACAAGCCTTGTGAGTCCGAAAATAATTATGTTAGGACAATTCACACAACGCCATCTAGACAATTTTATTGGTTAGAAAATACACATCTTTCTTTATAATATTAGTATGGACTACTATAGACTCATGTCGCTTTTAGGGTTCCGTGCCCAAAGGGTAAAACGGGAACCCTCTTCTTCTTCGTCTTGCGCTGTATCTCATGAACCGTTATAGTTAGAAAGTTGAAAATTTCACAGATTATGTATTTCTGTTGCCTCTATAATAACACATATTAATAAACAGAATATAATAAATATTTAAGGGGGCTTCTCACAACAAACGTGTTATTTTTTTCTTTTTTGGCCGGTGTTTTTAATTATATTATTAGGTAACTAAGTCGCAGTTCTAACTCTCGTGTCAGTTATTCATTAAATAATATTATATTGTGTGTCGTTGAATAGGAAAAATTTACTACTTTTTTATATATTTCATCTCGATTACGTAATTCATTCTCATATACTCGATAGTATTATTACAATCGACGTAATAATGATGACGTCACGGCTCGTTGAAATCTTTTGTAGGTGACGTTAGAAGTTCATTATTTCTACTGGTCAAAGTCGAAGTTTTTTTAATTATTATATTACTTTGATAGTTCAATAAATATTGGATAAAATACGGTGATTCTGATTTATAGACGTCTGGCTACTTACGGTCTTCTAAATTGTCACTTACCGAGACATTAAGAGCCATTTATCACACTTCCAAGTAAAAAAGATATTGTCTGAAATAATACACGACAAAAATTGACATAACAACCGACTTCAAATTATCGAAATGGGACCAAATAATTGTCGGAATGGGACCAAATTGAAATAGGACTTGGGAAGTATCTTAGATTAAAAAAAAACAAAATCGTTTCACCCGTCTATAGATAGGAGATAGATAGGAAACTCTTTATTGTACACCAAAATAAAAATAAACTAGTTATCACGGCGAACTTTGTATCGCCTTAAATATAAAACAAAAAATATAAAAAAAATATATATAAAAATGAAAAAAAAAAAGAATATTTTAATATTTCATGCAAATGTATGTAAATTGCAAAACGCGACGGACGGACAGACTGACAGACAGACAGACAAATTGTCGTATTAAATATATAGATAATAGATCCCAGAAATTGTTATGTACAATGGGCGGCCTTATCGCATACAGCTATCTCTTCCAGGCAACCTTTGGATGGACTAGAATGATGTTCACTGATACATAACAAAAACAAAATATATATACATAATACAGTAAACAAAATAAACTTATGGAGCTGAAGATGACAAATAGTGGTCCTTTACCTCAGTCTAATTTCCACTGGGTCGAATTTCCAATTACCACAGGAGGTAACAAACATAAAAAAAACATATAGTCGAATTGAGAACCTCCTCCTATTTAGGAAGATGGTTGAAAATTGCTATCGGTATGTTGCCTTTCGAGTTTAAAATAATAATATGAAGACAGAAACTATAATTTCTAATTCGAAATCTTGACAGAAACCTACAAATACTCGTACGAAAACTTTCGAGATGATATAACCGACCAATAAAACAAGTTATCGATATAATACGCACCAAGTCAGCAGGGAAACTGGTCACTGTGGTAAACTTCTCTTGTTGCCATGTCACAACAAACGATTAAATAACTAGTCTACAGCCGTAATAGTCCGAAACGTCCCGGACTTTAATTGGCTGTGCCATAGCGGCTGTCACGTAAGATTTTGTTGCCTTTCATCAACATTTAATCGCAAGGCAACGGGTTTCAAATTTTTTTTTCAAAATTTCAAAATTGCTGCTCTTAAATGTATTCAGCCATTTTGGACATACATGTGTGCCCGGTGATAGCAATAGGCTTGCCCCCTATTACGTGGGACTAAATGTACTGGCAAACTGTGGGTGTGTAATGCACCTCTGCCACCCCTTCGGGATATAGGCGTCATATGTGTCTAGTACAGCCATCGTAGACTTTAGTCTATCAATAGATCCAACTAATGAAATTGCAGAATATTTCAGAAATTACTACGTGACTGAAATTTCCTGTGATACCATTGGTTGGATCTATCGATAGACAAGTCTACGCTGGCTGTGGTAAACCTGCTAATGGATTAGAGATCAATATTGTTTATGACTTTCTATGAGAACTTATTGCACCATTGTTCGAGTCGAAGTATTACAAAAAGTGCTAAGAACAATAAAATTGCGAGTTTCATTTTCAATACTCGACCTCGAGCGTTATGGCGATTGGTATTTTCAACTGACATTAATAAAGCAAGTTCTTACAATACATATATGGTTTTAAATAGATTTGGGTACAAATCAGTCATTTATAAATGGAATTGGGTGACTCTTTTTTATTTCAGACTAGCGGACGTCCACGTTACCACCGGATCGGATCGTATTTTAAGGCATATTTCTATGGTCCATAGATTAAGTTTTATAAGACCTTACTTATCTAATTGTTGCCTGAAAATTAAGACTCAATAATAATAATAAAAACCTTCCTCGAGAGCCACTTTATTCATTAGTGAAAGCACCATGATAATCGGTGCAGTCGTTTTTGAGTTTATTGCGAACAGATAGACGATGACTTTGTTTTATATTTATGTCAGATTGGTTCAAGATAAATTAACACGTTACACTGAGTCAGTTTAGTGTGTTGTATCATTACGAGTTACAAAATATATTCGTCTTCGTATGTAAATAATTTGCAGAAGTAGGTTTTAATTAAACTTGCAATAAAAAATCTTATAAGAATCATTAATTCCGCATATATCATTCGTTATTCTAACTTTACAATTAATGACTTAAAAAAAATAGGATAGACTTTATAGTCGGCACAAATAGCTAATTCAGAAACAGAATATAAAAATGTACATTCGTCATAAACTTGGACTCTTACGGAGTGTAAGTATATAACGGTCAATCGCCTCATTTTGAGGAAGATATTTTATACTTAATATTGTCGGCTGTCTAACGGATGCATTACTGTTGTGAAATTTCAACAGCTCGTCTACAAGTGCACTCATATTAATTTAGTGATGGACGTTACTGTTTAAAGACAATAACCTACATTCTATCATCATGACTTACAATAAATATCTATCGTTATCGTATGAAATCTAATTAGAATCTCGTGAGATTAAATCTTTAGTCTTTATAGATTGTCAATCATATTTTCTTCTTTGTTATCCGTTATAAAACTAACAGGATTTGAAGTAATAATGTATTATTTTAGTAAGTACCTAACATGAGCAACACCAGCTCATCCGACAAAGGTAGGTGTCATAATTCACGTGTAAACACCGCTACGGGCTACGTGGACCGAGTTCTCGCGTTCTAAATGTAGAACAATGCGCATACGAGTCTATTCTTCATAGAATTACAAAACCTATTTATAAAAATATAGTTGTTATGTACAAATAATTAGACAGTCATCTGACTAGTAAACATCCAAGTCATATTGTCACGTTTGATGAAATTTACCGTTAAGATCCGCTGCTGAGTGGTTGTCGGTCAAATTCCGGAGTTGGTCCACCTCATATCACAGACACAAACACTGTTTGATTAACTATCACTATAATAAGATCACAACACGATCACCTATGATACCCGTACATTTCGTCGGTCGCGGTTCTGATGGTTGTATGCGAGCGAGGGCCGCGTCGGCGTCGTGCGCATAGGACCAGTGCGACAGAGCGTGAATCTTAACCTACCTGCTGCGCTTGCGTGTCGCCTGTCTACGGCCCGCCACCCGCCGGTTGAGCGCCCCTGCTACATCGACACTAACCGCCGCCATGTTTTATACAACCTCTTTATCATAACCTTTCTCCATTGACTAAATTATACCATATATGTTCTTCTTATAAATCTTTACTGCTGAAATAAATAAACTCATTCAATGATTATAACTTGTATATTAACTCGTAAATCGATGCGAAGATAAGCGTAAAAGCCTTAATCTGTTTTACCGATCGATAGCGACGCCATCTTTGAATGAGGCTCTAAACCTTTTAGTTCTTTAGTTTGCTTATAGATCACGAGATCGTCCTCGGGCGACTAATTATTATGGAGAGCTAATTACAAAAACGTTTTTATTAATTTCGTATTTCAGAATGGTTATAAGGTAAAATGGGTTTCAACTATCACTAACACAAATGAAGTCAATTAATTAGCCTCAGACTTTTAATAGTTATAATGGTAGGCGCTAGATGACGCCACATCTTACTTAATATCCAAGTAAGTATACGATACGTAAGGAGCACACATACATACACAAAACTATGACTTTATCCCCGAAGGGGTAGCAGAGGCTTTTATTACGTCCAGAGTTTCTTTATTGGTCCCACACAACAGAGTCCGTAGCCGTTTCCAGGCACTTGGGGTTACTTGCCAGAGCCTACTCCGTCTGTAAATACCTAGGTGAACCGCGTGCATGATAGGCTTGATCCCCGGATATATTGATCACCCAGCATAGTTTCTGGTTGCTAAGAGCTAAAAATTGGACCTCCATGATCGGGGCCTAAAGACGATGGATTAGCAATCCACTGTCCATACAGAAACAGGCTAGAAGGGCTGCGTACTGTGGGGCTTCACCCCACGCACGCCTTTACTCACCGACGCGGGATAAAACCCGACCCTAAAGATGCGGGGTAGCACCCAACCACCATGCAGCAGCCACACAGGTGGACAAGGTCCGTCGGGCGCCACTGGGAATTCCCTCAGTGCTTACCGGAGGCGTTCGGCAATGGGGTCACAATTGGATTAGAAGACATTGATAAGTAGTTAGGTACCTACCAATAATATCTCATTAACTTCTACAACTTTCGACATAGTAAGTACTTCAACTTTACTCACAGTTGTGATTGTGACTATTGTCTAAAATAGATATCAAATAAACCCATTATAGGATGTTACCTCTAAAAACAGGTATCTGTTTAAAACAACGATAAACTTTAAAAAACTAGATTCACTGACGTAACTATTGGAACTGTTTGAATCATAATCAAATTACCGCTGACCTTTTACCTTAAGAATATTATAACGCACGTGCGGAGAGAATGGTAGGATATAGTTACTTCAAACGGATATATTATTCAACGTATAGTTGCTCCAGTATTACATAGTTCTATTGTAATTTATACATTTATTTTAAATGAATAGGCTCCGTAATTAGGTAGGTACTGAACCGATTTTGAAATTTCTTTCACTGATATGAAGCAACATTATCCGTGAGACATAGGCTACATTTAATCCCGGTAATGTTTTCCCACGGGAATCGGGAACAAGAAAACTATATCACGCGGGAAAAACCACACAGCTAGTCATGTATAACACACACACACACACATATCACGCCTATATCCCGAAGGGGTAGGCAGGGGTGCATTACACACCCACAATTTGCCAGTATTTTTGGTCCCACGTAATAGGGGGCAAGCCTATTGCCGTCACCGGGCACATTTATAACGGGTTATTTTTTTTTTTATAAAATAATTTGAAACCCGTTGCCTTGCGATGAAATGTTGATGAAAGGCAACAAAATCTAACGTGCCAGTCGTGCCAACATCATAGTTATAAACAATGGGGTAAGATGTTGAATTTTTTATATAATTGCACTAATTTCGCTGTTCTCCCGGAGACAGTCTTGAGAATGCCTCGTGAGTAGGTGAAACATATGTCGACGTTTATAATGTCTTCTATTTAGCGAAATTAGTGCAATTATATAAAAAAAATCAACATCTTACCCCATTGTTTATCATGGATTTTCGCCAGGTAACGTCTGATTCCATTCAATATCATAGTAATAATTAGATAGGTACTAAAAAAGGGTCAACTCGGAGGTGGCTAGGAGCAACTGTGGGATGCGGGGTGGCGTGTATGGTAATGCATCGGCTTTCGACTCCGGAGTCTCGGGTTAGATTCCCGGGTCGAATTCAATATTTGTGTGATCCACGAATGTTTGTTTCGGAGTTTGGGTATTTTCTATGTATCTTATGTATGTATTTAGAAATATATAATATAATAAATATATAAGTATGTTTATCAGTTGTCTAGATCCCATAGCACAAGTTTATAGCTTAGTTTGGGCTAGATGACGTTGTGTGAGCATGTCCAACAATATTTATTATCTTTATATATATAATTCTACTGTACGTGTGTATGCAATTGAACTCCTCCTAAACGGCTGGACCGATCGTGATGAAATTTTTTGAGTGTGTTCAAGGGGATGCGAGAATGGTTTAGATTCACAATTGTGTTCTTGTTTTTTTTTAGCAGACCCGACAGACGTTGTCCTGCAAAAAAAAAGAAAAAAAGAACCAAATTGTGAATCTAAACCATTCTCGAATCCCCTTGAACACACACAAAAAATTTCATCAACATCGATCCAGCCTTTTAGGAGGAGTTCAATTACAAAGTCTGTCGGGTTCGCTATCTTCTTTATGTATATAATTCTACTGTACGTGTGTATGTCACTGAACTCCTGAGAAGCAGTAGCTTTAGGTCGCGGATCGGTACATCCAGTCGAAAGATATGAGTAAACAAACATAAAAAAATAGAGTCGAATTGTCTACCTCCTCCTTTTTGTCGGCAGGTTCTCAATTTCTAGATGAGGTTGGATGGAGCTCCTGAAATTGGAAAGATGACTATCAAATCAAATCACCTAAACGATACGCCTCATAGACTCATATCCATTGCTGCGGGCGTCTCTGGTGACCCCACCTGTGTGGCCTATTCGGGGGTTTGGTCGGAATGAAAATCCCGCGTCGTTGGGGTTGGATTTCATCCCGCGTCGGTGAGTGAATCTGGTTGCGTGCTATGGGACAAAGGCCCGTCTAGCCTGCTTCTGTAAGGATGGCGGGTAGCTATCCCGAGGTCGATGGTCCTGGGCGTAGATGAGTCTGCGGCGCCATGGCCGCTGACTGCAGAACTCAGCGGGGAGGGTACGCTCCCTCTCCCTCTCCGCCGCCTCCTTCGCGAGCATGACTTGCTCGCAGAAGGACACGACCACGTTCCACCTACTCGCGCTGGAGACCATGGCTTGGAGCATGGTTTCCAGCAAGAGGATATCCATACCCAAACCCACTACGAGGTCCCGGCGCTTACTCGCCCACGCTGAGCACTCCACCAACGTGTGGAGTGCGGTGTCGTCATAGGAAACCCTGCAGTGTTGACACCGGGGTGTGACCTCACGATGGATGCGAAACAGATAGCTACCGAAGCATCCATGCCCGGTAACGATCTGCGTCCCACGATACGTGAGGTCACCATGCCGCCTCTGCAGCCACTCGTCCATGATCGGTCTTACCGCCGCGATTACGGTGGTTCCCCACTTTGGTTGCTCAAGTCGCACCCTCCAAGTCTCCATGAAATCCTGGCGGAGTTGGGAAAGCTGGTCCTCGATTTCTCGATACGCAGGCTTGCGGTCCCGCTCCAGCGCCTCCTTGAGCTATTGGAACAATGACGCAAGGGCTCTCGCTTCTAGGTCCCATGGAGGGGTCCCAGCTAAGAGACATGAAGCCTCTCCGGAGATCGTGCGGTACCCCCGTATGGTTTTGACCGCCAAGGTCCTCAGTGGGCGATTTAGAAGAGTCACGTTCCAGTTGACCGCCAATCTATCCGCCCATACTCCGCACGATCCCCAGGTACAGTCTCCTGCAGGAGGCGTTGGGTCACTTTATGTTCGGCATGAGTCACAAAAGCGCGACTGATGCCCCCGTCACTTTAGGGACCAAACTTCGGAAATGTGGTCCGAAGTTCCATCGGCTATCAAGTACGATCCCTAGGTACTTCATCGAGGGCTTGATGCCGATGCTACCTCCTCCTACAATTATGCTGGAACCTTCAGGTGGACCGCTCCGAGGCCCGTGGAAACAAAGAACCTCGGACTTGTGCAGGGCACCTCGAGTCCCGGCCGCCGTATCCGACCCACGACTTGAGCAACACCCGTCGTGACCTCTTGAATGCTGCCTCCTGATGCGTTGCACCCCGCGCCGTGACGAGGGTATCGTCAGCGTAGCACGTCACGCCGACGCCCTCAGGCAACGCACCCCGCAGCACCCAGTCGTAGCCGATGTTCCACAGAAGCGGTCCCAGTACCGACCCCTGCGGAACACCGCACGACACATCTCGTCGAGTAGGCATCTACTCTATTGTTGTATAACCCTTTGTATTTCGTTCAACATATTTTTGAAAAATTATTCTTTTGACCTCCGTTACTTTTAGTTAAAGGAAAATCTGTTTAGGTAAATAATGTAAAGGATATCTATCTCAGATTAATAGCTGATAATAGCGGTAATATAGTTAGTCAAGGGCAGACATCGTACTTAACTACGGTCAATACAAATAACTAGAAGATATTGCAGATATTTATAAAGTTCAAGTTCAAAGCAAACAAACAACAATTCAGTCATATAACTTATCTGCAATGAGCTGTTATTTAACAGTTATCATCATTCATCACTATAAGTAGATATATAATTTTGAACAAAAAAATCGACTTCAACCGTAAATAAGGATATGTAAAGTTCTCTTCAATACAAATTAATCAAACCCAAACACAACGTAACTGCTGTAAATCGTTGAGGAGTTCCATCGACTGGCTTTCGGCTCCCGCATCAGATCGGACTCCAAACCTTCAATAAATGTTAGTCCTTTATAATACCTACTGAAAAAATTAACAAACGGACTAGTCGTCCTCACAATTTTTGAAGGTTCTTCTCGATTTCTCCGAGATATAATTTACTCATTTACACATATTCTTAAGTTAATACTATCAGGCGTTACTTTTCGGAAGTCCATAGTTAAATAAAATAAATCTAACTACATTGCAATATTCCGCCACATGCAAATTACCCAACTCTCGTATTTATTCATGCACAAGTCCGCCCTCCAAACCCACTTAGGCCGAAAGAATAGAGAAATAATTTTGAAAATAGAATAAATATGAGAGTTGTGTTATCGTGCAAAATATAATAAAAATCCTCGACACGTGTTTCGCCCCCAACCAGGGGCATCATCAGGAGATGTCGATGGCTCGGCGCACGGCGACCGAATGAGCCACAACTCGTAAACCGCACCTATTTATATCCTAGGTTTTTTATTTCTACCCACAACCATAATACCAAATTATTTTATGTCTACCCACCACCGTTGTTTGAATGACGTATACCTACCCGCAGCAAAGGGGAAGAGGCGAAATTAAGTTGATCATTTAAAATATTAGGGTTCAAGTGTCTATGTTTGTAGATTTCTAATTGTTCCAAAACCGAAAGCCTCAGTCCTTTGTTGCAGGTGTGCAGAACGTCATAAATGTGAGGATTAGGTAGGGAGTGACCGGAGTCCAACAAATGTTTTGCGAAATGAGACCGTTCTGGGCGATTGTTTCTAAAAGCTGATATATGTTCTTTATACCGCGTCGCGAAACTACGGCCGGTTTGGCCAATATAAACACCCTCACAATCCCCACACTTAAGCCTATACACACCTGACTTCCTGTCATCCCCAATTTTCTCCTTAACATTGCAAATGTTTCTCCGGATAGTGTTGTCCGTTCTAAACGCGACATGAATATTATTTTTACGCAAAATTTTGGCAACTTTATCAGATATCGGACCTAAATAAGTTAGACTAGCTCTATACCGATGGACGTCACGATCCGGGGGAACAGCATATAGTAAACTACGCGTAATTGACGCTCGCCGCCTTCCAACTAAGTTGTCCACAAGCTTGGTACTGTAACCATTAGATTTAGCAATTTGATAAATAATATTTAATTCGCGGTTAAAATTTATTTGAGAAAGTGGAACCGAAAATAGCCTGTGAACATAGCTGTGGAAGGCGGCAAGCTTGTGCTGCCAAGGATGACAGGAAGTAGCAGGAATTACTGTGTCAGTATGAGTGGGTTTGCGAAAGATCCGGAATTCATGCCCACCCTCATTTCCAGTAATAGTCAAATCTAAGAAATTTATGGACCTATCCTTCTCTAACTCGAGTTTGAATTTGATTTTAGGGTGAACTATTCAAATGAGATAAGAAATCCGTAAGTTCCACACAGTAATTCCTGCTACTTCCTGTCATCCTTGGCAGCACAAGCTTGCCGCCTTCCACAGCTATGTTCACAGGCTATTTTCGGTTCCACTTTCTCAAATAAATTTTAACCGCGAATTAAATATTATTTATCAAATTGCTAAATCTAATGGTTACAGTACCAAGCTTGTGGACAACTTAGTTGGAAGGCGGCGAGCCTCAATTACGCGTAGTTTACTATATGCTGTTCCCCCGGATCGTGACGTCCATCGGTATAGAGCTAGTCTAACTTATTTAGGTCCGATATCTGATAAAGTTGCCAAAATTTTGCGTAAAAATAATATTCATGTCGCGTTTAGAACGGACAACACTATCCGGAGAAACATTTGCAATGTTAAGGAGAAAAGTGGGGATGACAGGAAGTCAGGTGTGTATAGGCTTATGTGTTGGGATTGTGAGGGTGTTTATATTGGCCAAACCGGCCGTAGTTTCGCGACGCGGTATAAAGAACATATATCAGCTTTTAGAAACAATCGCCCAGAACGGTCTCATTTCG
Organism: Nudaria mundana; assembly: GCA_963556515.1. Lineage (NCBI taxonomy): Eukaryota > Metazoa > Arthropoda > Insecta > Lepidoptera > Erebidae > Nudaria > Nudaria mundana. Next base: position 19,510,603 of record OY748291.1, on the reverse strand, counting down.
CAAAACATTTGTTGGACTCCGGTCACTCCCTACCTAATCCTCACACTTATGACGTTCTGCACACCTGCAACAAAGGACTGAGGCTTTCGGTTTTGGAACAATTAGAAATCTACAAACATAGACGCTTGAACCCTAATATTTTAAATGATCAACTTAATTTCGCCTCTTCCCCTTTGCTGCGGGTAGGTATACGTCATTCAAACAACGGTGGTGGGTAGACATAAAATAATTTGGTATTATGGTTGTGGGTAGAAATAAAAAACCTAGGATATAAATAGGTGCGGTTTACGAGTCGTGGCTCATTCGGTCGACGTGCGCCGAGCCATCGACATCTCCTGATGATGCCCCTGGTTGGGGGCGAAACACGTGTCGAGGTTTTTTATTATTTTTTGCACGATAACACAACTCTCATATTTATTCTATTTTCAAAATTATTTCTCTATTCTTTCGGCCTAAGTGTGTAATTAGCATGTGGCGGAATATTGCAAAGTAGTTAGATTTATTTTATTTAACTATGGACTTCCGAAAAGTAACGCCTGATAGTATTAACTTTATAAAAACAGCCAGCATAGCTTGTTAGGCAAAACTATATATTAAACTCACTAAACTGCACCGAATTGCTGTTCAGAATGTTTGGTTCAACCAACAGTGCAAACATCTGAATATAAATACCCGATTATATTCAGATACGGTCGCGTAGTAAAAACTTTGCCGCGTCAATAGCAGTAAACCGGGCTCAAAAAATTTGGCTCAACGAAGAGTCAAGACATTGGTTTTCGGTTAGGGATAATTTAAAATTACATTTAAAAGTTTTACATACCGAATTAGCTTTCTCCTTGCACTGTGTTGAATTTGACATTCTGGACGAAAAAGCTAGGGATATCGCGTCGATGGAGGTACATAAGAGGTACCTACGTCAATGTGATAAACTCAACAAGTTAACTAGGGGTAGGACAAATCAAGATTCAGGGACCTCTTCATGTCATCCACGCGTTACAAATCTCACTAGTATTCAATTCACACACAATGAACTGAGTCTATTAAATAAAGGCTTTAAGTATAATATCCCCCGCAAAATCAATGAGAGGTCACTGGAAACACTGGCCGTGGATTCAGAGGTTGCTATTATCCTTAGTAAGTCTGATTCTAAGGATAGTATCAAAAACTTAGTATCCCATCATATTAAAACATCCTTACACACACAGACAGACAGACCCTCTCCCGATTCTATTACTGCAGGGTCGTTGCGGCGGAGGATTGTCGGCTCTGGTTTGGTCATCGCTAACTCCGATAAAGGCAACAGCATTGTTGTCTTGGAGCGTGATGACTATAACCAGAAAGTCGATGATGTTCTACAGACCGACGACTTTGTGGTGCTACGATCGGACCCCACTAAAAAGTTTTCTAACGATTTGAAAGAATTAGTTAAAAGTACCCGCTTTGTTTTTGACAATGGGAAATACGACAAAGTTATACCAATGAATCCACGACCTCCAATATTATACGGTTTGCCAAAGATCCACAAGGAAGGCGTCCCCATCCGCCCGGTGGTGTCCAGCATCGGTTCCCCGTCATATGATCTAGCAAAATCACTTAATAACATCCTTAGGGGGAAGACTGCCTTTTCGCCTCGTTATAGTCTTAAAAATACGACTGACTTAATCAATCGTATACGGGATATCAAGCTTCCCCCTAATGCAAGGTTGCTTTCACTGGATGTCGACAACTTGTTTACTAATGTCCCTTACGAGGAATGTTTAACAATACTTAAAGATCTTTTTGAAAAACAGGGTCTACATCCAGGGGAGGCGGCTGAGCTAATCGATTTAACTTCTTTATGCATGAACCAAAACTATTTTCAATTCAACAACAAGTACTGTCTATTTAAGCATGGACTGGCGATGGGTTCACCTTTGAGCCCATTTCTGGCCGATGTTTTTATGGATAGTTTTGAAAATAGTTACATTGTAGGTAACGAAAACATCCATTATTATTATAGGTACGTTGACGATATATTGTTGTGTTGGCGGGGCACCGATGTGGAACTTACGGATTTCTTATCTCATTTGAATAGTGTTCACCCTAAAATCAAATTCAAACTCGAGTTAGAGAAGGATAGGTCCATAAATTTCTTAGATTTGACTATTACTAGAAATGAGGGTGGGCATGAATTCCGGATCTTTCGCAAACCCACTCATACTGACACAGTAATTCCTGCTACTTCCTGTCATCCTTGGCAGCACAAGCTTGCCGCCTTCCACAGCTATGTTCAAAGGCTATTTTCGGTTCAACTTTCTCAAATAAATTTTAACCGCGAATTAAATATTATTTATCAAATTGCTAAATCTAATGGTTACAGTACCAAGCTTGTGGACAACTTAGTTGGAAGGCGGCGAGCGTCAATTACGCGTAGTTTACTATATGCTGTTCCCCCGGATCGTGACGTCCATCGGTATAGAGCTAGTCTAACTTATTTAGGTCCGATATCTGATAAAGTTGCCAAAATTTTGCGTAAAAATAATATTCATGTCGCGTTTAGAACGGACAACACTATCCGGAGAAACATTTGCAATGTTAAGGAGAAAATTGGGGATGACAGGAAGTCAGGTGTGTATAGGCTTAAGTGTGGGGATTGTGAGGGTGTTTATATTGGCCAAACCGGCCGTAGTTTCGCGACGCGGTATAAAGAACATATATCAGCTTTTAGAAACAATCGCCCAGAACGGTCTCATTTCGCAAAACATTTGTTGGACTCCGGTCACTCCCTACCTAATCCTCACACTTATGACGTTCTGCACACCTGCAACAAAGGACTGAGGCTTTCGGTTTTGGAACAATTAGAAATCTACAAACATAGACGCTTGAACCCTAATATTTTAAATGATCAACTTAATTTCGCCTCTTCCCCTTTGCTGCGGGTAGGTATACGTCATTCAAACAACGGTGGTGGGTAGACATAAAATAATTTGGTATTATGGTTGTGGGTAGAAATAAAAAACCTAGGATATAAATAGGTGCGGTTTACGAGTTGTGGCTCATTCGGTCGCCGTGCGCCGAGCCATCGACATCTCCTGATGATGCCCCTGGTTGGGGGCGAAACACGTGTCGAGGTTTTTTATTATTTTTTGCACGATAACACAACTCTCATATTTATTCTATTTTCAAAATTATTTCTCTATTCTTTCGGCCTAAGTGGGTTTGGAGGGCGGACTTGTGCATGAATAAATACGAGAGTTGGGTAATTTGCATGTGGCGGAATATTGCAAAGTAGTTAGATTCATTTTATTTACATATTCTTAAGACTAAATGTGGACGAATGTATATGTAATAGGTACCTACCATTATATACCTATACATAGAAAATACCCAAACTCCAAAACAAGTAAGTAAGTAGTGGATCACACAAATATTTGATTCGACTCGGGAATCGAACCCGCGGGACCTAAGGGACGGCAGTCGCATAGCCATACCTATGCCCCATCGAGGCAGTCATAAGATAAATACTCCGATCATTCATAATGATCGATCGGAATTGCGATGATCGAGATTGGAATATTAGATACCGACGCCTTTTAATTACTGCATCCTGTTGGTTATGTCTTTGTAATATTATGCAGTTCAGGCTATAATTAAGTTGGTATATAATTAAAACAGCTTGATCGGTTTGATTCACAAACAGCATGCCTGTGAGCATGCGTCTATTATTAATAGGTACCTATTAATAATAGACGCATTCTATGTACCGCACTCCACACGTTGGTGGAGTGCTCAGCGTGGGCGAGTCAGCCGGGACCTCGTAGTGGGTCTGGGCGTGGATACCCTCTCGCTGGGGACCATGCTTCAAGCCATGGTATCCAGCGGGAGTAGGTGGAACGCGGCCGTGTCCTTCTGCGAGCAAGTCATGCTCGCGAAGGAGGCGGCCGGGAGGGAGAGGGAGCGTACCCTCCCCGCCGAGTTCCGTAGTCGGCGGCCAGGCCGCCCCAGACTACGCGACTACGCCCAAGACTATCGTCCTCCATGATCGGGGCCTGGGGACGGCGGGATCGCCACCCACCGTCCTTACAGAAGCAGGCTAGAAGGGTTGCGTGCTGCGGAGCCTTTGCCCCATAGCACGCAACCAGATTCACTCACTGACGCGGGATAAAACCCGACCCCAATGACGCGGGATTCTCGTCCCGACCAAACACCCGCAGAGACCACAGAGGTGGTCAAAGTCCGCCGGACGCCACTGGACATACCCTCTGCTAGTAACCAGAGACGCCCGGCAACGGACGTTAGAGCGGCCGCGGCCATGGGCCGCGGAATTAAAAAAAAAAAAAAAATCGCATTCTATGTATGATATTGCGATCGTAAATCACGTGTTCGAGTCCTTCCTCAGGAGCATAGCAGTGCGACATAATAATATGTCGATCGGGTAATCTAAACCGATATTAATATTGCAGAAAATGTCGCTGCTTAACACATTTCTCACTGGAAATTATTTGTGTGCAAACCAGAGGCGCTCAGCAATGTACGAATGAGCGGCCGCGGCCATGAGCCGCGGGGTAAAAAAAAATGTCATAGGTAACATGTTTTGTTTATTAGGAACTAGCAGACGCCTGCAGCTTCGCCCGCTTGACATATTATATACTAAAACCTTCCTCGAGAACCACTCTATGCATTGGTGAAAACTGCATCAAAATCCGTTGCGTAGTTTCAAAGTCGCTTCCGCTGTCTGTCCGTCCCTATGTAGCTATGGACGGACAGACAGCGGAAGCGACTTTGTTTTATACTATGTTTTGTTCCACGTGCGCACACTTAGAACAAAGCCATATATATTTTATACTGACACATAATAGACTGTCTAAATAGATTTTACTATGACTTGTGGTCGCCCTTAGATACATAGACACATAGCTGATTCCAGTTATCCCAGTCGGTAATCTTTCTTGTCTGATCATGACCTCGGGTTTGACTACTAGATCAACAGATCGGTCCTAATAATTGTGCTACAGAAGGAAATCCTGCATCACCATTGTTATATTCTTAGTGAATGTACGCCACTCTACTTGCACTGTTTTAATTTAACATTGACTTCAGTGTATCCGGCTCATATTACGGAACAAAATAACCAAAATATGAGTGGGCTCCCGGATTATATGATGCAGGAGCTCACATAATGCCGAGTGCATTGTGAATATCGGTTATTAGAAAGGGAAAGGAAAGGGTACCTGAGAATTGCATCACCTAGATAGGCTCTGATATCTATATATAGAAATGGGGAATGTCCCCCTTAGCTCTCGAGAACTGCTTATGCTCCAATGATGGTTGACCCCTCTATGGATAGCCCTCGATCTGGAGGCAAGCCAAAAAATTAAAATTTTTACCTAACCCTAAGGGGTCAAAAGCGCGAAGCACCGCGCAAGATACCGTACTAGTAATAAATAAATACATATTTTTGGACATTCTCACACAACGGAATCTGGCTCAAACTAAGCGAACCTGGGACACTTCAACTTTATTTAGATAGGTAAATTTATATATCGTCAAATTTCCAAAGAATTTAGAGATATATTTAATTAATTACATATGTACCTAGTAACTAGTCAATAAGATATCAAATGTCCTTATTAACATATTTGTCGAATTCCCATACATAAACGTTTTCGGTATGTTAATGTTTTTATTTTTGTAGTAGCTGATGCATGCGGCTCCGCCCTAGTGGAATTTTCTCTCGTTCTCTATTCACGTTTATGGTAACTTTACAGTAACTACACAGCAGAGTGGCAGGACTCTGTCCCAATCAATGAATATAATTCTGTACTTTTTAAGTAAGTAACTGGAAACTTAGAATCGCAAAAACACTAGTTCTTGATGTAGACTAAGCCACCGCCGAGTGTCACAATGGCAGTATTAAAATACACATCAAACATCGAGGCCGAGACGCCCAGGACTTTAATTGGCTGTGCCATAGCAGATGGATTAGAGTTTGTGGCTAGCGTAAGATTTTGTTGCCTTTCATCAACATTTCTAAGTAAGGCAACGGGTTTAAAAAAAAAACAAAATTACAATATAGCTGCTAGGTACTTTTTATTAAATTCATTTGGCAATTTTGAACATAACCCATTATATGTGTGCCCGGAGACGGCAATGGGCTTGCCCCCTATTACGTGGGACCAAAAATTATGGCAAATTGTGGGTGTGTAATGCACCTCTGCCTACCCCTTCAGGGATATAGGGGAGATATGTGTGTGTCTGTGTGTGTCAAAAATTAACACAGCAACCGACTTCAAACTACCGAAATGGGACCAAATAGTTGGCGGAATGGGACCAAATTGTAATGTTTTTTTTATGGGTTCACCCAGTCCGTAGATATGAGGTAACATACATAAAAAAAAACTTGAATTGAGAACCTCCTTTTTTGGAAGTCGGTTGAAAATACTTATTATTTGAAAAACTTAGCAAGCTTCCATTTGCTTAAAAAATACACAAGTATATTCATTAAAAACTACATGTTAATACCGGATATAATCTATGGGCCAAATTTCATTTTTTAAATCCATAAAATGAAACAAACAACCATACAAACTTTGGGTTATTATATTTGTGTGATACAATCTAAAATAATTAATAACTAATAAAAATAAGTTTAAAGTCTCATCAACCGTGACCTTGCGCCCCCCGCAAGCACAATCCACTTTGATACATTCCAAATATTTATTTGTTACTAAGAGATCCGGTACCAACAGGTATTTTATAGATTTGTAATTAAATATGTAATTTTACATCAAACTAATTTAAAGCAATCATCCGAAGCCTTGCCCAAGTACCTAATCATGTTTGTCTCTACATAGGTAAGGCTTATTTCGCGACGATTTTTCTTATGGACTAGTACGATGTCTTGCGCGGTACTTCGCACCGCACCACGCCATAGGTTTTGGCCTATAACTTTTGACCCCTTAGGGCTAAATCAAATTTTCGATCCATAGAGGGGTCAACCATCATTGGAGCATAAGCAGTTCTCGAGAGCTAAGGGGGGGGGGGGGGGGGCTTGGGTACATTCTCCATTTCTATATATAGATAGATTTTTGTTGACCACTTAATTCGAAACACTGTCGGTATATGGCTCACACGTTCGCCCTATAATCGGTAAATATAGACTCTTGCTAAGACAACCAGGGCCGCCTTTAGTTTGTCAACATAACTCAACCAACGGATATCGCAAGGTAAATAGTTTAATTCTTCTCTGTACCTAATCTCGGGCTAATCTCCGAAGATACTGAAAGGATTGTCTTGGAGTTTTCACAGATATATTTAGATTATTATGAGCTCAGGGCCACATGGTATTGGCTTTATTTTATCAAAATCGAAGGCAGGAAAAGAAAAAAGTCATCGTCATCATGACCTAAGATACGTACAAAGATCCCAAAATAAGAACAAACAATGACTAGCAGCACGTTGACCCTAGTTTTCCCAAGTAGATTTCCCAAGTAAATGTGACTCAAGCTGGCGGTTATTTGGTTAAATTCGAGTGGATTTTAATAGATACTATAAAGTTTAGAGTAAATCGTTCTGGAGGCTACGGTGTTGAACTTCCATTTCGACTTACTCGAAAAAACGGATTTCCATACGTCAAAATCTTCTATCTGAGGAAGAAACTCCAAAAATTAGGTAAATAGGTAAGTATGCAGGGCCATGGAAACTCACATGTCCGAATTGTAGAGACTGAAGTAGGCACCTATATGAACTAATATCCTATAGGGGTGATGTCGTTTCGGCTAAATTCTAGAACTCGCAAGTAACTGAATACTAAGCGCTCGTGTGTGATAAAGTGGGGAATACATCGCAGGCGACTGAGACTTCCTACTCAGTTGTAGGTTTAGGATGGCCATCTTTTGATATATCAACGCCCACCTTCAATACACGAGGTATTTTCAAAAAATCAAAATCAAAATATCTTTATTCATGTAAGTCACAAAGTAACACTTGTGAACGTCAAAAAAGAAAATGCTTCTACATTTACATTTACCGCCAGATTCGCAAGACAATAGGTAGAGCCTGTGAGGAAAGAACCTGGCAAGAAAAACTCACGGCCACTCTTTTTATTCGCCAGTAAATACAATGATTCTGTTACAACAATAAGTAGAGGGCAAGGGCAGTACGTGATCATGTGTGGACCAAGTGAACTTTAAAATTATGGATCTCTGTTATTCACAAAAAAAGTCAAATACTAGTTAAAGGTGCCACATAATCTCAAAGTACCCATACCTTACAATATCATAATAATAATAATTTAACAATAATAAGTGAGTTTCAGCAATAAAACAACATTTCAAACAGAAGTAGCCCCTATGTAGCTCGAGTGATGAGCAAGCAAGCAACTCATTGCCATTTCTCTGCATGGGCGTAGCCAGGTACAGGCAGCCCCCCCCCCCCCCCCCCCCCCCCCCCCCCATATATATATCTGTTATAGTATAGCATAGAGTTAGCTAGAATACTCATAAACTCGTTTGTTAATATTTTGAATTAAATCTAATAAGGATAAGAAACGATAAAAGCAAAAATCAATAATACTCGTAGAAGTAACGCGGAAGCAACGCCTATCGCATCTCAAAATGTATTCACTTCCTGGAATTTTTACACGGGGTGGGATGCCTATACTGCGCTTTCTGTAGGGGTCACCACCTGGTATAGCACTTGTGTCGAACACGACAGGTGAGGCCGGAAAGGGTAGTGCAAAAGTGCAAGCACATTTAGTTGAAGAAATAATCAAATTCTTTCTCATTCTCATCTGTGGATTCTGTGGTGCAAGTGTCGCCCGTTGCGTACCTGCATCATTGTGCAATTTCTGAAGAGCAGTATTAATAAAAAAAATTATAGGTATATGGAAGTTTTTCAAATGTATGCTTTCAATTTAGTCTTGCCATCATCAGCCCGCGAGGAGCTCCTGAAGACCCTGGAGCGCCACTGAACCCATGGGGACGCCCGTTCCTTGAGGTCAGAGGTAAACTCCGACCGAGGGCGCTCCAACTGACCCAGATTCTCCAGCCGGATCAGCTGGAGGGAGTCTTTGGCTCTCTGTTTCCGATAAGCGCGGAGAAGCACATCCCTCCGGGCATGGCTCGGTCTTAGACGCCCAACGCGGATAGCAGCGGCGAAGACGACGTACCCGAAGTCAGAGAGTTAGGAACAGTGGTACTTCGGCTCAGTCGCAGGAAAATCACCACCCCTGGACCCGAGGGCATTGCGGGCTATGCATGGATCGTGGCCCTCAATGAACTCAGGCCTCAACTGCTCGGCGGGCTCTTCAGCGCATGCCTCGCTTTCAGCACAAAGGGGCCAGTTTCCCAAGGTGTGGAGGATGGGGAAACTGGTCCTGATTCGGAAACCGGGGCGGCCAGCGGACTCACCGTCCGGCTACTGGCCGATCGTGTTGCTCAAAGACCCTGACGGAGGAAGCAGGAGCGAGGTGGTATTGGTGGTGTCTCTTGACATCGCCAACGCCTTTAACACCTTACCCTGAAGCTGCGTTAGAGAGGCACTGATCTACCACGGAGTGCCTATCTCCTCCGTCGTATTGTCGGGGCATATTTATCCGAGAGGGCCATAACTTTCCCTAGCTGGCTCGGGCCAGCTCGGCAAGATGTGTAGTGCTTTGTGCACTCACCGATGCGGGGTAAAACCCGACCCCAAGGATGCGGAGTAAAACCCGACCACCACGCAGGGGCCACACAGGTGGTCATGGTCCGCCGGGTGCCACTGGAAATTCTTTTAGTGCGTACCAGAGGCGCTTGGCAATGGACGTAGTGTGGCCACGGCCTAGAGCCGCGGATGTAAAAAAAGGAAAAGGTCTTGACATCATGTTTAATATTTTTAATATCCCCCCTTTTAAGGGGGGGGTCACCAGGTATTACCCCTTTAGGGGGGGGGGACACCCCTCCCCCGATTTATTTTAGGATTAGGTCTGCCCCCCCCCTTGATGGAATCCTGGCTACGCCCTTGTTTCTCTGTATCGTTTAGATAATCTTTAATAGTAGATATAATATGCCTTTTTTAGGAGGTGTGTCTTAACAGCCACTTTGAATTTATTCAAAGGAAGGTTAAATTTCCCCCTTTACATAGTTAAATTCGGTAAGATCCTAGCAACAAGTTATTAATTATGTAAACTTATCTTCATTTGACGACGGTCAACAGGGTTAATGGACACTATTTATCAAGTATACACAATCAAACCATTATCTCAATTATTTACCTAAATCTCACTGAATGACATTTTCTACCGACTTCCAAAAAATAAGGTTTGAATGTTTTTTTATAATATTTTTTTTAATGAAAGCTACTCATTCCGGAGTGGTCCCATTTCGTTCATTTGAAGTCGGTTGTTGTGTAAATTTTTGACGTTTTTTTACATATGTATTTACAAATTTTTTATACTTTACATATTTTTCTAGACATTTGTCAATTTATGAAACCCAACATAAAGGTTTTATATACCTACGTTCGAATTACAGAATTAGGTAGGTAGGTTCCTATACCGTACCCGGTAACGGCAATCGTCTTGTCCCTTATTACGTAGGACTAACAAAATTAGGTACCTACTTGCAAAATGTGGTGACAGACGGTTGTATAGTGGTAATACTAAAATTGTAGAGGTCCAAGTCAACTACCTTGGCGTGCCCCTGACGATGACAGGACGAGGCTCTGACAAACAAAAGAGCCCAGTTATCGGCAATAATTTTGATACCTATTATGTAGGGTGTGTAATTCACCTCTGCCTGTCCCCCTCGGGGATATAGGTGCCATTATAATGTATGTTGAAATAAAAACCACTTAAAGTAGATTTTGTTGTTTATTAAAGGAATAGCAAGGACCAAAGAGCGGGGGTTTCCCAGCCACGTCGTTTAGTATATTGCACTCAAATAGTAGCTATCTTTGATTAAGTAAGTATTATATTATACCTTATAAACGAAATAGGATTTCCATAGTATCTTATTAAAGTACTTTTATACTGAACAAAGATCGAGGCCATGTTTAATTTTATTTCACGGATGCTAAATGCAATTATCTACATATATAAAGTTAATAAGAACTCCACAATACATTGCCGTTAACTCAGTTAAGTGCTAATAAAATCTTTATTAACTGAAAATATTACAAAGTACCTACGAAATATTCTAAACTAGCGGGCGCTCACGACTTCTTTCGTGTGGTGACGAGGGGTTTGTAGTAACATTTTTTATTGCTACTCCCGCACTCCGCTGCTATTGATCGTAGCGTCATGTAATATAGCCTATGTTACTCGCTAACAATGTTGCTTCGTATAATTGAAATAATTTTACTTTTATTTATTACTAGCCCTTGCCCACAGCTCCGCCTGCGTTTTATTATAGCTTTCTTGATTACCAGTTACTGATTTATTATGTATAGCTGTTGAGCGATATTGTATCTTAAGATAAAATATTATAGTATCTTAGCCGTGCGCAGCGCCCCTTAGTGAATTCCACTGCGGGTGCACCGTGTGCCACGTCACTAATCGGGTCTAGGGATCAAACCGAAAAATTAAGTTTGTCTTTTATTGTATATACTTTTCCGGGATAAAAAGTACCCAGTTTGGTGCCCAGGATATTAAAGAATAATTATACCAAGTTTCATCGTAATCGAAACGGTAGTTTTTGCGTGATGCCTGAACAGACAGACAGACAGACAAAAAAAAATTGGAATTTTATAATGTATTGTTACCTTAGGCGATCAACGACAGCTTGTCTTTTAGGTGGAAGAATCATCTCCTCCATGGGCTGCAGCATGTTAGGCGCATGCTGGGCGGGCGAGGCGCCGGGCAGCAAGCCGCCCACATCACATTTTTGGGTTCGGTGTCGGTCTAGTAACACCCCCTGCCATTTATTTTTTTTGATATTTTCAATGTACAGAATTTTCTCTTCTACAGATTTATTATAAGTATAGATAGATAGATATGCATTGTATGTTTAAACAAGTTTAAGTGCTTGTAGTGAATGTTGCCTATATATATATATATATATATATCTAAATCAATAATATAAGCATAATGTAAGCTAAAACCGTAAAACCATATAGCTAACGTAATTCCTTTCAATTAATATTAGTACATTACTAAGAATAACGTCGCATCTTGTGGTATGCAATTAACGTAAAAAGCTTACTTAAGTTCCCAAGTCGAAATAAAAAATGTGTGTGTGTCAGCTCCGACGCACGACTGGAGTTTACTCCTTTATTACGAGTATCTAACCATACGCAAAAAGAGTTTATTCAACTGAAAAAAGATTAATATCATATGAAAGGGTAAATTCACAATTTAATGAAATAATAATAATACACTAATTATAATAAAAATAACCTGGCAACACTGCTACAAAACAGTCACATTTTTTTCTTGAGGAGCATTTACTAAAATATTTTACCTTTAATCTACAATAATACAAAAATATCATTCAAAACATAATAAAAGTACAAATATATATCTATAACAAAAAAATCAGCATGAAGAAAATCCGGAAAAAACACAAACAAATATTTTATAAATTATAGTACACTTTGACACATTATGTCAGTGTAACAAACTGAAAATGATAATATGAAAATAAGATGATAATCAAGAAAAAATATAATGTTGACCAGAGCTGGCGCCAAAAAAGCACAATTACCAACCCCGGACTTGTCGCACAGCTCCGCCTTACAGTCGTCGACAACTGTGACTACTGGTGAGGCGTCGAGCTCAAGCAGCGACGAGTTTTTCTCTCCGCCGACGTCGCCTCTACCTGTACGTCGGCAGGGGAGAGGCCGGCCACCGACTGGCTTGGGACCCCGAGGCCCTCCGGCTTCGATTACGGACCCCGCTACCGGTGGTAATGTGCACCGCATTCGATGGAACTTCGGTATGAATGAAAACGTGATGCGGGCATATTTTGTGGCTACAGAGGGGGGAACTAACCTCACTGCGTACCGTGTTCGCATGCTACCTCTGTTTCAGGTACTTGAACCAGATGTCAACGTATCGGCACAACGCCTATCGGATCAGGTGCGCGCCATACAACGCTGTCACCTGTTGGATGACGCTACACTTGAAAGGCTACGCTTAGAAGTGTGTAGTGGTATCACGCCTTCTTCATTGCAACCATTACCTGTGCCATTACAAAGTAACCGTAATGAAAGAACGCAAGAAAACATCATCTCACATGTTGGTGAAGAAGTGAGTGATGCTGCTATACCTGTAAGTACTCAATACAATGAGGAATTAAGGAGCGCTTTGGAGCGAGCGATTGGTGAGTTTCAATCTGTCCCTATTGAGTGTAGACCGCGGCTTCCGCGTTTGCCCACACATAAAAAAAACGTGGCGCTAGTGTGTGCCCTAGACTCGATGTTAACATCGTTTTTTAACAACTGCAGAAACATTACTGATGCCCATTCCATTCTGTACTGTGCAGCTGTTGCAGTATGTCGAATAGCTGGTGTTAAATTTTTTAAACAAGAAACAGCTATTCGACCAAAGCCTGCTGTACCAGCTTGGCAGTGCAGAATTGAACGGCGCATCAACGAGGCTAGGGTGCTCATTGGCAAGCTACACTGCTTCAGGACGGGCAATACACGCCCGAGAGTCATGCGCTTTGTGACCCGTGCATTCGTGGGAACTAATATTAGGCCCTGTGAATACTCTGTTCGGGTCACAGAGCGCATCGATTACCTGAAGCAGAAAGTTTATGAGTGGGCGAACCGCATAAGGCGGTACAAAAAAAGAGTGGACAGATACACTCAGAATCGCTTGTTCCAAAAAAATGAGAGGTGGGTATATAGAGGGTGGGAGCGACCTAACTCGGATGTGACTGATGGGAGTCTACCTGATGCTGTTTCTACAGTTAACTTCTGGAAAAGCATCTGGTCGACGCCCGTCAGTCATACACAGGATGCGTGGATTAGGGATGTTGAGCGGGCGTGTGAACCAATTCCAGCTATGGAACCTATAACCATATCTGAAGAAGATATTGGTTGTGCAGTTCGTTCGTTGCCAAATTGGAAATCTGCTGGACCGGACGGACTGCACAACTTTTGGTTAAAATGGTTCCGTAGCTCACACGCTTGCTTGGCATCTTGCTTCCAGTCATCCCTTGAGTCATCGTCGCTTCCAGCTTTTATGACTACCGGAGTAACCCACCTCCTATACAAATCTGGTAGTACCACAGACCCCAAAAATTATAGACCTATAACTTGTCTACCTACCATATACAAACTTTTTACATCCATCCTGAGAGTAAAAATATATTCACATGTACAAAACAATAACATCTTGTCAATCTCTCAGAATGGATGTAAAAGTGGGGCACGTGGTACGAAAGAGCTCCTTATTATTGACATGGCTGTTTGCCAGCAGGTACGCCGCAACCGAAAGAACCTTGCGACATGCTGGATTGACTATAAGAAAGCGTACGATTCTGTGCCTCATACATGGCTTCGGAGGGTGCTAGAGCTGTATAAAGTTGATGCAACTCTATGCACCTTTTTGGGGTCATGTATGAGACAATGGAGTACGGTTCTTGTTTATCCAGGGTGTCGTCAGGTTCTAGGAGGTGGTGTACCAATAGGGATTGAGAGAGGTATTTTCCAGGGTGATAGTCTGAGTCCGTTGTGGTTTTGTCTAGCACTAAATCCTCTCAGTACGTTACTAGAGGGTTCAGGGTTAGGCTATCGGATGCGCAGAGGGGGTCAAATTTTGTCCCACCTTTTTTACATGGATGACCTAAAGTTATTTGCCCCTAATGGCCCCGATTTGATGGCTTTGCTAAAAGTTACTGAAACTTTTAGTAAGGCCATCAGTATGGAGTTTGGGGTAGATAAGTGTGCGGTCATGCATGTAAAAAGGGGCGGGATTGTGGAATCTGAAGGAGTCAATCTTTCAGATTTCACACGATTTGGGTCGCTCTCCGCAACCGAAACCTACAAATATCTAGGTATGTCTCAAGCTCTGTGTATTGCTGAGACTGACATGAAACAGAAGTTGCAGGATCGTTTCTTTGGCCGCCTGAAAAAAATACTGAAAAGTCTTTTATCAGGCGGTAACAAGGTGCGTGCTGTCAACGGCTGGGCCATGCCAGTCTTAGTTTACTCTTTTGGCATACTTAGATGGACTCAGACGGAGTTAGAAGCTCTGGATAGGAAGGTGCGTTGTCTATTGACTTCATATCGAATACACCACCCACGTTCGTCAGTAATGAGGTTGTATATACCACGGAAATGTGGGGGTCGAGGATTTTTAAATGCCAAGACTCTCCATAACCGTGAGATATGCAACCTTAGAGAGTATTTCCTACAGGTGGACGTGGATGTGCATCGAGATGTTGTGGCAATAGACAACGGACTGACCCCGCTGTCCCTTGCGAAAGAGAACTGGCGCAAACCTGTAATATTAAGTGTATCTGATCGGAAGGAAATATGGAAAAGCAAGGAACTGCATGGTCGATTTTATCGGGCTCTAAATGGGCCCGATGTTGATTCAATAGCATCGGTATCCTGGTTACGATTTGGTGATCTCTTCGGAGAAACTGAGGGTTTTATCTGTGCAATCACTGACGAAGTCGTGATGACGAATAACTATCGGAGATTTATTGTCAAAGATGGGACGCTAGACATCTGTCGGGCATGTC
Source organism: Nudaria mundana (assembly GCA_963556515.1). Classification (NCBI taxonomy): domain Eukaryota; kingdom Metazoa; phylum Arthropoda; class Insecta; order Lepidoptera; family Erebidae; genus Nudaria; species Nudaria mundana. The sequence goes on along the minus strand of OY748291.1, from coordinate 19,494,953 downwards.
ATCGTCCCGGAGAATCTTTAAGACATATTATCTCTGGTTGTTCCCGTCTTGCGAACGGTGAGTATTTGCACAGACACAACCAAGTAGCCAGGATAATCCACCAGCAACTTGCTCTAAAGTATAATCTTGTCGACGTGGAGGTACCTTATTACAAGTATGTGCCCGACCCAGTTCTTGAGAACGGTCATGTCACATTGTATTGGGATCGATCTATTATCACTGATAGGACTGTTATAGCTAACAGACCTGATATAGTGATAATGGATCGATTAAAGCGCCTTGCAGTAATTGTCGATATCACTGTGCCACATGACGAGAATCTCGTGAAAGCAGAAAAAGATAAACAAATTAAATATTTAGACCTAGCTCACGAGATTGTCGACATGTGGGATGTGGATTCGGCGATTATTGTTCCGATAGTCGTATCTGCGCATGGTCTAATAGCCAAGAGCCTCGACCTCCACCTACAGAGGCTCGCGTTAGGCAGCTGGATCAAGGGCTTGATGCAGAAGGCGGTTCTGTTGAATACGGCCCGTATTGTGCGGAAGTTCCTGTCTTTGGAGCCCTAACCACCGGTAGCTTGGTCCCTGTACCCGATGCCGGTGGGTTACTGTTTTTTATATTTTTAAATGTATTTTTTTATAAATCTATTTAAAAATGTAATAAATATGTGTTAAGTGTTAATAAAGAGAATAATAATAATAATAACCTGGCAACTCTGAACATCTCATACATCATTTTCATTCTTAAAATATTTTAATATTTTTATTTACATATTATTGCCTAAATTTATACAATTACTTCAGATACAAAATTAATATAAGCAAAAAGTCAATAAATAAAGGATTTTATACTATTTTATAACAATAAACAAAGTCTACAAAATTAACATAGAAGATTTGACACATGTCATATGAACCTACGAAAATATCAACAATATTATGGCTAAATTCAAAATGAAGTGATTGAGATGCAAACAAGAACCAGAAGCAGAAATGCGCAACTAACACCCCCGGACTCGTCACTAAACTCCGCCTCGCAGGCACCGGACCGCACATCGCCGACACAGGTGCTCGCTGAGGCGTCGAGCTCTTCAAGTGACGAGTATTTCTCTCCGCCGACGTCGCCAACACCTGTACGCCGGCGAGGGAGAGGCCGGCCGCCGAGCAGTTTGGGGCCCCGAAGCCTACCAGCTTCGAGTAGGGTCCCCACTACCGGTGGTATTGTGCACCGCATGCGATGGACTTCATCCATCAATGAAAACGTCATGCGGGCATATTATGGGGCCACAGATGGGGAAACCAACCTGACTGCGTACCGTTCAAGGATGCTTCCTTTGTTTCAGGCTCTTGAACCAACAATGACCGTTGCCGTCCAACGGCTATCGGATCAAGTGCGGGCTATCCAACGATGTAAGTTGTTGGATCAATCTGTGCTTGATCGACTACGCCTGGAAGTATTATCTACTCGTACAGCTCCAGTGTCAACGAGAGCACCGTCACCTGTGACACAGACGGTTGCTACAAGTGTGACGTTAGCGACGCCCGCACCCGACGCGGGAAATGATACGAGTGATACATCTATCCAGGTAAGCGAGCAATTGAGGAGTACTTTGGAAGATGTGATCTCGCAGTATAGGTTTATACCTAATTCTAGACCGCGGCTACCACGCTTGCCAATGCATAAACGAAATCTGGCGTTGATGGGAGCCCTGAATGCATTGCTAGAGCCGTACTTACGGACTAGCAGTGATTTGCTTGATACTCACTCGATTCTTTACTGTGGAGCCATTGCCGCTTGTCGTGTTGCACGCGTTAAATTCCCCGAAGCTTACCGTGCACCACGACCGGATGGTGTTCCCGTATGGCAGGCAAGAATCGAGCGACGTATCGGCACATTTAGGACTCTTATTGCAAAGCTTATCTCTTTCAGCCGGGGAAATAGTCGTCCCCGGGTCATGCGTTTCGTGACTCAGGCATTTGCTGAGACCGGTATTCGTCCCCAGCAATACTTAGCGAATGTCACGGAACGTATTGACTTTCTGAAACAGAAAGTGTATGCATGGGCAAGCCGTATCCGTCGTTATAGAGAGCGTGTAAATAGATACTGGCAGAATCGCATCCTCCAAAGTGACCAAAGGAAGGTGTACCGAGAGTGGGAGGGAACTGGACAACGTTTGAACGACGGACAACTGCCAGATGCTCACGCCATGAATCAATTTTGGCGTGACTTATGGTCGGTGCCCGTCGAACATTCGGAGGGCGACTGGATCCGTGTCGTCGAGCGTGAATGCAGTATCATCGAACCCATGGAATCTATTACCATAGACTCCGAAGACGTTAGTTGTGCAATGCGTACGGCCCCGAACTGGAAAAGTCCTGGGCCGGATGGATTGCACAACTTTTGGATAAAGTGGGTTCAGAGCTCGCATGAACGCTTGGCAACACAGTATCAAGAAACCCTTGAGTCTGGTTCCTTACCCGCTTTCATGACCACTGGCATCACCTTCCTGCTCCACAAATCAGGTAGTACCACGGAACCTAAAAACTATAGACCCATCACTTGCTTACCTACCATCTACAAGCTCCTTACATCTATTCTGAGAAGTAAAATAAACTCGCACATAGTATCTAATAATATCTTAGATAACGCTCAGAATGGATGTAGGGCTGGGTCTCGTGGTACTAAGGAGCTACTCCTCATTGATATGGCCATTAATCAACAAGTCAAGCGGAGTAGGGGCGCCCTCTCTACTGCCTGGATTGACTACAAGAAGGCCTATGATTCGGTGCCTCATTCATGGCTGAGGAGGATTTTAGAGTTGTATAAAATTAATCCGACTCTTAAATCCTTCTTAGTCTCGTGTATGGGGCAGTGGATCACAGTCCTTCGTCAACCAGGTAGTGGTGGGCACGCCTCTGACCCGCAAGGCTTGATAAGGATCGAGCGTGGTATATTCCAGGGCGACAGTTTGAGTCCATTGTGGTTTTGTTTAGCACTGAATCCACTTAGCACATTGCTGAAGGATTCAGGGCTAGGCTATCGGTTTCGTAGAGGGGGTGAGGTTATATCTCACCTGATGTACATGGATGACCTCAAACTGTTCACATTGAAGCACCAAGATTTAGTGACATTATTAAAAACTACGGAAGTTTTTAGTAATGCCATTAAGATGGAGTTCAGTGTTGATAAGTGTGCGGTTATGCATGTACAACGGGGGAAGGTTGTAAATTCACCAAATTTACAACTTTCTGAGATAATAACTCTCAGATCTCTCTCCGAGACCGAAACATACAAATACCTAGGTATGTCAGAGTCATTGGGTATAGCGGTAGAGGATATTAAGAAATCGGTGAAAGAACGTTTTTTTGGCCGCCTGACAAAAGTTCTTAACAGTTCTTTGTCCGGTGGTAACAAAATGCGGGCTTTCAACGGTTGGGTGATACCTTTATTGTTATACTCCTTTGGCATACTTAGGTGGACTCAAACGGAACTAGACGCCCTGGATAGGCGAGTCCGTCAACAACTGACATTGCATCGAATGTTACACCCACGATCTTCTGTCATGAGACTGTACATTCCGCGGAAGTGGGGGGGTCGAGGCTTTTTGAATGCCAAGAACCTCCACAACCGTGAAGTGTGCAGTCTGAGAGATTACTTTCTACAGAACGGGTGTGATATTCATTGCGATGTCGTGATGGTTGACAAGGGCCTAACACCTCTTTCCTTGGCTAACGAGAACTGGCGTAAACCAAAGGTGCTAGGTACTGAAGACCGTAAGGACGTATGGAAGAGTAAGGAGTTACACGGGCGGTTCTACCGGGTCTTAACAGGATCCGACGTAGACCTGCTCGCTTCGGTGAACTGGCTACGTTTTGGGGACCTCTTTGGGGAAACTGAAGGTTTTGCCTGTGCAATTGCAGATGAGGTTATCAAGACGAACAACTATCGGAAATACATCATGAAGGACGGTACGGTCGACATTTGTCGAGCATGCCACCGTCCTGGTGAATCACTTCGCCATATTATTTCCGGTTGTTCGTATCTTGCTAACACCGAGTACTTGCATAGGCACAATCAAGTAGCCAGGATCATCCACCAGCAACTTGCTCTTCAATATGGCCTTATTGAGTTTGAAGTACCGTACTATAAGTACACACCAGTGCCAGTTCTTGAGAATGGTCGTGCATTGCTCTACTGGGACCGATCAATCATCACGGACAGGACTATTGTTGCCAATAGGCCCGATATCGTGTTGGTTGATCGGACCCAGCGTCGGGCAGTGCTCGTCGATATCGCCGTCCCGAGAATCTCGTGAAGGCAGAGAAGGACAAACTTAGTAAGTACCTCGATCTGTCCTTCGAGATAACCGCCATGTGGGACGTAGACTCGACGATCATTGTCCCGGTGGTCGTTTCGGCAAACGGATTAATAGCGAAGAGTCTCGATCAACATCTCAAGAGACTCTCGTTAGATTGTTGGATCAAGAGTCAGATTCAGAAGGTTGTTATCCTCGACACGTGCCGTATTGTTAGGAGGTTTCTTAGTCTGTAGCCTCCACCGCCGGTAGTTTGGGTCCTACTCCGCTACTGGTGGGACACTATTTTTTATATTTTTAAATGTATTTGTGTTTTTTATAAATCTATTTAAAAATGTATAAAATAAGAATGTTATTGAATAAACGAAATAATAATAATAAAAAAAAATTAAAAAGTGTGTGTGTCAGCTCCGACGCACGACTGGAGTTTACTCCTTAAGTACGAGTATCTAACCATAACAAATTAGAAAGTTGCGCACTAGAGGTGCGCACCAAAAACGTGACACGATTTTCGTTACTTGTTAGTAGGTTTTACCCCTCGGATTTTTCTCATACCGGGCGCCTTATATATGAAAATCGATTCTTAAGGAGTAAACTCCAATAATAATAATAATAATTCATCCCAAAATCATTACACATGTCACTAGAGCAACTAGGCCTTCATAAACACACTTACATCTCTCTTCAGCGATCGGTCATTATAGATACCTGCTCTATAGTGCGGCGATTTCTCACATCTACGACTCAAACACCCGGCACAATCGCAAACGAACCGACCCACTTGGCGTAAGCCCGTGATAGGTTCCATACCAGCAACAAAAGCTGAGACATGAAAATTTCATAACCCAAAATAATAATAAAATATAATAACCTGGCAACACCACTATCAAGAGCCGTCATTTTTTTTTCATCCTATTATATAAATAATTTGCTAAAGTATTTACAGTTTTACATCTCAATAAACAAGAAGAATAGCTAAAAAGTTTCCAAATAATTTGAAAAATCATGAAAAACCTACAGGAAGATCTTTACCAAATATACTAAATTTTTTTTGCTGAAAATGACGTCTGTCATACTGAAAAGCCTAATATAATAACAAACAATAAGCTTGAAAAATGTTGACTAGAGCTCGTACCAGGACACAAACTGCACAATTACCAACCCCGGACTCGTCGCAAAACTCCGCCTCACATTCGCCGGAAACCGTGGCTGATGGTGAGGCGTCGAGCTCAAGTAGCGACGAGTTTTTCTCTCCACCGACGTCGCCTCCACCTGTACGTCGGCAGGGGAGAGGCCGGCCACCGACTGGCTTAGGACCCCGAGGCCCTCCGGCTTCGATTAGGGACCCCGCTACCGGTGGTAATGTGCACCGCATTCGATGGAGTCTCTCTATGAACGAAAACGTGATGCGGGCATATTTTGTGGCTACAGAGGGAGGAATTAACCTCACTGCGTACCGTGTCCGCATGCTGCCCCTGTTTCAGGTACTTGAACCAGATGTCAACGTAACAGCACAACGCCTATCGGATCAGGTGCGCGCCATACAACGCTGTCATCTGTTGGATGACGCCGCACTTGAGAGGCTACGCTTAGAAGCATGTAGCAGTATCATTCCTTCTTCATTACATAGCAACCGTAACACCACTACAGTAGAAAATGAAATACCTCCCGTCTTAACAGTTAATGAAGAAGTAAATGATGCTGCTACATCTGTAAGTATCCAATGCAATGATGAATTAAGGAGCGTTTTGGAACAAGCGATTGGTGAGTTTATATCTGTCCCTATTCAGTGTAAACCGCGGCTTCCACGTTTGCCTACGCATAGAAAAAATATAGCGCTAGTGTGTGCCCTAGACTCGATTTTAACATCTTATTTTCTCAATTGTGATGATCTCACTGATGCGCATTCAATCCTGTATTGTGCGGCTGTTACAGTATGTCGAGTAGCTGGTGTTAAATTTAATAAGCAAGAATCAGCTGCTCGACCAAGACCTACAGTACCAGCTTGGCAATGCAGGATTGAACGTCGCATTACCGAGGCTAGGGTGCTCATAGGCAAGCTACACTGCTTCAGGACGGGCAATACACGCCCGAGAGTCATGCGCTTCGTGACCCGGGCATTCGCGGGAACTAACGTGAGTCCCCGTGAATACTCTGTACGGGTCACGGAGCGCATTGATTTCCTGAAGCAGAAAATCTATGCGTGGGCAAACCGTATAAGGCGATATAAAAAGAAAGTAGACAGATATACACAAAATCGCTTGTTCCAAAAAGACGAGAGGTGGGTATACAGAAGGTGGGAGCGACCTGATTCAGATGTGACTGATGGGAGTCTACCTGATGCTGATGCTACAGTTGCCTTTTGGAAAAGCATTTGGGCGACACCCGTCAGTCATACGCAGGGTGGGTGGATTGGGGATGTAGAGCGGACGTGTGAACCAATACAAGCTATGGAACCTATAACCATATCTGAAGATGATATTGGTTGTGCAGTTCGTTCGTTACCAAATTGGAAATCAGCTGGACCGGACGGACTGCACAACTTTTGGCTAAAATGGTTCCGTAGCTCACACGCCTGCTTGGCATCTTGCTTCCAGTCATCCCTTGAGTTAGCGTCGCTTCCATCTTTTATGACTACCGGAGTTACTCACCTTCTTTATAAATCTGGTGGTACCACAGACCCCAAAAATTACAGACCCATTACTTGTTTACCAACTATATACAAACTTTTTACATCTATTCTGAGAGTCAAAATGTATTCACATATAGAAAACAACAATATATTGTCCATCTCTCAGAATGGATGTAAAAGTGGGGCACGTGGTACTAAAGAGCTCCTTATTCTTGACATGGCTGTTTGTCAGCAGGTACGCCGCAACCGAAAGAACCTTGCGACATGCTGGATTGACTACAAAAAAGCGTATGATTCTGTACCTCATACATGGCTTCTAAAGGTGCTGGAGTTGTATAAAATTGATGCAACTCTGTGCACCTTTTTGAGGTCATGTATGAGACAATGGAATACGGTTTTGGTTTATCCAGGATGTCGTCAGATTCTAGGAGGTGGTGTACCAATAGGGATCGAGAGAGGAATATTCCAGGGCGATAGTCTTGAGTCCGTTATGGTTTTGTCTAGCACTGAATCCTCTCAGTACGCTACTAGAGGGTTCAGGGTTAGGCTATCGGATGCGGGGAGGGGGTCAAATTTTATTCCACCTTTTTTACATGGATGACCTAAAGTTATTTGCCCCTAATGGCCCCGAATTGATGGCTTTACTAAAAGTTACTGAAACTTTTAGTAAGGCTATCAGTATGGAGTTCGGGGTAGATAAGTGTGCGGTCATGCATGTGAAAAAGGGCGGGATTGTGGAATCTGAAGGAGTCAGTCTTTCGGATTTCACACAATTTGAGTCGCTCTCCGCAACCGAAACCTACAAATATCTAGGTATGTCCCAAACTCTGTGTATTGCTGAGACTGACATGAAACAGACGTTGCAAGACCGTTTCTTTGGCCGCCTGAAAAAAGTATTGAAAAGTCTCTTGTCAGACGGTAACAAGGTACGGGCTGTTAACGGCTGGGCCATGCCAGTCTTAGTATACTCTTTTGGCATACTTAGATGGACTCAGACCGAATTAGAAGCTCTGGATAAAAAGGTACGTTGTCTATTGACTTCATACCGAATGCACCACCCACGTTCGTCAGTAATGAGGTTGTATATCCCACGGAAATGTGGAGGTCGAGGATTTTTAAACGCTAAGAGTCTCCATAACCGTGAGATATGCAACCTTAGAGAGTACTTCTTGCAGGTGGATGTGGGTCTGCATCGAGATGTCGTGGCAATTGATAACGGACTGACCCCACTTTCCCTAGCTAAAGAGAACTGGCGCAAACCGGTAATACTAGGTGTATCTGATCGCAAGGAAATATGGAAGAGCAAAGAGCTTCACGGTCGTTTTTATCGGGCTCTACACGGGCCCGATGTTGATTTTACAGCTTCCGTATCCTGGTTACGTTTCGGTGATCTCTTTGGAGAAACTGAAGGTTTCATCTGTGCAATCACTGACGAAGTTATGATGACGAATAACTATCGGAGATTTATTGTCAAAGATGGGACGCTAGACATCTGTCGGGCATGTCATCGTCCCGGAGAATCTTTAAGACATATTATCTCTGGTTGTTCCCGTCTTGCGAACGGTGAGTATTTGCACAGACACAACCAATTAGCCAGGATTATCCACCAACAACTTGCTCTAAAATATAACCTTGTTGACTTAGAGATACCTTATTACAGGTATGTGCCCGACCCAGTTCTTGAAAATGGCCATGCTACATTGTATTGGGATCGGTCTATTATCACTGATAGGACTATTATAGCCAACAAACCAGATATAGTGATAATAGATCGATTAAAACGCCTTGCAATAATTGTCGATATCACTGTGCCGCATGACGAGAATCTCGTGAAAGCAGAAAAAGATAAACAAATTAAATATTTGGACTTAGCTCACGAGATTGTCGACATGTGGGATGTGGATTCGGCGATTATTGTTCCGATAGTCGTATCTGCTCATGGTTTAATAGCCAAGAGCCTCGACCACCACCTACAGAGGCTCGCGTTAGGCAGCTGGGTCAAGGGCTTGATGCAGAAGGCGGTTCTGTTGGATACGGCCCGTATTGTGCGGAAGTTCCTATATCTGGAGCCCTAACCACCGGTAGCTTGGTCACTGTACTCGATACCGGTAGGTCACTATTTTTTATATTTTTAAATATATTTGTGTTTTTTATAAGTTTATTTAAAAATATAGTAAATATGTAATAAAATGTAATAAAGGGAATAATAATAACAATAATAATAATCTTAATACACTCACATCCAAATTAGAAAGTTACGCACTAAAGGTGCGCACCAAAAACGTGACACGTTTTCGTTACTTGTTAGTAGGTTTTACCCCTCGGATTTTTCTCATACCGGGCGCCTTATATATGAAAATCGATTCTTAAGGAGTAAACTCCAAAAAAAGTTAATAACTGGTGTGGAGGCCTAATACGTCCTATCTACGAGATAAATAATCATTTAATCAATCAATAATCATAGCATAGTATTAAACAAATTCGCTTCCGTTCTCTATGTATGCAATCTTTAAAACTACGCAACGGATGTTGATGCAGTTTTTTACCAATGCAATGGATATCTTGAAAGGCTTTTGTGTATATAATTTTTCAAGCAGGCGAAGCTTCGGGCTTGCGCTAGTATATTATATACTCTTCTTCTTCTTCTTTCTTTAAAAACGTGGCTCCATCGATGATTTCGCCAATGTCAAGGTAATGCTTGATTAATTGATAGTCCCGCACAGAAGAACTAGTTATTTCTAACTAGCTCCAGGTGCAGGAAAAGAAACGTTGTTCGGTATGAGTTTCTGGAAACCCGATTTTTGCGGTGCGTCAGAGGTAACCTAAAAAGCCTGGCACGCGATCAGCAAAAATCGAACTCCTGTAATATACTCACTTATTTACATTTTTTCAGTCAGCCTGTGACAACGGCCATCTTCGTGTCGATCCTCGTTAAGGAGTCCAGTTATATAATCCGCACTATTTAATAGGTAATAAGTAGATATTTAATGTCCTAGAGGTCTGAATTTAGGTCTGATTTTGTGGTCTTGGTTAAGACGAGGAACCAATAAGTTCCAATACCTTTGTATTGTATACCTACTCGTATCCTCTAATGGTACAATAACTATTTATTCACGCCTATGCGGATTCTGATTGTTAGCCTTTTGATGCATACCTATAGCGATGTATTCGTAAACTTCTTAAGCGGATTCTCCGAGATTCCGGTTCACTACCGAATATTTATTGCGATCGACACGATCAAAGTAGGTTTTTTTGTTATGTTTTTATTCAAATTTCCCACGGGTCCAACGGAAGAACTGGCGATTCTTATTATACACATAGAGAACATAATTTAATTATGACTTCGATTCGAAGGCCTTGACAAAACTTTGAATAAGGTCAATTTGACTAAGTCCTTTTGCCTAATTTGAAATTTGTCTCTGTAGGTATAGGTTACTTTTACCATCAAATAGACATTCTATCAATAAGACATCTTGTTGATCTAAAACTAAAAAAGTAAACAATTAACAAACAAATTACCTACGTAAATTTTTCGAAACAGTCATGTTCAGAACATGCGAAATATGTTCTTTGCGATAATTCTATTCATCCAATATTTCTCACAGTTATTACATAAGATGACAAAGTTCACGGTCAACGAGCATCACCGCCGGTTATTTTCACCCGATCACTCGAGCACCTGGCTCTAGATAAACAAGGCGTGTCAAGATTCTTCACTCGGAGGCTGCATCCGGGCCATCGCTGAGATCAACATAAGACGCGGGAGTGCGAATGTCAAGGAACCCTAGCGAGTGACGCTTTGGACCGCGCAACACTCGGCTCGGCCGTCAGTCGCAGCCGATATGTCTGCGTGTGCGGCTGCTGTCAGTGCGACCACTGTCACGCTAGTCTGTGCTCTCGTGGTTGCCATCTCACACGTCGTCGACGGTGAGTTGAATTCACTTTGCGACAACAAATAAGACTGCATGGACCGTTAGCGTTAATGGCAGGTTTTATTTATGCTCTCGTGGGAAATAACAGGATGTATTAGAAACAATGTTAACCTGACCACTTTACAAGACTATTTTATCTAAAAACTTACGCGCCGTGTGTAGAAAAACACATAGGTACGTCTAATTATTTTTAATTGAGTGTATTTCTATTTTCAGGTGCTGAAGTGTTTGACTGCTATCGAGATGGACTTCACACGGATTATGATCGAGATTGTAGAGAGTACGTTAGATGCAGCGATGGTGCCGTCACCGGACGCTACTCTTGTCCCACAGAGAGAGTCTTCAGTGAAGCTGTGGGAGCGTGTGTACCTCGGGGGTATCGCCCCTGCGCACGACGACTGTGTGCGGCCACAGATACGTTTGCTTACTCGACACCGGGAACTTCATGCCGACATTATTACCGCTGCGAAAATGGTACAACTATGGAGGCAGCCTGCCCACCTCGTACGTGGTTCGATATAGAGAGACAAGCGTGCACTCGAGGAGCCGGTACTTGTTTCGAGCCGGTATGCGCCGGCCTCCCCGACGGTGATTATCCCGACTCTTCCCACGACTGTCGCCGTGTGCTTCAGTGTCGTGGTGGTAAATTACGCAATCTTAAATCACATGGTGACGTCTACACTTCACTGTGCCAGCCTGCCCGTATAGCCGCTGTCCCTATGCCAGTAGGCGACGCCGACTTCTGCTCGGATGAATCTTGCTCATCTCTGTGTATAGATGCAAATGATGGAGCGTATGCAGACCGCACCGCCGGGTGCAGGGAGTACTTCGTATGTGAGTCGCGCAGAGTTATCAGACGTGGAGTGTGTGAACCAGGCCGGCTGTTTTATAAAGGTGCTTGCGAACCAGCAACACGTTCGGTATGCCCAGCACCAGCTCTGAGTCAGTGTTGGAACCGACATGATGGGATACATCGAGACTGGCGCGATTGTGCCTCCTGGTTCGAGTGTCGACGCGAGAAGGTAATCTCTCGAGGCTCATGTCCGTCGGGTCTGATTTTCGACGGAAGCGGTTGTGAGTCAGCTTCGAAATTCTTGTGTGACGGACCAGTTATCGCTACCGAGTGTAAAGGACTTCCAAGTGGCATGTACCAAGACTTATCATCCAATTGTACTCGGTACTTCCACTGCGACGGGCCTCGACGCACGACGCTTGCTTGTCCATCAGGGGAAGTATACGATGGCGATCAATGTACACCGGAGTCCAACTACCTCTGTCCTAGCAGGGATCGCGAGTCCTGCTTCGGGCGTTCAGACGGCCGATATCGAGCTGCCGCTACGGGGTGTCGTGGATACTATGAGTGCGCACGCGCAGTGAAATCAATATACGCATGTTCGACAGACGAAGTATTCGACGGTGAGAAGTGTGTACCAGCTGAATCGGGCCTTTGCGAACGTGAGGATTACTCGTGCGAGGGTCTCGCTGATGGGTATCATCCTGAGATCGAATCAGGATGTAGAAGGTAAGAATTCACGCATAACTACTAGGTTTTTTACACATTTAATAAACAATAGTCTTAAATAGTCGGTCTACCGCTCCATGATATTGAGTGTAATAGAACTATAATGAAAATTAAAATTTTGGGAGTAGGTAACATACTATAAAGGGATTTTAATATTCAGGCATAAAGCATCTCGTTGTGGGCCTGGGCCATATACCCTCTCGCTGGAGACCTGCTCGCAGAAGGAAACGGCCGCGTTACACTGGCTCCCGCTAGAGACCATGGCCATGCTACGAGCCATGGTCTTTAAGCCAGTGGAACGCGGTCGTTTCCTTCTGCGAGCAAGTTATGCTCGTGAAGGAGGCGGCCCGTAGGGTGAGGGAGCGGACCCTTCCCGCTGAGTTCCGGCGAGGGCGCCGCAGACCTGACTACGCGCAGGACCATCGACTTCCATGATCAGGATCTGAGGACGACGGACTAGCAACCCAGCGTCCTTACAGAATCAGTCTAGAAGGATTGCGTGCTGTGGGTCCTCACCCCACGCACGTCTTCACTCACCGACGCAGGATAAAACCCAACCCCTAAGATGCGGGGTAAAACCCGATCACCACGCAGTGGCCACACAGGCGGCCAAGGTCCGCCGGGCGCCCCTGGAAATTTTTATTTAGTACTTACTTTTCGTATTACCACAGGCGCTCGGCAATGGACGTATAGGTGCGGCTGCGGCTTAGGGTTACGTTATTTAGATTTCATTATTTTACCCATATTCCGATATTTGAAACTATTTTTTCCAGATATTTCTACTGCGAACACGGCGACCGTCTCGCAACCCTAACATGCCAGGGCGAGAAAATATTCGACGGACGCATCTGCATGAAGAAATCCCAACACGAGTGTGGATCTACGCCGCGAGACTCAGTCGAGAACGACGGGAAGAAATGCGAGCAAGACGGGTTCTTTGTACAACAAGGTACCGAATGCAAACGATACTACTTCTGCGTTACAGGAACTAGAACCTATCTCACTTGTCCAACCGACCAAGTGTTCAACGGCCAAGTTTGTGTGTCGAATACCCAGTATACTTGTCCAGGATGAGAGGACGAATTTGGTGAATGAAAGAGCAAACTCTCTGGTCTATATCATACTGTCGGCGAACGAAGAGAGCTGGAGAACCATGATGTACCTGATAACGTTTATAAGACGCTGATTTAAATCATAGAAGCCCTCTCCTCTTATATACTTGCAAGATTTTTTCACAGAAAGCACAGCTAAAACAATAAGGTAGTAGTACTTTTAAACTAATGGCGGGATCTGCATTAGATACAGGTATTTCTATAGCAACTATTCATCATCCATCGAGCCTTTTCCCATCCCCGTTGGGGTCAGCTTTTCATAAGTTCCCTATACTGTTATTCACGTATAATTCCTAATAGATGTAATGTGAATTAACGATCTTTTAAACAGCGTCTATGGAAATACATTAGATGTATTTATTCTTTCTGAGAGTGTCTTAATTTGTATTCCGCTCGTTGTTTCGTGTGACAAGGGTCTATCTAAGATTTAAATAGTTGATAAAAGGCTGTGAATTATATTTATGACAATGTGTATATTTATAACAGTGGTGTAGTGGTACCTCTACTGGGTATAGAATTTGTACACTGCAAACAATGCTTAGATTAATAAACGACAAAATATTTTGAATAGTTATTTTTATAATGAAAGAACATATTATAAACCGACTAGTCATACATAATTTCAACGTAAAAGTTAGTTTTAGTCGAGCATAGGGTAAAAATAGCTAAATCGATATTTTAGGTAGTGAAAATGTGTTGAAGTTTTGTACAGAGAGTAAGTATACTTGATTGCACTAACCTCTCTCTCCCCGGCCCATTGTAAAAGGTCTTTGGAGTAGCACGTTTGTATAAAGAGATAAATTGAGACCCTAAGCATATGTATATTACTTTATATCCTTATATATAGATACCCGTGGGGATCTGAAACAAGAAAACTTAGTGAAGTGAACATTTGTTTAAGTATTTTTATCGACTATCGATAAAATGTATTATTTCGATTTATAAATTTGAGACAAAGGGGTCTTTTACGCGATTATTGAGCTATATACTACGGCTTTATTCCCGGACGTTACCCTGTTGAAAGAGCCGTGGTCATGGGTTGACGAATAGCGTAAAAGACTCGTTTGTCTCAAGTTTATAATGTCTACAAAACGTATTTCGATTTAAATACTTCACAGTACAAAAAATTGTGAAATACTTACAAAATTTTCCGTGTACGTATACTCACTCCTGATTCTCCCAAGTGGTATGCACAGGGTGTCTAGTACCAGTTCCTTACGTTGATTTGCTCGAAATAAGTTTTCGTATTCCCCATACATTTCACACCAGCGCCCCTAACGGTAAAGTCAGGGAACTGTCTAAAATGTATGGAGGAATACGAAAACGTATTTCGAGCAAATCAACGTAAGGAACTGGTACTAGACACTCAGGCATATCGTGGGCACAATTTTAGTCACTAACTTTGATAGTCTCACGTAACAGGAGGCTAGGCTATTTCCATTTTGGGCATTTTAGGTATATTTGCTGACAGCAGGTGTACAGCGTGCAGGTGAAGATACAACAATCCCAACTACAAGCTTTTATATGTGGTGAGCTCACGGTTAACAACATTATGCCTACAAATCCCAACTACAAGCTTTTATATGTGGTGAGCTCAAGGTTAAGAACATTATGCCTACAAATCCTAACTACAAGCTTTTATATGTGGTGAGCCACGGTTAAGAACATTATGCCTACAAATCCCAACTACAAGCTTTTATATGTGGTGAGCTCACGGTTAAGAACATTATGCCTACAAATCCCAACTACAAGCTTTTATATGTGGTGAGCCACGGTTAAGAACATTATGCCTACAAATCCAAACTACAAGCTTTTATGTGGTGAGCTCACGGTTAAGAACATTATGCCTACAAATCCCAACTACAAGCTTTTATATGTGGTGAGCCACGGTTAAGAACATTATGCCTACAAATCCAAACTACAAGCTTTTATATGTGGTGAGCCACGGTTAAGAACATTATGCCTACAAATCCATACTACAAGCTTTTATATGTGGTGAGCTCACGGTTAAGAACATTATGCCTACAAGTCCCAACTACAAGCTTTTATATGTGGTTTTTAAACAGTATAACATTAAAATTGTCTTCCACTTAATATTCTTCGCCATAATAATAGACAAATTATTATTTCTTACATTTTATTTGCATAGAAACATTCAAGCGACCTAAATACTTCTAACATTAATTACACATTGACTATATCTTACAGTTTTACTTTACAAAAGGAATAGTAAGCTCCATTAATTAATTAATAGAAAAATAAAATCTCTTTTAAACGACACAATAAAGAATAAATAATTTATTTATTCATTTATATTAATATATAAATAATATTAATCAAACTTAATAAAGATAATACGCTACAATCGTTGAATACAGTTATTTTTTTAATATATTAGACATGAACTATTGATACTGATATAAATATTAAGGTAATAGATAAAAATAATTCTTGTGGAGAAATTACTAAACAATTTAGCATATTATAACTATTAAACAAACAAATCTTAAGTTTGGCGTAATTTTTTTTTTAAATTAAATTAAAAAAAAAAATAACGTTTTCCCACTTAACTGACGATATCTTAACGGGTCTTAATAAACGTGATAAAATCAAATGAACAAAAGTTCTATTTAAGTACCCTTATTTCATCTAATTTAGAATTCATATTATGTGTTTTATTTCGATAAATTCTGCCGCGGTATTGAATTCTAAACTGACGAAGTAAGGTAAACGTTATTGTTTTTTTTTATAAATAAATTACCTGTGATATTATCACGATTATGACCTATTTGGATATTAGTTATGAAAATTTTTAAAGTTTGAAAAATAGTGTTGTAGCCTCTTCTAAAAGGACAAGGAGTATCCGTAAACAAAGTTCAAATAATTTTGGTATTATTTATAATAACTAGTAAAGCAAGACTGGTTTTAATAATTTACATAATTTATTTACGTAATTAATAAACATTTTCAAATATTTCAATATCCGTGTTTTTATTAATAAATTGGTTTTGGACTTTGTAGAGATAGTGGGCATTGATTGAGACGGAGCTTGCGGAGTCTTCACAACTATGGGCTCAATCAAGAATGTATGCGACACGATAGCGGGCGCATCGTTTAACCTATCAAATTTGGCATAAAGATATAACATAAGCCTGTGGTTTGTTGCATAGTTTATGGTGTATGGGGCTCTTAGTTTTTGAGTTAGTAAGTATTAAAGAAAGATGCCTTTGACAGTGCTAAAAGTATTTGAAAGTTAATTGTTGGCTCGCGCCATTCTTGAAAAGTGAATTTATTATTTTTTTTTTTTTTTTTTAGCTTAGGTTAGGTGGGGTTAGGTTAAGATTCCGCCAGTTCCGTCTTTATTATTTCAATGTAACCGCCCGCGTTCCAGCGAATCACTCTAGTTAAACATACATACTTATAACAACGCCTATATTCCGTAGGGGGTAGGCAATAGGGAGCAAGCCTATTGCTGTTACTGGGCACTAAATTCCAACAAACAGCCAGTCCTCCGCAGTCTGCAAAGTATGAATTATGTACGCACATAACTACTGGCAAAATCTAGATGTGTAGTTTACATCTGCCTACCCCCTCAAGGATATAGACGTGATTGTATGTATGTATGTAGAGAATATACTACCTCGAAATACGAAGTCAAATAAGTACATCTTAATATAGTTTTATACATATCGTACACTTACAACATTTAAACCCGAATAAGATCTATTTAGACACGAATTACGACACATTACATACATTATTACACGTTAGTTTAAAATACTTTATATTGGTCCACGCCAATTTAGATACAGCTCGCCAATACAGATTATAAATAATAAAATTATATCGATTATAGAGGTTACGGGCGCGACCAATCATTATACTATTAGAAAACGGAGAACTAAATTTTAAAACATTAATATAATTTTAATTTGTTCTTTGATAAAAGTAAAAATTAAGAAGGTTCTTGTATAAATTTATTTTTAATTATACTAAAAGCTAGTATGAGTCTAATAGTAGACCAAAACGATAGTAATTTTCGTTTCATGGCAAATATTTCAAATCCGCGCCTCTAGCGGTCACTGAGAGGAACTTATGTAAAATGTATGAACCAAAATTTATTTTATCATGTAAACTCATTAATCGAAAAAATATACAGCCGACACCACAGCACCTTTGGAAAAGAAACCACAAGTAAACTATTAAATAAATATTTTTTTTTAGAATGTCGACAACTTTCAGTTTTAATAGAACCCCATCACTATTTTAATCGTGGAATAAATATAAATATTTTGGACGTCATCTAGCCCAAATTAAGCTAATACAAGCTTGTGCTATGGGATCTAGACGACAGATAAACATACTTATATATTTCTAAATACATACATATTATACATAGAAGACACCTAAACTCCGAAACAAATATTTGTGGATCATACAAATATTTAATTCGACCCGGAATCGAACCTAGGACCTCAGGGACGGCAGTCGCATACTCATACCACTGCGCCACCGAGGCAGTTAATAGGTATAGCGAGGAATAGACATAGCGTAGATATTATATTTTATTGTCAGATTTAAATACATAATATACATAGTTCTACAAAAAAAAAACTTTTAATTACAAGAAATTACTTAAATTTTTACTTTAAATCAATTTATATTGGAATATTAAGTAAGACGACAAATTAAGCCAAAAATAACTTTAAAAACAACAATTTCGTTGTCTTAATATTTGTATACACAATACACAACATATAGTACATAATACATAACTAAATAGACATACAAGTCGTATATATGTCACCGTAGGATTGTAAAAACCGGAAGATCTTAAACAGACTCGGTTCATTGATGTAGTTAATGTACTAGCTAATGGAAAAAAGTGGCCCTGAGTTTTTATTGCCAGGTTCTTCTCTATAGGTTCTACCTCTAAAAACTCACAGCCACTCAATCGCCGGTAATTGCATTTATTGTGTCGATGTTGCTAGATTGCATGAAATCTAACGGTATTTACAATTGTAAGAGCGTGTGAGAGAAGTATCTGGCAATAAAAACTCAGTGCCATTATTTTCCAAGCGCCGGTAATTACAATAATTCCATCAATCATGCGAGTGTGATTACAATGTTAGTTTTTACAATTCTACGGTGACTATAATACCATAGTCTATTCGCGTTAGAATAGTGACTTATCGTAGCCACTCACCAATCAGATCACATTAAATTATAAAGCCTTGTTCATATTACCTTCAAACAGTATGAACGCATTTTGTGAATTTTAAAGGTTCTATATTCTTTCAATAATCCTACTATCCTACTAATATTATAAACGCGAAAGTTTGTTAGTATGTAAGTATGTATGTATGTATGGATGGATGGATGTTTGTTACTCTTTCACGTAAAAACTACTGAATGGATTTTAATGAAACTTTACAATAATATAGCTTATACATCAGAAGAACACATAGGCTACAATTTATCAAGATATTTTGTGAATTGTTCAAAATATGACGCGGCGCGACGGGAACGGGAAAAAATGCAAATTACCACGCAGACGAAGTCGCGGGCGACCACTAGTTATTTTATAATAAAAATACTGTATGATAAAAATTTTGTTTTAATTTTGACTTCAGTAATGAATACGCCTTTATTTTGCAGTTGCACTTTATACTTTATGAGTCACTATTTTTTAACGCAAACAGACTATAGACTGACTTATATGTAAACCTTTTTTTATATCTAAGATAGACAATTTAGTATAAATAATTAGATAACATTTATATTAGCTCTATAACCATTAAATAAGTCAGCAGGCAATGGACGTTGTTAATATTTCTGTAACAACAATAAGCAAATGTGTATAACTAGTAACAAATAAAATAAATATATTAGGGTATTTCTACACAACGCTTTCAAACCTTAAACCACAAAGTACATAGATCAGTGAACGGAAATGACTCGCGCTCGAAAATGACTCAACGCAAATCTTGCCGCAAATGTGTGTAGTTCGGTTCTTGTAGCCGGTCTGTCATTCGCGCCAATCATGCGACAGTTACTATACGTTGCTAGCCAATCAGAGACGTACATTGACAATTGAACCGGACTTGGATCTTTGCGGAGCGCGTGGCTGGTGGCCTTTTAGGTTACCTCGGGCGCTGGGCAAAAATCCAGGCCCAAACGCTCAATTACAATATCGAACAACGTTTCCTTGTCCCGCACCGCGAACTAGTTCAGAGTAACTAGTTCTTCTGTGCGGGAAAATCAAGCATTACCTTGACATTGGCGAAATCATCGAAGAACATCGATGGAGCCACGTTTTTAAAAACCCACCATTATTTCGTAATAGTAATCGTTGTTCATAGAAAACAAAATATATCGAGGGACCGTTTTTATTAGAGATTTTGTATGATGTTATGCTACTACGGTTTTTCCGTTCACAGACATAGATAGACGAAACTGTCAAAGCTTCCTAAGAACGTGCATAATTGTTATCTATTTTGGTAGGGTTGTTACAAAGTTTAGATAAATTTAACAAAATATTTTTTACCTTAAGTGACGCCAACGAGACGAGATAAACAATGTAAACAAATTTTCCGGAGTTTAAACATTTTTATTTGAATTATGTACAAAATATTTGATTTCCTATAATAATCGCTGTCGTCTGTATTAGAAAGAAGAAAAAAGATTCGTTTGGAATAGTCCAGATCAGACGTATTTATGACAGAACTATCTACTGTATCAAATGTTGACAACTGCGGTACGAACTAATTTCCTGTACCACGAAACACGCAAAGACAGCTGTCGTCGACCAACTTACGCCATTACTGTGTACGAGTGATAAGGATAGAGATAGTAATCGCTCGCTATCGCAATGGCTGCCACGGACAGTACCGGTGACACTGACGGCGGCACAAGCCACGGCACAGCGTGATCGACCTTTAAAAAGCCGCCGGCTTGGCCGCGCGTCATTCACTCCTAGCTTTTTCGTAGGCGCGGCTTTCTGCGGCAAATACCGGCGACAAAAGGCCGTTTGTTTACATTTTTTATCTCGTCTCCTTGGTTTTACTTTACATATATGTATAAGTACCGTCAGCACATACCTCTCCCTACTGGTCGCCGGGGGCAGGGTGCGGATGTGCGGGTTGGGCTACAGAGGGTTGGGGTGCGAGCAGGACCCCCACGTCCCACACCTTGATGACGCGGTCCTTCCCCGCGGTGCACATGCGCCCCGTGGCCTCGTCCATGTACAGCGACACCACCGCGTGCTTCATGTCGTGGAATGATGCCAGCGATTCACGTCTGAAAGAAAGGATTGTATGTTTAGTGTAGTAGTCATACATTTAATAAATAAATATTATGGACATTATTTTAATTAATTAATATTTTGGATATAATTATAATAGCACGTAATCTACATTTAAAGGCTCCCAGTGTTCACCCTACCATTTAGATTTCGTCAATCGACGGTCGACCGTGGACGGCGTTCATTTGGATAATTATTTTTCATCACTTCTATTCAGAAAGTGGTTTTGTTCCTACATAAGTGTGTCTAAAATAGCTCTTTTTACAAGCTTTTATTTACTTTCACCTGTCCCAATGTCCGTGTGTAATCAAATCTTGCAAGTTAAATTTAACACACTTCCCGGTTTTCGATTGAGCTGAAACCTTGCCCGCGTATGCAAGTCGCATGACAATGCAATATTATGATGATAAAAGCTTGATTAAAAAAAAAAAATGATATTATTAGACTTTTTAGAGGGCAAGAGACTTTTTTTGATAGTAATCTAAAGAAAACGCGCGAATATTTTAATCGCTAGTTTAGATCGCGAGGCGTAAGCTAAGCTTTGCATTTGTGTGAGTGACGTACGTGAAGGCAACAAAATAGTACGTGCCAGCCGCTATGGCACAGCCAATTAAAGTCCTGGGCGTCTCGGACTATACTAAAAATTTAGGCTACAGAAAACAAAAATTTAAATTAAGATAACAGTAAGATAACGATTAACCAGTTAAAAATTGTAATAATAGATACGCATGTTGCGTTGTTGTGTTCGTGAAGCTCGTACTCACGGCTCGTGACGCAGTGTGTCGTAGCAGCCGGTGCAGACGCGCTGCGGGAACTCGAAGCCCATGACGGGCAGCGGCAGGCGGTGCGGGGAGCACGTCGCGCACACCGCCGCGCCGCACCAGCGGCAGTGGTGCTGGCGGAGACCTGCATCGAATTATTTATATCTACAGGATGAAATTGGATTCATGGGCAATATTTTAAACTTAGATAATATTATGGTCCACATCCATGCAATGGGGAAATTTTTTGTTTTTTTTTGTACTGTTTTTTCATTATTTTCGGCGGTTATATATGAATGATGTTAAATTCATTGAGGTTACTTTTAAGCAAACCAAAAAAAAAATCATACGAAATATCATCACGTACCTAATTAATTTGGAAACCGCTGATGGAACAGCTCCCGAGTTTGAAGTACATAATTGTTGCAGCGATTACAACAAAGTACTATTATTCGCACACTGCTGATTTGTGTAGCTGGCCGTTACATTGTGCGACCGAGATATCGTAAATTATCCACTGTATGATTTGAAAACAATCAAATCCACACGACACTGAACTTTACTTAAAACTAAACCAACAATTTCTGATGTAAGTACAAGTAATATTAAAATATCCAACGAAAAAAAATTGAAAATTAGAAAAAAAATACTCCATCGCATTTTACATCAATAATATTATCTAAGTTTGAAATATTGCTCATGAATACAATTTCACCCTGTATAAGCCGCGCACGATGTGAGTGGGATAGAACCTTGTTATCAATCGCTTAAAAAGTGCGGATAGCAAAACAGTATTGTAGGTTAATTTACTTTACTATGACGTCACCAACATGGCCGCCAATCCCATTGTCATCTTGCGCGGCTTACAGGTACAGTCACGACCAATCATATTGTTACCGTTTTGACATTTGTCTTCGCGACGTCACTAGTGATGTAACCATACACGATACTCACGATAAATCGATTCAAGTTTGTATGATTGATTTGGTTATGTATTGTAAAGTACATTGGATTAATGTATAACTTATAAATACTAGCTGATTATTACGGCTGCACCCGTAAGTTACACTTTTCTCGTTCAAAATTCCGACGGTAACACATTACCGGCAATAAAAAGCAGCCTATAGCACTTAAGAATATTGTAGCTTGCTGCGTGTTAATGAAAAGATGTTCAAATTCGGTTCAGTAGTTACAATTCGGGCACTGTGCCTTTATAGTTTCAGACTTTTCTATACTGATCTAAATGCTTCTGTATACTAACCGAGTTGTTTCTTTTCCATCATAGCCCTAACGTTCCATATGAAGGGCGCTCGACACAACTGACATAGGTCGGACTCCTTCCACGTGGGAGTCTCCCGACGTCTCACTCCCATCTCCCACACACCGAGGGCCCCGTCCTCGCCTGCCGACAGGAGGCGGTCGCAACTACTGACGTACCATAGTCCCGTGACTTTGTTACTGGAAACATTATAATAATGCATTATTCAGACTAGCTAGACGCGCAATACGTGATGCTTAACGCCGGACAACAACGCGCGACGTTGCCAGCTGGCGCACTGGCGCACAACATAAATACGGGCGTACAACAATAAGTCAATTGAAATGTTACATTTTTTGGGGCTAAGTGTGCAAAGTCAGAGGACGCTATTTTATTTTTTAGATTTTTTTTTTTATATATATATTGGGTTCGCTAAATTGACGCCGCCCGCCTGGTGGTAAGTCGTGACGACGTCTAGCGATTGTGGGCCACTCTCACAGCACATAATACGATAAAGAGTGGCCGTCAACTTGACGACCTACTGATGTGCCTCTTCACGCTCCGCTTAAAGAACCCAGGATTATATGTGGGAGGAAACACGTGCACAGGCAGGGCGTTCCAGGCCACTATCGTTCGGCAGAGAAACGAACGTTTAAAACGTTCGGTTCTCGCGAACATGCTATCCACTGTGTGGGAGTGGCATCTCTGCCCGGCACGCGTTGTTCGGGATCGGAAGGAAGAGGGTGGGATCAGATTGAAGAGCTCTTCAGAACACTCGCCGTGGTAAATACGGTAGAATGCGGCCAGGGAAGCTATTGTTCGGCGCTGAGCTAGCGGCTCAATGCTTCCCGTTACCTCCGGACAACCTATAATACGGATAGCCCGTCGCTGCATAGCGTCGAGAGCGTCCAGCAAATACTTCCCGGAGCCGTCCCAGAGGTGAGAGCAGTATTCGACGCAGGGTCTAATCTGCGTCTTGTACAGCAGACACCTCTGGTGCGGTGTAAAGAATCGCATTACCTTATTCAGTTTCCTAGTTTCCGCGAAGCTAGCCCTATACATCTTTCGATGTAGTTTTTATTATTGCGCTTTCGACGAACGTCTATGCCAAGGATGTCAAGGTTGTCCTTCATTGGTAATAATGCATTCTGAAGAGAGGGTAGGGGAAGGAAATGGGATTTCTTCGCTGTAAATGCACACGCCTGTGTTTTGCGGGCATTGAACTCGACGAGGTTCTCGGTACCCCATTGAGAGATACAGTCTAGGTTCATGTCGAGATCGGCCACGAGTTGTTGTCTATCCTCCTCAATCTCCGACCGCCCCGCCGCCGGACGAGCCCAGTAGCTCCCGTGCAATGTGCTGTCATCTGCATAACAATGTATGTTCCCGAGGGATACCATATCATTGATATGCAGAAGGAAGAGAGTTGGTGACAGCACGGACCCCTGCGGCACCCCGGCATTCACTTGCAAAAAGCGAGAAGCCTGGCCATCGCAGAGGACCCGCACTCGGCGCTCGCTCAGAAAGCTGGCCATCCAGCTGAACAGTTGAGGAGGTAGACCATATGCCGGAAGCTTGGAAAGGAGCGAAGCATGCCAGACTATCGAAGGCTTTGGCGATGTCCAGGCTAATCGCCAAGGACTCGCCGTGCCTTTCCATAGCCCCAGCCCAGACATGCGTTACGAATGCCAGAAGATCACCCGTTGATCGTTTTGGCCTGAAGCCGTATTACCGATCATTTAATAGCGAGTGATCTTCGAGGAATCGCATGAGCTGCTTGTTGATGATGAGCTCAAACACCTTGCAGATGACTGAGGTGACAGCTATGGGTCGATAGTTGCCTGGATCAGACCGATCCCCTTTCTTGGGGATCGGTTATACGTTCGCCTCCTTCCAGACCGGCACGATTCCTGTGGAGTAAGACAGGCGGTACAGACGAGTTAGTACAGGAGACAACTCAGCTGCGCAGTTGGCCAGTTGCCAGTATCCACGGCTGCCCGTGGGATAGGAAGTGAGCTCCTGACCAAGCCGCGCGACGCGCTGGGCATCCGCTCTCTTAAAGGCCCTCTTGCTGGATTTTGTGGCCCGGTTGTACGCTGCTTTGAGGTGGCCCACGTTTGGGTCACGCACAGCCCGGGCCCTGATCCAGGCGCGATATGCCGACTGTTTTTGTCGAACAGCTTTGGCACAATCTCGCCCGAACCAGGGACGGGCTCTGCGGATACTGGCGACATCAGTGAAAGGGATGTAATATTCCATCCCTAAACTGAACTCGCCAGCAATCGCTGAAGCGCTATCCGAGGGAGCCTTTCCTACAAAGCAGCGCTGGCTCCAGGGGACGGACGCATAATAATCGCGTAGACCGTCTCAATCCGCTGACGAGTAGTGCCATAGTCGTCGTGATATTTGTACAGCACGTGCAGGAGGTGACACCTTCATGCCAGCGTGAACAACACAGTGGTCGGAACTACCCAATGGGGCTCCTACCGAAACACTGTATTGGGCCGGGCGACTCGTCAGCAGTAGATCCAGCAAAGCGGGCGCATGATCTGACCTGTCTGGTATCCGGGTGAACCCGCATACCATCTGGGTCAGACCGTGGGAGAGAGCGAACGCATGGGCGGCCCTACCCGCATGATCAGTCCTGAGGGACCCCAGCCATTCAATGAGATGGCCATTGAAGTCCCCCAGAAACACTAGCTCAGCGTTCGGGAACCGCACCTGCGCATCATCAGCCGCCTCGCTGAGGTACTGGAAGAGCTTTGTTGTCTCAGAATCCCCTGTGTGGGAACGGTAGACGCACACGTAGATCTGGCTCATGGAGCCATGGTCTACGTGCAGCCAAAGGACGGAGTTGGAGGGGTTCTCTAGGCAGCGCAACCGGCGGTAGCAAACATCCGCCCTAACGAACACGCACACCCCGGCTTTGTCTCGAAATTGTTCCTCGATGACATAGCCGGGGTAACACAGGTAAGACGTGTCCGTCAGGGCGGCGTATTTGTGTCTCCGTGAGGAACATCACAGCGGGCCGTGCCATCTCGAGGTGATGGTGGACGGCATCGAGGTTCGCATGGAGTCCACGGATGTTGGTGAACTCCACCTCGAAAAGTGAAGTTGTGGGGTTTCCAGGGGCCGCTGTGGAACGTTTACATTTTTTCTGTTGCACTGCCATTATTATAGGTTTGAAAAAGAAGCGTGAAGACAGGGCGACATTTGGTGCAGCAGTAAGTGACAAAACGCAGGAGCTAGCTTCGTCTGGGACCGTGTGGTTAGGTCGGAGCCCACCCGCCGGACGGAAGGGCTCCCAAACCCCCCTGATGCAAGGCCGCTGCTACCCCACACCGGTTACCACCCGGAGCGGCGATCCCACATCAGGATTATGCGCAACATGTGGGGCAGCCTCCTGGGGTGGTTGGTCCCAGGCGGGCCCCATGACTGTGTTGCGGGCGGCCGCGGGAACGCCGTTGCTAAGGGTCTCCCTGGCCGGCGAATCGACCCACACCACCCACATTAGACTCTGCTTCACCCCCACTGGTCCCATGCCTGCTGCACCATACATCGCCCCGGGCCCGGCGGTGCAGCTGCTGAACCCCTAACGCAACCCAGCCTGGGCTGGGTCACTGGGGGGGCTTTAGCACAGCCGCACGTTGTTACCCCCCCGGACCAACACTGTTGTACCACCTGGTACCCACGTAGGGACCGAAGCCACTTCATAGGTACCGTTAATTAACGAGGCTCGTCCGTTGATCAGTAGGTGCGCCACTAGCAGGTGAGGTCGCTGGGGCCCTAAGGATGTTGGTAGAGCCCCTTTGCACCCATTATCATAAATTAGATACCAAGGGCCGGGGTAGTGTAAAGCTAAATCCAAGTTTGTGGGCTCCCAACCCTTATGGGTTTTCCGCCATCTTGAATCGCACGAACCCTTTTTCAAGACGGCGGAAAACCCATAAGGATTGGGACCCCACAAACTTGGATTTAGCTTTACACTAAAATAGCGTCCTCTGACTTTTGCACACCCAAATGTAACATTTCAATCGACTAAATGTCCGTAGTGTGATGTGACGAACGAGTGCTCATTATTAAGAACTTTATGAATATTAAGAAAAGCAGGATGCATGGGATTAAAATAGCGAAGACATTAAATGTGCCCGCCAAAGAGGTTGAAAGCAAGGTATATGTTTAATTGCATACCTACTCTTCGATCTCAATTCACTCGCGAAAGGAAGAAATTAAAACGTTTAAGAATATTAATTATTGACTAACGGATGCCCACGGTATCGTCCATGACAAATAATATGCTAAAACCTTCTTCGAGAACCACTCTATCCATTAGTGAACATGAAAATCGGTGCAGTGGTTTTTAAGTTTATCGCGAACAGACAGACAGACGCTAAAACTTAAAAATAAAAGTTATCCAAATTTTCTTTATAATATATTATGTAAAGATGCATTTTCGATCTTTTGGCAAGATCTTGTCCACGACTGACACAGTACGACGCGTAGACCGGCAACGTTGTTAAACATAATTTTCGGGTAAACTTTCAACATGTTGATCAACATATCGCGCGCCAAATGTTTGCTAGTGGATACGAAACTTTATGACAGTACTACAACCACAACAAAACTACAGCAAACTCACCTGTGTCCTTGTAGTTCATACGCTGTACCCTTTTGTCCGCCTATATCCCACACTATTATCGTCTGGTCGAAGGACCCACTGAACAACAGCTGAGGTATTGGTGCCCAATTAAGTACTCTTACAGAACTGCAAAGAAAATGTACCTACATTACAAAGATGAATGACTTTTGTGACGTATCCTATCCTATAGGAGGTCAACTATAGCGCAGGGAATAGCTAGTAATCCATATAGTACAGTAAACAGCTGATATGTGATATCAACTAAGAACTAAAGGCTTTATGTGACCTCATTTTCACGTTTATGGAAAAATTCGACATTGACAAACATGACTAAGAGCGTTACAGTATTAATGAAACAACTCTGTTTATGATACCCACGCGAGTTGTGTTACGATAGAACCAATAAAATTAACAGCATTAGGTAAATTGAAATTTCAAGGTAATGGCGGCCATGTCGGAACATGGTAAGTAAATATTTTTACGAATTCATTAAAGGCATTGTTTTCCAAAGTATAGGTACTGTCTCGGGTTAAGGGACATAACCAAGTCCTATGGCACTTTAATCACTATGTAGGACCTGTTGGTGGAATTTGGTGGATGTCGGGACATCTGCTGTACGACTCATCATCATTCACCGAGCGTTTTCCCAACACAGTTGGGGTCGGCTTTCCAGTCTAACTGCGATGCAGGCGAACTGCAATATTTTCCGTGGAGCGACTGACATCTGACCTCCACAACCCATGGACGATATCTAAGATCTGTATTTTGGATCTGTATTTTAGGGCTCCAATTACCCGTAACGACTGCCATAGATGTTCGTATGCCAACCGGGACCGACGGCTAAACGTGCTTTCCTAGGCACGGAAACGACTCTCTGATCAATATTACCCCTATGGACAATTCCCACAACAATTTGTATTTAGTGGTTCTTAAATTAAAGTTATTAAGTGCGTTTTTCGATAGTGGCCTATGTGCAAGGGTGATGGCCTTGCACACGTTATCGTAAACAAGTTTGTAAAGAGATAAGTATTATTTATTCTTTTTTGAAAGAGGTGTCTACAGCTTTAGTCTTTTATTTTTAAACTAGTGGTCGCCCACGACTTCGTCCGCGTGGTAATTTGGATTTTTTCCGTTCTCGTCGCGCCGGGTCATATTTTGAACAATTCACACAATATCTCTATAAATTGTGGCCTATGTGTTATTCTGATGTATAAGCTATATTATTGTAGTTTCATTAAAATCAATTCAGTGGTTTTTATGTGAAAGAGTAACAAACATCCATCCATCCATACATACATATATACATACTCACAAACTATCGCGTTTATAATATTAGTAGGTTGCCACCTAACGTCCATTGCCGGACGCGCTGGGACCCGCTGGGTACTCCCTCGAAAGGATAACTTGGACTAAGGCTACCACAGTGGCCATCAGCGGCCAAAGAAAGAAAGAAAAGAAACTTTTTTTTTTATTGTTGCATCACAACTTCACACCAAAGAGTCGGGAGTCATCTCAGATTGGTTTTCTTTTCAGAGCTAGATAAGTCTGCCCCCTCCGCAGACTGCGGAACTCAGGGGTAGGGGGAATAAGTTTGGTAAGTAGGTATAGTCCAAATCACGTAAGAAGAAGGCTGGGCGAGAGTGGAGGGGTGTGTTTGCGCATCGGTACTCCCGCTCTTACTCGCTGTTACCACCATATAGATCGATAAATCGCCTACTTACGCAACTTCAAGGTCAGGGTTATTTTTATCTGACGCGAACCTTTAGGCTTCTAAAACGTTTCATTCTGTAAGTTATAATGCTGGCGTGCGACACCGCGAGCTTAAGCTAGTAATAAATGCATAATTCCACTTACCCAGTGTGTCCTTTCAGTGTAGTAACTAGTGTAGCGCCATTATTATCTAACTTGAGCATAGTTATCTGCCCACTGTAGTCACCAACGAACGCGTATTTCGATTGCGAGTCAAATCTGTTCCGTTGTTCAGGATATTCTATCCGTTTGTGTGATAAAAAATGTTATACGTACTTATCAATAAAATAAATAGTAACAGCGAACAAAATAAATTTTACTTTTTTATATCATTAAAGGCGCTTATAGACGAGCGTTTTTTTCGCCGGACAACGGGACAGTCGAGTGGAGGTCGCGGTGCATTCGGCGTAATTTGTTCCCCGGAACTGTGACCGGTGCGTGTAGTAACATTAATAAAATAAACCATACACCACCGTGAACCCGGTAAACACAACCCGTTGTCCGGCGGCCGTGTAAAACGGCTATAAGTGTGTAAATGAGCGACATAGCCGTAAATTGAATGCTGGCTTTATAAGCGATTATAGATTTTTTTAAATGTACGAGTATGTATCTATTCTATTAAATAAGTAATACCTACATGAGTGTTATTAATTTTATCTGAATGGCGATAAAAAATATTACCCACGTAATAGTAATACATAAATATCATAGGTCACTAAATGGCTCTTTCAAACGTCAGTAAATACTTAAAATAAACAAAATGTCATTGCTTCTATATTTACATGTACTGCCAGATTCGCAAAGAAATAAGTAGAACCGAGAGAAAGAACCTGGCAATAAAACTAATTAAGTGATTTATTCTTAAAATATTAGGAAAGAACTGATGTCCCGCCGATGACATCAGTTTTTGTAATCTATTTATAATTTCTTTCTTAATATTTTAAGAATAAATCACTTCATTTTTTTTTTTATATTTATTATTTTTGGACATTCTCACAGAACGTCATCAAGTCCAAACTAAGCTAATACATTATATATTATGTATAAGCTTGTGCTATGGGATCTAGACAACTGATAAACATACTTAAATATTTCTAAACAAACATTACCATGACATAAATATTGTTTATTGTTCACCACAGTTTAGAAAAATACATTAAAAACATACTTATAACAACTAAATGTACAAGGGAATGTACTCTTAATACTTTAAAAAGGATACTGCAATGATGTACACCATGCTTCAAAGGAATACCCGCCGATCCTTCGCCCAGTTTCACTACAGTGGTACGCGAAGAATTTATCTCTACTTACAGAGAGTACCCATTCGCAACTTAGAGAAAATACCACAGCAGTGACTCGGGCTGTGTGCGCTAAATATTCACGAACCTAAAATGGAAACCATACTGTTGTTAAGTTGTTAAATAGGTACATGAAAACTTACATGGTATTGGATTTAAGGTGTCCGAAGTAAAGGGGATTATAAGAAACTATTCAATACATATTTCTATATCAAAAATAAGGGTCAGTATATTCAAGATACAATCGGAATGAACATAAAGCACACACAGACGGACTTTGCTGTGCGTACCACACACAGCACGCACAGCAAAGTACTCATTTTAGCAAGCATAGTTAATTTTTCTGTCGACCTGTGGCACTACATTACCTTAATTACCTCCTTAAAGGAAAACATGGGCTTGCATAAAGCAGATAATGAGACACCATGCTGCTACACCGGCACAGCCTCCTCACAAAGCTCCTGGTCACACACAGAAGGCTGTGCGTGGTAGGCTTTAAGTAAAGGTTGTAGTCTGGCCGATGGCATTCTTTTGTTAATTTCTATCTAAATATTTTAAATAAAAAATACTCACTGGGTTTATTCTATTACAATCTGGTGCCAATGTGAACTCAGAAACAGTGCCATTCTCTTGACCAATGAACAGTTGTCTTGTCTCAGGTGTGTAAAACATTGAGGTGCATCCAGAAGGCATGTACTGACAGATTGACGGCCAGTACTGTCCCGAATCACGTTTCAGCCATACTCTGACAGTTCTGGTTGCAAAAAGAATTATAATCCATATAGTCCATTGAAATGTTACATTTTTTGGGGCTAAGTGTGCAAAAGTCAGAGGACGCTATTTTATTTTCTAGATATCAAGGGGGGGGAGGGTAGTGTAAAGCAAAACCCTATTGAAAAAGGGTTGCAAATCGTTATCGCGCTCTATCGGACTAACTATTAATTGCACAAAAAAATTGCGACCACATTTTTGTTGCAAATTAAATTCTCTACAACTTTGTCCTACAACTTTTTGTCGCACAATTAAAGATTACAAAGTTATTAACAAAAACAGAAGAAAATTTGAGAACGAATTTCCTTTGAGGGGTTATATTTTTTTCTGATCATTTTACAGGAATATTCATCAGAGCATGTTTGTAGAAAAAGTTTTCGAGGAATAATTTCCAATATTAACATTTCAATATTTATTTATTTACAAGGGTTTTACAGCGCTCCGAAATTAACAGTATTCTCCAATTCTCGTAAGTATTTACATAAAAACTAATGATCACACAGTTTTCTTTAATTTTTTCATTATCGAAATAAAAAAAATTGTAATTATTGATGTTGCACTGTAACAATAACACCGTAATAACTATTTATGGCCTCTTTCCCCCACGACGAAACTTTTAAATTGATTGATTTTCACAATAATTTCTAACCCGAGTGTACATTTCCTAGAATTCTACATACATACATACATAAAATCACGCCTCTTTCCCAGTGGGGTAGGCCTCTGCCTACGGATTTTCACTTGCTACGATCCTGGCATACTTCTTTCGCTTCCTCAACTTTCATTAATGTTTCACTAATGTTTCAAATAATTTCACAAGTTTCTCGTGGGGTAAAAGAGTTCATAAATAGTTATTAACAACAGGGCAACATCAATAATTACAATGTTTTTTTTCATGAAAAAATTAGAGAAAACTGTGTGATCATTCATTTTTATGTAAATACTTACGAGTATTGGAGAATACTGTTAATTTCGGAGTGCTGTAAAACCCTTATAAATAAATAAATTTTGAAATGTTAGCATTGAAATTATTCCTCGAAAACTCCTCTACAAAAATGCCCTGATGAATTTTACTGTAAAAGATCAGAAAAAAAATTATAACCCCTTAAAGAAAATTTTCATCTACTTTTGTAAATAACTTTGTTATGTTTAATTCTACGACAAAAAGTTTTAGCACAAAGTTGTAGAGAATTTAATTTGCGACAAAAACACTGTCGCAAATTTTTTGTACTATGAATAGTTTGCCCGATAGAGCGCGATAACGATTTGCAACCCTTTTTCAAGGTTGTCGTTAGGCAGTGTTGTCGTTTATTTCGGAGCGCTATAAAACCCTAATAAATAAATATCGAAATGTTAATATTGGAAATTTTTCCTCAAAAACTCATCTACAAACATGCTCTGATGAATTTTACTGTAAAATGATCAGGAAAAAAGTATAACCCCTTAAAAGAAATTCGTTCTCAAATTTTCATCTGTTTTTGTTAATAACTTTGTAATGTTTAATTCTACGACAAAAAGTTGTAGGACAAAGTTGTAGAGAATTTAATTTGCGACAAAAATGTGGTCGCAATGTTTTTGTGCGATGAATAGTTTGTCTGATAGAGTGCGATAACGATTTGCAACCCATTTTCAAGATGGCGAAAGACCCATAAGGGTGTGGACCCCCCAAACTTGGATTTAGCTTTACACTACCCCTAAAAAATAAAATAGCGTCCTCTGACTTTTGCACACTCAAATGTAACATTTCAATGGACTAATACTCCATACAGAGAAATAAAAATACATGTCAAAAATTGTTATAACAACTGACTGTCAGAATGAGACCATTCAAATGGTACCACTTGGGAACTAGTAGCTTTCATTTAAAAACAATTTCAAATCGGTTCACTCAGTCCAGAGATATGAGGTAACAAACATTAAAAAAAATACAGTCAAATTGAGAATCTTCTTTCTTTTTTGGAAGTCGGTTCCCAGAATACTGGCTGTGTTGCCACGTTGGATGGCAATATACTCATTCTTTGGGCCAGAAAATAGCAATAGAATTATTATGTTTTGTAAGTACCATTATTCAACGGTATAAATAGCACAGATTCAATAAAGAAATTGTGGCTATTTGCGGACTGCAGAGATAGACAATGTCTATTGTGCAACTTCATCACATTATTATAAAATAAAAGTCCTCTGTCATGTCTGTCTGTTTGCGATAAACTCAAATCAATGGAGAGTGCTCCTGGAGGTTTCAGGCTATAATACTATTTCACACGTGTAAATCCGCAGCCATCTGCTAGTATACAATAAATAAACTTAGGGAAGAATAAAACAATAAAATTGAGCACTACCACATACCTCTGTAAAATTTGATTAATAATAATATGTTCATGATATCCTGTCAATTGTTTAACATTTATTTATGATGATTTTACTACTTGGGAATGTAAAATGTTTCCTATAAATTTTATACGTTTTACACTTTCTGGACTCCACATTTTGTCTTTTTAATGACTAAATATATTGTTTATTAGAATTCAAAATAAGAAACAGGACAGGCATGCTATGCTAATAATTAAATAATGCACAATAACTGTAATTTATCTTAGCTTAACGCTAAATGAAGCGTGAACTGCTAATTATAATTGTTTACGTCCACATTTGTTTATAATGCTCAGAAAAGGAAGTGACATGAAAATATGATGAGTATGACAGTTCATTGAGGGTACATTTTTGTTAGATTTTTGGAAGGAAATGCGAGTACTTGATCTCCGATATCAACCAATGAAAGAAATATGACACAAGAATCTTACTTATCATCACAAACGCTAATTACACCGTCCTCTCCAGGAATAACAACCGCTGCATTGACATCGTCGGTACACCCTTCCAATTTGCTCAATAAAGCAGGTTTTTTAGTTGTACAGAACCTATCATTAGGTGTCCGAGGTGCAGGTTTAATTTCAGCAGCCATATTCAATTCTTAAACAACAGTAATAAAAAATAAATACGATTATTCGACACTAAATTATTTCAGTGAAAAGAAAAACGTCATAATAACATTGACTGCTTTGACATTTCATTCATTTGGGGTTACTGTCGTAAAATTTCAAATTACAACAATAATAACTAAACGCAACACAAGAAAGAAAATGGCTAATAACAATTTTATTTTCTGATATTCTTTCTTATATGAACCTTGCCCACTTGACAAATTAGATACACAAAAACCTTCGTCGAGAACCACTCTATCAATTGGTGAAAACAGCATCAAAATCCGTTGCGTACTTTTAAGGATCTAAGCATATATATAGGAAACGGAAGCGACTTTGTTTTATAGTATGTTATTAATTATTGCTATAAATAATGACTCCCACATAGTCTCATCTTTCAACCACATCTGGATGTGCCGGCGCTGCTGCTGTATCAGCTGAAGGCGTCAAACGGCGTAAATACGCTAATCTTTCGAGCCGTTTGTGGTTGAAATTGATAGAGATACCTGGAGTCATGAGGTCCTAGCGCTCAACGACTTTATAAAAAAATTGCTAATTGCCTAAACGATGCTTGTGACCTGAAGGCTGCCTATTTTCTGGCCCAGAGAATAAGTATCGTAATCGTGGCAACGCAGTCAGCATTCTTAGACGGTTTCCAGCCAGCAAGAAGGGTTTTTTAAACGATGTTGTAAATATTGTTTCTAAGGTAATTTATTCGTATATAGGTAGTATTATATAAAGCGAGCTTGAAGGAATATTTTAAGACCAAAATTAGTAATTTTAGCTCAGCCGTTCTCGAATATTAGGGAGACAAACGAACGGCAATTAATTTTATGTACATTTAAATGGGTCTGTATGTAATATAACAAAATGGAGCATTCTGTTATATGCTCCTCTTGGTTTACATCGACACCTAACTATAGGCTTTTTAATTATTTTTTTTTAACTTGTGAATGCAGTTTTTAATTTTACTAAAATCTATGACATGGTTCCTAAGAACAGATCTTCGTTTGTCATATAGTTTCAGACTTTCCCATACTGACTCATAAGTATGAATGTCACCCTGTATAAGAACATAAGTATTACTAGTACTTACATATTTCATCTAAGGTATACCTGAGAATTCTCAACCTTCTATAGCACCGCGTGATAAACAGCAAACAAGGTTTTAAGTCGCTTGTATTCACTGGCATGTTCACATTGACGTCTGCACTGCACCAATCCAAACAATTAGGTACCTTACTCTATGCCAAACCCACCCACCAAACACCAATTTTAACCTGATGTTTCATAGATTTTTTTGTTATACACCTAATACTTACCAAAATACACCAAAAATTAATAAAACAGAATAAATACACTTCAAAAATGTAATTAAGCATTTACAATATTGATGAGGTATGTATCTTTTTATAGTCATTATTTAGAATCTCCTCGGGGTCGGACTACAAACGATGAACAGAAAAACACCGAAGCGCGGGCTAGATTGGAACTGAAGATTTACTAAACTAGTCTTTACCTTCGGTACCTACTTACATATTCATTTTATGTTATACTTAATTAGCTATAACATGATTTGTTTATACCTACTAAAGGGTCTATAATACACGGTTTAAAACCGAGATTTATGCTCTCTACACGACTTAAAACCAACATCACATCATCAACATCTGTGCATGGGATGCATGGGATCTAGACAACTGAAAAACATACTAAATTTATATATTTTTAAATCTTACATAATATACATAGAAAACACCCAAACTCCGAAACAAACATTTGTGGATCACACAAATATTTGATTCGACCCGGGAATCAAACCCGAGGACATTAAGAGAAAAGTTTTGCTTGCATTTGTTTGTTTGCATTGTATAGGTAGGTTCCGTTACTACTGAACCGATTTTGAAAATTCTTTTACTTTTATGTAGCTCTGAGTTAGATGGGCTAATTTTTATCCCGGTAATGTGTTCGTACGGGAATTGGGAATCAGAAAACTAAATCACGCGGCCTGAGCCGGGGTGATCAGTTAGTTTGTTAAAAGACGAAACAATGCCCCTGCCTGATTTAGTCTGTTGATGATTAATTGATTACCTCATCAAGTGCCCCTATTACATGGAATCGACAGCCGGCAAAGTGTAGATGTGTACCTAATGCGCCTCTACCTACCCCTTCGGAGATATAGGCGTAGTGTTATGCATCCATGTCTGTCTGCACATATATAAGAATACTATACTGTCTGTAAATTAGGTTGTCTGACCTTTCGTGACATTGACTTTTGCATACCTATCGTATAAATTTGACAGTTGGAAGCACAGTGGTCAACTTATTTCCCAAAATAAATGGAGATATATTGTCATGGTTTTATAAATAGCCGATTAACTACTTGCATAAAAAACCCTATACCACTATTTAAGTTTTACTAATTGATTCCTATTTTGTTCCCATCAAAAGTACAGGCATATGTTTTTTTAATTGATAACTAAAGTTGAATTTTGGGGTTCTACAAATTTTGTCCTGGTTACCCGTCAAGCAACAAAAAAAAAGCGAAGCAAGTGCCACAAATGACACGACATACACAGTACACACAGTGACAAGTGACACACACAAGTCAGTCAGTCACACAAATTATATTATCGTCGGAACGTAGTCAACGTAGAACGTGGGGAGCGCAGCAGAGGTGTATTAATTTGACTAGTACATCTTCATTCTACATTATTCATAATCATAACCAGCTGGACATTTACAAAATGACTAGTGCTTTAAAGAAAATATCTGTGCAAGTGCTAAAAAATAAAAATGGAGAAGCCATCATCAGCAACTTCATAAGAGCTAACAGGTAAACCGGCGAATCTATTATAATCTATTTACGTAATACAAGATTACTAGACAAGCGTATTAAACAACGTGCTCCTGCTTACGTCGAACGGACGACTTCATTATCTCAGTACTTTCTTGACTTTGTAATTATTTATGCAAATACTATTTGCAAAATTAAATTATAGAAGTATTAATCTGGCTTGATATTTGCTAATTATTAGTGCTAAAAACTAAACTCCAGGACGGCGGGATGGCTACCCGCCGTCATTACAGAAACAAAAAAAAAACCCCAAAGAGGCTACATGCGTGGCCAAAGACCGCTGGGCGCCACTGGAAATACCTTAGTGTCACCAGAGACGCCCGCAGCAATGGGCATGGCAGTGGCCG
Source organism: Nudaria mundana (assembly GCA_963556515.1). Lineage (NCBI taxonomy): Eukaryota > Metazoa > Arthropoda > Insecta > Lepidoptera > Erebidae > Nudaria > Nudaria mundana. The sequence goes on along the minus strand of OY748291.1, from coordinate 19,457,470 downwards.
CGGCCACGCGGAGTTGAAAAGAAAAAGGATCTATGTACATACTAATATTAATTTTTCTATTTTGCTTCTAGATATTACTCAACAATTTTTTGTGATAAAGAAAAATCGAAAAGGTTATGGGAATTTTATGTGCTTGTTTTTTTTTTCTTAATTTTCTATTTGAACAGTACATTAATTTGCAAATTGTAAACAGCGTTTGGTGGAGCAATGTACCTATGGGCCCACCTGACGCTATCCTTGGCATCACAGAAGCTTTCAAAAAGGACACAGACACAAAAAAGTGCAACCTGGGTGTTGGTGCCTATCGAGATGACGAAGGCAAACCATTTATTTTGCCTTCTGTCAGGAAGGTAAAAATACCTAGTTATATTTTGTGCTTATCATATTATGATCAATCATTAAGTTGAATTGAATATATGTAAATTAAATTGTTTACTTATAAATCTTATATTATAATAATAATAGTCATTTGTATAATAGAGAGAGAGATAACAGAATAGAGAGTGACCTTCCCTGACAATATAAATATTTCAATACCAAAATTAGCCAAATCAGTCTAGCCATTCTCGAGTTTTTGTGAGACAAACGAACAACCGTATAGAAGACAGATTATGTATGGTTTGTTGCTGTACATTTGGTTGTTTGTTTTATCGGTGTTTCTCTGGAAATGAGTGCTTATAAAGTAAGAAGGTACATTTTGTACTTACTAGCGTGTTATAGTTGCAATAAGCCATTGAACGCATTTGCTGACTCGACCGTTTGTAACAATATGAACGTACATAACCGTACAGATTGTTCATTACTTTAATAAACAGTTTTATGTAGAAAGTTATAAGGAAATGTTTGAAAAGTAAATATAATACTTACGGCCATTTTGTTTTTTTATTTCTCAGGCGGAACAAATTCTGTTCAATGCTGCCTTGAACCATGAGTATGCACCAATATCTGGAGATGCTGAGTACACAGATGCTGTAGCTAAACTTGCTTTTGGTGAAAATAGCAAAGTCCTTAAAGAGAAAAGCAACTGCACAGTTCATGTAAGATTACTAAATCTTTATAAACATATATATATATAATTCTACTGTACGTGTGTATGTCACTGAACTCCTCCTAAACGGCTGGACCGATGTTGATGAAATTTTTTGTGTGTGTTCAAGGGGATTCGAGAATGGTTTAAATTCATTATAAATACATTATATAAGTCCACCGGCACCCTGGGGTTACCTGAGTCTGACATTAAACATTATCCATCTAGAAAAAAGAAGAACATGACATATGGACAACAATTGAAGCAAAAAAACTGTATGATTGTGATATCTTTCTACAACTTATTAGCATTATGTACACAACATGTTTGTGTTTTATATTTATTTATTTATTACTATTATGTATAATATACTATGTATAGTATACTAAGATTGCCAGAAGTGTAAGTAGTCCACTGACAAGCCGACTCGTGTTTCACTAACATAAGTTCAATCATTCTTCAAACCTACGATTTAGGCTTATCTATGGAGGAGATGCTGGTAACTCATATTAGAAATATTCACACTCTAAAAATAAGTAAACATTCCTTAATATCATAGGACTACTTCGCTGTTATAGAATCATAATTTGTAATTTTTTAAACAATGAGACCTGTATTTTTTTTGTAGTCAATATCCGGTACTGGAGCTTTGCGCCTGGCGTTAGAGTTCATTACAAGGCACTATGGTCAGAAGAAGGAGATCTGGCTCCCCAACCCCACGTGGGGTAACCACCATCAGATCTGCAACATGGTCAATCTACCATTCAAAAAGTACCGCTACTTCGATGCCAAAACCAATGGCTTCGACCTAGAGGGTGCTATTGCAGATATCTGTGTAAGTATATTAATGGATAAAGACACACACAAAAGTTTATTGTGCCCCCATTGTAGGGGGCGAGCCTATTGATGTGAACTTTTGTGTTTACATAAGCCTCGATCGACCATCGGAAGCTGCACAACTTGTAACTGTAACTGTGGCTTGGGCCGGGGCCTCTAATATCTTGGATGATACACATCCAAAACTATTACAACATAAATATTCTATTATTTTCTCAACATCACCAAAAAGTAGTGTAATGTTACATTCATCATTGTGACTTTCTGTGACTTCTGTTTGAAGAATTTTGTAGTGTGAGGTGTTAAAAATTTGAGTTCTGTATTCTACTCCTTATAGTATCTAGTAACCTGATACAAACTTTTTATGAAATATTATTCACTAACAAATCTATATATTTAACACGACAATTTGTCTGTCTGTCCGTCCGTCGCGTTTTTCCATTATAATTAATAATACATACATTTGCATGAAATATTAAAATATATAATATAATATATATATTTTTTTTTATTATATATTTGAGGCGATACAAAGTTCGCCGGGATAACTAGTATGCCTTAATATCTTGCCTACCGAAAAGTGTTTATTGCTATTTTTAATCACTTATTTTGATAACCAAATTAATTTCATCTCAACTGACAGTTTTTAACACACACTCAAATGATATCTAGGTAGGTAGGTACTTATTTCTGATACCGGCTACCTGGAAATTAGATGAACAGATAACCAATCCAAATTGATATTAAAAGAAAGCTATTTAATTACAAAATAATCATATAGGTTTACCTCCAAAAAACGTAAAAAACCAGCCTTGAACACTTCTCGATAAGCGATTTATTGATATGAGTAGATTGTTTTTATCGTAGGTATGATTGGTAATGAATATTTTTTTGATATTTTTATCAAATATTATTCATGTCTCGTCTGGTTACCAGATGGGTGAAAATCCATCTTCTACGGCTCTTAGGCCATTAACCCGTTGAAATATCAGACGATGATGGTTAACATTGAAATATCTTAGTTGTCAAATAACAACAAGATCACAAATGAACTCTTGCCAAACCATTCAATGGACAATTTTGTTTGTCTATAAATATCTTGCAGTCGTCGCTGTCGCTAACGAAAACATATTCGAGATACGGTCTACCTACGTACGACCGATCCGGAATTACACAAATGCGTGTTTTCAACGAGCTTCTCAATTCGATTGTTTTTTTTATTGTTTGTTATCTTTGGGCTGGGTAAACCGATTTTGGATTTCTTTTTAAATTGCAAGTTACTGCTTCCCTATTTCAATTTAGTACTATTCCGACAATAATTTGTTCCCATTTCGGTAATTTGAAGTAGGTTTTTGTGTATTGATTGACGTGTTTTTAAGTAATAAGTAGTTAGATACTATATAATTTTACAAAGTTTTTGAACTACTTAGTTATATCCATGAAATGTACCTAAGTACCTATATACTCAAATGATATCTCACGACTGAGGCCATCTTCAGTCGTTTATTGTCGTACGGAGTTTTAAAAGATGGTTGCGTAACTAATTACATTCTATGTCAACAAAGATTTAGTTTCATAGATTTGGTAGAATATCTATTTAAAACCCAAACTGCATAACAAATTATTTACAAATGACCAAAAGATTTATTCCTCGAATCGAAGCTGGCAGGCCGGTTTTTTTCGTTTGTTCTCACTAGTTGAATTCATTAGTTCTGTAATAAAAGTAGTTAATGAAACTGTTTAAAGCATAAAGAGGGGTGTTAGAACACGAGTAGGTTTTTAAGAAACGAGCCTTGGCGAGTTACCTAGTTATGTCCAGTTTCATACACTACTGAATCTAATCTCATCCGTTTAGGCATTTTAAGAAACAAACTTGAAGAAGTTGTCAACAATATAGCGGCAAGACTCATCAAGGCGGTATGGTCGACAGACTTTAGCCTGTTATTGCTAGTATACTGTACTGTAATGATTAAAAGTTGCTTTATGATACAGATTTGCAGAAAATCTCATATAAAATCTGTATCTTAGTTGGAATACTGAGGAATAAACCCTATGATCAACGCTTGACAGAACTCGGTCTCACGTCTCTTGAAAGACGCAGGCAGCGGGGTAGTCGTATAGAAACATATAAAATACTGACCAACTACTACAATGTGCCAGGACTGAAAGATATGTAAAGTGAGAATGATAATAAACATCTTTGCGTGCACTCATTAAAACTGTGTAGAGGACAATCTAAGTGAATCCCCTTAAAACACTGTCTGCCGAACCGAGTGGTCGCTGAGTGGAACAGTTTGCCCGAACATGTCATAAAAGCACCCACTGTTAATGCTTTCAAGAACCGACTTGACATTGTCTTCAGATCCAGGGATACACGCGCATCAGCTCAATGAGCTGCTAGTGTGGTTTAATAAATAATAATAAATCTTAAAATAACTTTAATTTTTTTTATCGTACCTACATACTTGTATATAGGTTTTATATCTCAAATTTTTAATTAGATAAAATACTATATTAATATAACAATATTCGTAGTTTATCACATGGAAAAGTTTAAACCGTTATTGTTTTTCAGTTTACGATACCACTATAATATCTATAACAATACGATAACAGACATACAATCATTTTGTTAATGCCGCATGACGTATACGATCGCATAATATAGTAGATAACACGTTTATTACGAACTGGATATAACCGAATAATATGACGGTAAAAATGTTATTATGACAAGATTTGATATATTTATTGACTAAGAATTGATAGTGAACGGGATTGACGATCATGGTACAAACACGCCTTTATAGCGTGATTGATATTCTTTATCTAATAATAGCGGACGCCCGCACGCTTAACAAATTGTATACTAAAACCTTTCTCGAGAACCACTCTATCCATTGGTGAAAACCGCATCAAAATCTGTTGCGTAGTTTAAAGATCTAAGCATCTATATACAGGATGTTACATAAGGGTTATATCAACCTGAAGACACCCCCATCAGCTGATCGCCCAGAACGCCTTTTGATATGTTTCGACCGCGAAACAAGAAAAAAAAAGTTCATCATAAAAAAGTTATATGCGTTATTTCAAATCAAAACAAACGTTTCCCAACACTAGTGCTTGACGTACTTACTAAAAGACAATGGTGGGCGGGGCGGGAGGCGTCGTTGCTCACCGACCGACACGCGACCTTGAAGCGAAACAGAGACAAAATGTGCTAACCAGGAGAGAGAAAGAAGATTTTTCACAGACGCGCTTTATTTGTACTACCTATACTTGATGTCAATGACCGAATCAGCTGATTTTAGCTAGTGTTGTTCAAACAAGAGTATTTTATTTGGTATTTATGTTTTTTTTTTTGGATGTTTTTTTTTTCTTGTTTGGCGGTCGACACATATCGAAACGGGTTCTGGTCGACCAGCTGATGTGGGCGTCTTCGGGTTAATATAACCCTTACGTAACACCCAAAAAATCGAAAATTTGCCCTAGCACTAAAGGGTCAAAAGCTATAGGCCAAAACCGCACACAGAACGGACGACTTTGTTTAATAATAATATACGATATGATGATTTAATTTAGCAAATACCTTGTACGTTACCATCCTTCTTGTAGGGACATATATAACAAAGGTTTAGTCGTAGACGTATTTACTTATTAAAGATTGCTAAACGCCTAATCGATGCTTCTCAGGACCAGAAGGCTGGCTATTCTCTGGCCCAAAGAATAAGTATCGCCATCCAACGTGGCAACACAGCCAGCATTCTGGGAACCTTCGCAGTCGGCAATGACGCGGAGGATTTTTTAAACGATATTTTGGAATGTAAATATTTTTAGTCTATAACCCTTATTAGATTATGCTTAGGCAAATATTTTGACTTGCAGTGGACTTATTAAAGCGTCCCACTAAAATCTGAGACCAAAATACGACAGCTCCAGACAGACGGTCAAACCTAGTTACCCACCTGTAATAGCAGGCGGCGTCTGCTACTACCGAATGGGCCTCGGCCAGTCTCCGGTGACCTAGGTGCGGGTCTCTGTTGAAGACTTCGAAGTGCATGCCATGCTTGCATATATAGCCTTTGTCAAATACATTCTCAAAAATTCGGGGACACGGTAATTAGGGTTGCCACCTATTACGTGGGATGAACCTGACCACTGTCTACTTCTGTACCGTAATAGTACGTGGGCCCTAGAACATTGAAACTTATTGATTAACAGCAAGCTCATTTTTCTTAAGTAGCTTTATTTTCCTGAGTCCTACACCTATTTCTAAAAAAAAATCTCAAATCGGGTATCTCACAGAGTAGGTAATCCAGTTAAAATATTCGGAACAAAATTGTAAGGTTTATATAAAGACTTCTAAGAACTTGTGACTTTATGGGTACAGTAGATATTGTTTATTATATTGAAGTTATGTAAGATAATATGTTGTTTACATGTTGTTTAATATGAATACTGCATCAATACGAAATATTTGTTTGAGCAACATTATTTTGTATGATAATATTGTACCCAAAGTAGCAATTCGTTGTTTGTACAGCTGTTTACATAAATAGGATTTCAACATAATTGACGGATTTACTTATGTTATTAAATGATAAGCTTCTGATCACTTCTTCTTTTTTTTAAAAACGATTTGTGCGGAGCGCCAGAGGTAGCCTAAAAAGCCACCAGGCACGCGCTCAGCAAAAATCGAACTCCCACTTTAACTTGATGGGTGTTGAAATAAGCAAAGTGATTGTTTTATTGAATTTTCTTAAATACTAGGTTAAAATTTTTGTAACATGTTGCTATTTATTGAGCAATAATTGATGGGCAACACGAGTGAATCATTCTGGAGTAACTACTACGGTGTCTGGCGCGGTGCTTCGCACCGCACCACGCCATAGGTTTTGGCCTATAACTTTTGACCCCTTAGGGCTAGGTCAAATTTTCGATTTTTTGGCTTGCCTCCAGATCGAGGGCTATCCATAGAGGGGTCAACCATCATTGGAGCATAAGCAGTTCTTGAGAGCTAAGGGGGACACTCCCCATTTCTATATGTATATAGATATTTTTTAGTTTTAAATAAAAGTATGTATTTTGCTGTTTAAAACTAAAGTTATCAAATCTACATTATTTATCAATAGTTATAGATGGTAGCTATAGGATTGAAGAGTTTGCACTGATAACCCAACGGCCACATAACCTTGGCTTTATCATGAATAGCTTCTAGCAATAATGTTATAGTAGATTTTATTACATAAGAAATGAAATGCCATTTAAGAATTGAATAGTTATTCGGGCTATATGGGTCAGTGGGTGTGATTCCGGAAATGAAATGCACAGAGGTTGATGCTATGAAAGATTGTAATGGCGAACATAAAAATTACAAGTCATCTAGGTAGGTACTTATACTACGATGCGCTTAGCGATGCACTAACGCGTTCCAGTCGTCAATAACGCTGTATAGATGCAACAATAGTCAATATGAAGTTCGATTTTTGCTGAGCGCGTGGAAGGTGCCACGCGCTCCGGAAAAACCGGGCTTCCAGACACTCCCATACCGAACAACGTTTCCTTTCGTGCACCTGGAGCTAGTTAAGAATAACTAGTTCTTCTGTGCGGGACTATCAATAATCAAGCATTACCTTGACATTGGCGAAAACATCGATGAACATCGATGGAGCTACGTTTTTAAAGAAAGAAGAAGAGGATAGTCAATATTATCGTTTTCCAACTACGAAAGCAGAATAATAATTCATAATCGCGACAAACACTGCTATCAATAAGTTATTGGTAGCAGTATATTCCCTTTTTTCTTTACATAGCTAGCCATAATTATTTCAGAACTAGCTGTTGCCCGCAGCTCCGCCTGCGTGTTACTTTAGAGATCTAAAGTATTATTTATGTAGATACATAACATTTTTATTTATGAAGCGAATGAAAATTAAACCACAAATTCAAATCAAAAATTCAAATCGGTTACGCCGTTTCTGAGATTAGCGTGTCCAAACATTCAGACAAACAGAGAAAAGTTCTAAAAACCATTGTTTTGGGTTTTATTGCGTTCATAAAGCCCTCCTACAACAGTTTATCTATTATATCTACTATAATACTCGTATTCTCTATTATACCATAAAAATTCATCTTAAGATACGAAAATATGAAATATAAATATTATTTATTATCTAGAGGGGCTCGTGGTCTAGTGGTAACCGACAATGTTAACACATTGCAAAGGTTAAGCAACATCGAGTCAGGCCGGTCTTAGGATAGATGACTGGCCCACTGGAAGAGATTTCTTAGAAATAAGTGGTGCCTTTGTACTATAACTCTATCCTACTGTTCTTATCTCGCTCTTCCTTCTTGTGTGTACATAAATAAATAAATAAATAAATAAATAAATAAATAAATAAATAAATAAAAATAAATAAATGACCATTGCTTAAGACACTGAGACCCCTCCGTGCCTCGGAGAGCACGTTATGCCGTCGGTCCCGGTTGTCATACGATCATCTATGGCAGTCGTTAGGGGTAGTTGGAGCACTAAATCAAAAATCCAACCGGGCTAACTACAGAACTTCGTTATCGCCTATGTGATGTTTTTTTTTTTTTTTTATATTTGGTTCGCCAAATTGACGCCGCCCGCCTGGTGGTAAGTCGTGACGACGTCTAGCGATTGTGAGCCACTCTCACAGCACACATTACTATTGAGAGTGGCCCTCAACTTGACGACCTACTGATGTGTCTCTTCACGCTCCGCTTAAAGAACCCAGGATTATATGTGGGAGGAAACACGTGCACAGGCAGGGCGTTCCAGGCCACTATCGTTCGGCAGAGAAACGAACGTTTAAAACGTTCGGTTCTCGCGAACATGCTATCCACTGTGTGGGGGTGGCATCTCTGCCCGGCACGAGTCGTTCGGGATCGGAAGGAAGAGGGTGGGATCAGATTGAAGAGCTCTTCAGAACACTCGCCGTGGTAAATACGGTAGAATGCGGCCAAGGAAGCTATTGTTCGGCGCTGAACTAGCGGCTCAAGGCTTCCCGTTACCTCCGGACAATCTATGTGATGTGGAGGTCAGATGGCAGTCGTTTTACGGAAAATATCGAAATTCAGCCGAATCGCAGTTAGACTGGAAAGCCGACCCCAACTGCGTTGGGAAAAGGCTCGGTGAAAGATGATCTTCGTCGTGTGTGATAGTCCATTAAATTGTATGGCGAGCGATATTGTATCTTAAGTTAAAATATTATGGTATCTTAGCCGTGTGCAGCGCCCCTTAGTGAACTCCACTGCGGGTGACGTAACCTGTTCTGAAGAGCTCTTCACTCTGATCCCACCCTCTTCCTTCCGATCCCGAACAACGCGTGCCGGGCAGAGATGCCACTCCCACATAGTGGATAGCATGTTCGCGAGAACCCAACGTTTTAAACGTTCGTTTCTCTACCGAACAATAGTGGCCTGGAACGCCCTGCCTGTGCACGTGTTTCCTCCCACATATAACCCTGGGTTCTTTAAGCGGAGCGTGAAGAGGCACATCAGTAGGCCGTCAAGTTGAGGGCCACTCTCTACGTGTGTGTCTCTCTATGTGTGCTGTGGGAGTGGCCCACAATCGCTAGACGTCGTCACGACTTATCACCGGGCGGGCGGCGTCAATTTGGCGAACCCAATATAAAAAAGAAAATAACCTACGACAAACTTATTATTTGCGGTTGGTATAGTTATCGGGTCTAGGGATCGAACCGCAAAATTAAGTTTGTTTTTTATTGTATGTACTTTTCCGGGATAAAAAGTACCCAGTGTGGTGCCCAGGATATTAAAGAATAATTATACCAAGTTTCATCGTAATTGAATTGGTAGTTTTTGCGTGATGCCTGAACAGACAGACAGACAAAAAAATTTTTAATCACATTTTTGGGTTCGGTGTCGGTCTAGCAACACCCCCTGCCATTTATTTTTTTGATATTTTCAATGTACAGAATTTTCACTTCTACAGATTTATTATAAGATATAGAAGATAAGGAAACCTTAAAATTAAAAAGTTAAAACTAAGTGTCCCGTGGAAGATCAATTTTATTGTCAAGTCTATCGTCAAGCACGTTGTACGAAAATAAACCTTATTTCATGCAGATAAGGTCGAGTTTTGAATATTTTAACACGCCTGACGTGAGACTACAATATTTATTTATTATAAACAAACATTGGCAGGACAATCATTGTGAAACCTGTGAAACGATAATTACTGCACTACAGTATTGAACTGTCTCCAAACCATTAACAAAATAACAATTAAATGGAGGCTGTACACTTATGAGCGGGCACAGAAACAGCACACAGCAGTTGCTTTTTTTTCATATTTTCCTGAAACAATGCTTCAAATATTAAAGTAGATCTTACTAGTAATATTATTAAGAGTATGTAGGTATATCTTTGTTTAATACCTATAGTTACGTATCTCATTTACAGTCAATCCCAGAGGGATCAATTATTCTGCTGCATGCCTGTGCGCACAATCCGACCGGCGTCGATCCAAACCTGGATCAGTGGAGACAACTGTCCGAGGTAAACTTAAACTTGGCTTAAGATACCAATTCTTTTTTTTAAATGTGTTACATCTTTTGTAAATAAGCTGTTGAGTTTCCTTTTTATGTTTGTTGCCTCATATCTTTCGACAGTTTCGACTGTGTATCACTTTCGACGAAATCTTTTTTAATTGAAAACTACTGCTTACCATATCAATTTGGTCTTATTCCGGTAATTGGAAGTCTCTTACTCCTTTAAAGTATACCGTAAATAATGTCTATGTATGTTAATTACAGGTGATAAAACACAAGAAATTGATGCCGTTCTTCGACATGGCGTACCAAGGGTTCGCGACTGGCAGTGTGGACAACGACGCGGCGCCTGTCCGCCTGTTCGTCGACGATGGCCATCAGGTCATACTTGCGCAGAGTTTCGCCAAAAATATGGGTAAGTTTTTTCCCCTAATACATACACAATCACAATCACATCAATCCCTCTCATGGTATATACTGACAGCAGATATTTCCACCTCGAGTCCGAGACGCCCAGGACTTTAATTGGCTGTGCCACAGCGGCTGGTACGTAAGATTTTGTTGCCTTTTATCAACATTTCATCATAAGGCAACGGGTTTCAAATTTAGTTTTCAAAATTATAATATAGCTGCTTATTTTATTAAATTAATTCAGCCATTTTGGACATAACCCACTTTCTAGAGTGCCCGGTGACAGCAATGGGCTTGCCCCCTATTACGTGGGACTGAAAATACTGGCAAATTTTGGGTGTATATGCGCCTCTGCCTACTCCTTCAGGGATATAGGCGTGATATGTGTGTATGTATATTATCACGTATTTTTATTATCTGTTATTGTGTATTGTATGTTTTATTATCTGTTATATTTTCAAGTACTTTCAATTTATTTTGGCAAATTATTTTTAAATTTTTAACTGATACCCGTGGCTCCGCTTCAGTGTTTGAAACAGTTTTAGCTTGACAGAATGGGACAATAATTAACTATTGTCCGACTTGGTTTTTGTCGACATGGTTGGGAGATATTTAGGTTACCTGTAGCGCTCGACTTGGCTCAACAATAACCAAGTCCAGATGCTTACTTGCAATACCGAACAATGTTTCTATACCACACCGGGAACTATCAATCATATTACATTGACATTGTCAAAATCATCGATGAACGATGGAGCCACGCATTTAAAAGAAGAAATTGTCCTATATAGTAGAGTTATTTACGCACACAGCATGTTTATTGGGATTTTTCCCTAAAAAACAATCGCTAAGGGAAATAGTCGTTATACTTACCTAATAGTTAAATACCACACACGGCTTATTGATAATGTAATTACGTGATTATTATCAATGATAAGCTTCGTAAACCCAGACTGATGATTGATAATAATATAATAATATTTTATAGTACAAGTATAATATTGATTGATACTGCGATTGTTATTGCGATCACGTGATGCGTTCTTGTAATGTATTGGTACTCGTTTACTGATTTATGAATCTAATGTCAAATTTTCCGGGCGTTGTGGTAAGTAGGTACTCGTATTTTAATTTCGCAACTGTCAATATTGTTGACATAAATAATAATCGTTTCTAGGATTATACGGCGAACGCGCTGGTGCGTTGACTTTCTGCTGCGGCAACCAAGAGGCGGCGGCTAAAATGATGTCCCAAGTCAAAATCATTATCCGAACTTTGTACTCCAACCCGCCCATCTACGGTGCACGTCTGGTTAAAACTATCCTCACAAATGATGAGCTACGAACCCTATGGTATGTATTTATACCTCGCGTCACATAAAAAGAACGTTGCCCTTGAAGCTATAGTATTGTATGAAACTATGAAACTCAAACTCTATAGTGTATGCTGTGAGAGTGGCCCACAATCGCTAGACGTCGTCACGACTTACCACCAGGCGGGCGGCGTCAATTTGGCGAACCCAATATAAAAAAAAAAAAAAAGAAGCTGCGCAGTACACGATTTATTGATCTATATGGCTGTAACGGCAAGTAAGAGCGAGAGTACCGATGCGCAAACACACTCCTCCCACTCACGCCCAGCGTTATTTTTACGTGACGTGAACACCAGTATATCTGCATAAGTCGCTGATGTAAAATGACAGAAAGACCTTCCATTTGGATGGACATCATCGTGCCATCCCAAATGTATTAAGATCCACGCGTCCAGTCTTAATAGAAGGGTAGTCGGTGAGGGCCCTTAGAATTGAAGGTCTTCACTTATTGACTACTGTGTTTGACCACTGAACGCTGACTAGTCTTTGTTTTGAATTCACTGTTTGACTGCGGATTTATAATTTTGTGGTTAGTTCCGTAACTACTGGTAGATGGCGCTGTATCGACGCCGTAAGTCGCACATTGATAGTATGATCGCAAGTTTCGAGGTCTGAGGCTAGTGGCGTCTTGGTCAGTTGGCAGAACGTATATGGAAAGAGACTACCGACTTATAATCTGGGTGATTTCGTAAGTAAGTAAGTAACCCACAGCTGACTCATGTCTAGTTTTCGACTGTTCGACCGCTGACCGGGTCTCGGTTGGCGTAACAAAGGGGGCGCCACATTACATTGAAAAACGTCAAAACCAACGTTTTAGGACAATAACTGCATACAAATAAACTAGTTCCAGTTTTTGCCACACGTACCTGGTCTGCTCCTTACTTATTATTTATATTACACGGGGGTGTAAAGTAGTGCGATGGCTTAGATCAAAAATTTTTAGATAGTGGGTTCAGTACAAATACAACGCGGAATCTTGGCACTCGAATGCTATATGTACGGCATGCATGTAGTACGGCGCGCGGCTGAAGCGTGCAGGTGTGCAATGACCGAGGTCATTTTTAAAGTGGTGCCGTTTTTAAAGCACTGATCAGTAATCTAGGTATTTTTGATCTAAGTGAAAAATGGAACGCTTCTGTATTTTCAGGTTAAAAGATGTAAAACTAATGGCGGACCGTATTATATCTATGCGTCACGCTCTCCGCAAGGGCATCGAAGACGCCGGCAACAAACACTCTTGGCGACACATTACTGATCAAATTGGCATGTTCTGTTACACTGGACTTAAACCTGATCAGGTATACAACACTTTGGTGTACTTAAAATTAGCACTAACATAATTTTTGGTCTTTCATTTTAATATATACAAATTATCGTTGTTATTAATCATATGTAAATAGGTTAAATATGAACAATCGTAACACTCTTTTCGGTGATTTTCACATCTGGGCCCTTAAGTCACGGGTGGCACCAGCACAGCAATGACTCGCGATCAACATAAAAACTCAAATAGTTTAGTTAGAGACCCATATATTGAATTGTTAATAGACAGGGGGTCGTATGACTCGTATGGATGAAAAAGGTTTCCAGGTGACTCGTAACTATCATCTCCTTTATTGGAGACCAGTATTTGATAGCGACTTGAAGTTCTTTTCTCGATGCAGCATTACACGTTTCGTCGTAACAAAGAGTGAAATAAGAATTTTTACAGTCATTAAGCATCTCTTTTTTTAAATATGGGCGCTATCGCATCGCAAATTAGATATCGTGCCTTGGTTGTAGACATAGAAAAATCTTCTGGTACCGAATTCGGGAACATTGCCATGAAAAGCTCTTTTATTGAACTGCAGGATGGCTCTATAGAATAATCAGATGCTACCATCTTCATAGCTCATAAAATCTCAGCTCTGGTAGCCCCATCTTTAACACTATATAGTAGAACGGGTGCTCTACCGGGTGAACCAATCGTCGGGTCTTCAACGGGCCGAACACTAGCTAGATGTAATTGAGATGCAGCCAGCTACACCTTTGACTATTCAATATGTTTTTTGATGATGCATGTTGCTCCAAAGCCTCAAATCCCCAAGCCACAGAAAACTTTTTCATGCACACACAACAAAAAACCTAATTTTCACCATCCCTTTTTCCCCATTCAGATATAAAGTGTCCATTTTTATCTTTTTTATTAAGCCAGTCCTCATTACTAGGTATTCGCTGGAACGGAAAACTATACTCGATAGGTTTAAAATTGCGACCGGTATCGTTTTACATACATTTTCGATTGGGCCCATCTTAGAGAAAACTCCGCTACGTTCCGTCTTAACTACTCAAGGACTCAAAGAAGGAAAAACTAGCAAAGCAATTCCATTTTATAGGGCTCCGACCCTAAGGGTAAAACGGGACCTTATTACTTAGGATCCGCTGTCCATCCATCTGTCCATCTGTCACCAGGCTGTATCAGGCAGTTGAATTTTTCACATTTGAAAAGTCCGAGACGCCCAGGACTTTAATTGGTAGTGCCATAGTGGCACGTAAGATTTTATTGCCTTTTATTAACATTTCATCGCAAGGCAACGGGTTTAATTTTTATTTCTAAATTACAATATAGTTGCTAAGTACTTTTTATTAAATTCATTTGGCAATTTTGGACATAACCCATTAAGTATATATGTACCTGGTGACGGCAATAGGCTTGCCACCTATTACGTGGGACCAAAATGTGGGTGTGTAATGCACCTCTGCCTACCCCTTCGGGATATAGGCGTGATATGTGTGTGTGATGATGTTCTTCTGTTGCCACTATATCAGCAAATACTAAAAAATATAATTTTTCAGAGGGTTCCCATTCAATGGTACGGGGATCCCTTTATGCGCGAGTCCGACTGACCGGTATTTTTTTTTTATTTCTTTTTTATTTACCACCCTGCTGACAAATATTATATTACTTGGAATTACTAAAGAGTCGCAAATATCTCAATGAACACTCTTAGAACCCAAATGAATAGTGTTTTGTGTGTAATTTTCAGGTAGAGAAATTAACCAAGGAATACCACATCTATCTGACCAAGGATGGTCGTATTTCAGTCGCTGGCGTTACATCAAAGAACGTCGGCCATATTGCCGAAGCTATACATAAAGTCACTTCTTAAACGTAATCAAAATATCATCATACAACATATACATTAACTAGTGCAATCACTGTAACTATGTCTTATTGAGCCAATGTACTAAAAGAGCACAGTATTTATTTCATCTATGTTATTTAAGAAAAAATATTGTATTTACTTACCAAAAATCATAAAATGACACTTTTGGATTTTTTTTATCAAGTTTTTTTTTATCTATTTGTACAACGTTGTATTTATAGAATAAAGTATTCTATAGTTAACTTGTTTTAATTTTTCATTTATGTGTTCATAAGTAATACATGATGATACTGACCGGTTGCGCTTTTCAAGCCATTTAAAATTATTTATTATTATTTTTAAACCGCTTGAAGATATGTTAGACAGTGAAGTAAAACACCTTTGATAATGCTGAAAAGCGAAACCGGTCGGTGAAAATAAATCAAATAAAGTTGTGGAATAGTGTACAATTGTGTTTGTTCATCATGTATTACTATATACTACGTGTTCATAACTGTTAGAATCATAATCATAACGCAGTATAAAAGAAAGTCACGCGTTTTGTATGTATGCGTGGATCTTGAAAACTACGCAACGGATTTTGATGCGGTCTTCACCAATGGATAGAGTGGTTCTCTTGGAAGGTTTTTGTGTATATAATTTGTCAAACGGGCGTCCGCTAGTATACAATAAAGAAACTAATTTACGATTTAAATTTTATTCAATAAAATAGTAAATTAATCTGCCCCAAAAACACAAAATTTAATCAACATGTTTCTAAACGGCACTAATATTACTACGCAGTATATATACAGCTGACCAAACAAATGATATACTTATCGTTATTCTTCATTTTATAAAAACATGACGCAATCGTATCTTATATTGCCTTCAATTTTTAAATATTTTATTAAATACAATACATCCTTTTAGGAGATGCCTTAAATACAAAGGGAACACATTTCTTATCAACAATCTTCTAAACACATCTTTTCTGATTCACTTCCAATATCAAGTTATGAAACTTGAGAAACATTTTACTAAAACATACAACATTCATAAGATATTCCAAAAATGCTGTTTTCTACCTTTTTATGACATAAATATAATTAAATGACGGATTGTCAGCGATACTTTCATTAACTTTTTACAATGCTATATACATTTTTAATTAAAATAATGGTTACCCATGGCACTATTGCCTTAAAATGTCTACACATTTGTTTTAAAACGTGAAATTGTAACATTATCTGAGATATGTTACCGGAAATATGTATCATAACATGATACATACGCATGGATGCGGTTTTCACCAATAGATAGAATGGTTCTCGAGGTAGGTTTTAGTATATAATTTGTCAAGCGGGTCTCCGCTAGTGTGGTATAAAATACATTCATTGTACAAACATACCAAAGAAGAGTGTCAATAATTGTTAATTTTAAATCGGATGTAAAAAACAATAATGCGAAATGATTAAAGTTTGATTTGAACGACAGATATAGCGTGCCAAATATTATATTATACTAGTGGTCCCGGCGAACTTCGTACCGCCTGAAATTTTGCTTATAAACCTTCCCTGAACGTCCACGAATATTTTAAGACCCAAATTATCCAAATCGGTCCAGCCGTTCACGCGTGATGTGATCAAGGGAAATAGGGATTCATTTTTATATATAGAGATAGGTCAAGTAGTTTTCGAGTGGATGCCATTATATCCTATACGATTCACTTCTCGTAAAAATCTGTTAAGGGTACAAATTAAACTGGACATTGAAGTCCACAAAAATGATTTTAGTGGACAAAGGGTAAGCGGAGGTCTGCCAAACTAGTTATAAATGTTAATGAATTTTATACACTACCCGATCGTTTAGGTATTTTATACACTGTCTTGGTCAATGTACACATAGAACCCGATGTTTATACATATCGCCGGTAACATACAAAATTCCGTTACAAACATCGATCAAATATTGCTATAGATACACGGTTCAATACAAAAATTCAGTATAACAGCCGAAAGACATCGCAAAAAGGCATTTATGGTGCCATTTCTCGACTGGCGACTGTGTATCTATATAATAAATATTTGATCGATAGTTACAAAGGTACATAGTTTCGAGACTATACATATTATCATTTCTTTAGCGTTTATTATTGAAACGTAGATAACAACACATGAGCGTAGAGATGTTTTTGCATTCTAAGTAGTAAGTGCTAGTTGTCACACGCGTGTTAAGAAGTGCTTTTAAAAAAATAAAGTTGCATTTTTCATGAAATCTTTAAAATGTACTAACCTTGATACATATGCGCATGTGCGGTCTACATTAATTATAAATATATCTATTTTGTACAACTTACAATTCGCTAAATATTTGTATTATTATGTCAAGTTTTGAATAATATATTCTTACAAAATAGCTTAACAAACAACCGGAGCTATAATATATATTATTCGCGGATATGTATAGCGTATAATAATGTACCTATATTTACTAAAAACATCTATTTCAGCTATCCAGTTTTCATTGCACAAGTTCTGCTATTTGAGGACCAGCCCATTTACCATTGCGCTCGGAAGAATTTGTCGATATCGCGTTGTCGATAAAAGTTTGTCGAACCAATGATATCGCAGGAAATTTCGTAAATGCATCAATTGGGGTCACGTAACCAACATTTTCTAGTATATTATTAGTTATTGACAAACTCTTCAGATGCCATGCACAATGCAATACATACAAATAGGTACTCTTTATTGTACACAACAAGGAACTATACATATAGGAGACATCACTTAAAGACCGGATTATATGCATTCGCATATTAAAACCATCTTCGGCGGTAATAGCATATTTTACCAAGATCTAATGATACGTATGATCGGTACATTTACTAACAATATTTTTCAATAAGTTAATATTTTAAGGTACTTAAATGAAAATACAAGTTTGAAAACTTGAACAAAACCCAGGTTTGGAATGTTTGTGTCAAATCAATCGTTTTATTAATGTGACGGCAAAACTTCTGCCAGAAACTATACTACTGATATAGCTCTCAAGTTCAAATTTTGCCCAGCTACATCTGTACATGTGAAGCGTACCTTAAGTTTTTAAATAATCAAAGACAATCTTTACCAATTAACATTTTAAACAATAGGTTTCAACGTTTTCAAAAATTATTAATAACAAGCTGTCCCGGCGAACTTCGTACCGCATTCATTTTTCTAATGTTCGGCATAACTTTTTTTTTCTTCCATAAGATCCTTCTCCTGATAATTACGAACACAACAAAAAAAGAATAAGCGAAATCGGTCCAGCCAACGCGTGATGGGGTGACCAAGGGAAATAGGGATTAATTTTATTAATTTACTGTACCTATTATCGCTTATCAGAGGATAATTTACTAATTGTACGCTGATTCTGAAATTTTAAACTTAATTTTCAACTTTTTTGGATTCCTAAAATTTATCATTTAGTGCATATTCAGCCAATTTTTGTGCATTTTTAATGCATATATCAAGATTTTTATGTTGCATATAATCCCGTCTCTAGTAATGAGATTCGTTGTAGGAGATACAAGTGTCTAATTAAAGTTAAAAATTATATAGGTATGTCAACCCACATTTTCTATATTTTCTAACCGTGTTCTATCAAGGTACATGAAAGCAAGACTATAATTAGACTGACGAGTGGTTTGTCAAGGCGTAACAACCATGAGGTAAGTAGTAATTTTACTACGTAAAAAGTTTCGGTACAGTACCGGTATAGTACCGGTACTTAACAGAAAGTCTCGACACTGTACCGAAACCAATCTATCTCTATTATACGAACGTATCTAAGCCAAGCGCTTACTGAAACGTCACTAAGTGTCAAATTTTGGAACACGATGTTCGGGATGTCGTCTCTATATTTATTATTTAACTCTTAAATTATCGACACGTTTAAGGCACTTCTATCTATTATTGCTTCTATACTTCGATATTATACTAATGGTGATGGTAAAAAGTAAAACATCAACTATTAAGAGCATCGCGACTTCGTTCCATTTACATATTAACTAATGATATCGCAGAAAATATCGATCCAAGTGACCAAACAGAAATATATATGTATATACAGGTGAATTTTTGAAAAGGGCTTGGATGGCCAAATCCGAAACTATAAGAAATAGCGAAAAATGCTCAAAGGAGTCACGAGCCCGATTATTGTTTTCAATACATAGCTGGATTCGAGACCTCAAGGATCGTACTGCATTCAATATTACAATGTTATTGAATCCGTTTAGAATATTCTTCAAAGAACGTTTCAAGTCATCAACTGTATCATACGTGTCTTTCGTTTTTAAGTTTTTGTAAGTTTCGTTTTTAACATACCCCCAGAGAAAGTAATCTAAGGGGGTAAGATCCGGGGATCTCGCTGGCCAAGGCACAGGACCATGCGTTGCAATAAAATTGTCGCCAAACTGCTGAATCAAAATCTCTTTTATTATACGGCTATTATGGGCTGGAGCTCCATCTTGTTGAAAAAATAACTGGTTCATCTGGGCCAATGGCGAATTCTCCAGATCTTCAAACAGTTCATTCAAAATTTCAACATATTTAAAAGTCGTCAAACGTTCCGTCATAAATTTTAAAATAAAATAATCTGTTCTTCAAAATAATATTAAATGAAAATCGCACCTGGCGATGAGTTTCGGTTACCTTTAAATTCCTATATAATTTTTCTATAGAGTACGGGAATTGCAATAGGCTTGCTGCCTATTACGTCGGACTAATAAAAATACTGACAGTGTGCTAGTGTAAAAAAAAACCTGTGTAATGCACCTCTGCCTACCCCATCGGGGATATAAGTCTGCCGTCTAGACCAAAGTAAGCTAATAACATGTAGAAAACTGATGCATTGAACATGTGTACCGTACCTACTTAGTTCTCGAAGTTTGTGATTTCGATTCCAAGATTTCCGAGTCCAGTAGTTTCAGTCTACACAGGTTTTTAAAACAGTGGTGAATTGATAAATTGAATGCGATATCATTGATTGGGTAAGTTGATTAATTAAAGTCAATACTGGCTGTGAACAAAACCGCCAAAAAGATGGATGAAAAATTGCATTACTAACCTATATATATGTGTGTGTGTGTATATAACTTATGTATTCAGAAGTATGTAAAAGAACAAAAACGGTGTACATATTTACATAATTATAATAAACTCCCAGTTATAACAGTACCTATTCACTAAAATTAACGTTTACGTTATTATCACTCGTTTAAGATACTACAACTTATAAATTGATTATTAGAGTATTTGTCATAACTTTTAATTGAATACAAAGTCATAATAAACTATCTTAAAAAAAAAACAAAATGTGACTTACAAAGTGAAACAAACTTAAATAATGCTATAATTTCAGTTATTGCATTCAGTGTCAACGGTAAGTATAATAAATAATAATTTTTAGCTATTATATTTATAAAACTCATTATGTAACCAATTGTCTATTAAGATTTGTGCGTTATATGTACTTAAGTAGATACTTCAAGAAGTTTGTAGTCTGTGATTTAACCAAAACCGTAATATAATTCGCCATACACTTTGTACAAGAACGGGATCACACAATAGTGCTAAATTTTAAAATAGGTACATAACAGTATGTAAAGCGTGGTCTCTTAAATAAACTAAAGGAACATACAAAAAAGAGTCGTCTACGATCGTAGGCAGTTTTATTCGCTTACATTATAAGTGAAATCTGTTCCTAAGCTGCGTCTGTTTCAGAGACCTTCAATGCTTTACGACTTAACATACATGATACTTGAACCTAAAACGTAAACGTAAAAGTATGCATTGATTGAACGTAACTACTGCATTAAAAAGAGGCATAGTCTGGCAAAGCTAACTTTGCAAAGGAATTAAGTGGCAACCCCACAGAAAGACTTGTGGTGTAGCAACACTCGTTTCTGTCACTTTCATTGACAAGTAATGCTTTTGTGACCAGTAGCAGTGTTGCTTTCAACGCTCATATTATATTGCAGGCGCTAAAAACTGCTGACCGCACCTTCGAAAAAATATTAAAATTTTTGAAGTAAAACAAAAACACACAGAATTTATAAAATGTTACCAGTTATTAAAATCTGCAATAAAAATACATTAGATGGCAATCATATACTATCTGACACTGAAATTAGATAACTATAAATCGCTAATCGATTGATCGTCAATTTGTCATGCATTTTGTGTCTTTGTGTAAAATTTCAGTTCTACATGTATTACATGTGTTACATACATTGTATGCTTTTTATGTGATGCGATACGAGAATATTAATTGCAGTATTTCAACCAATACTTTCTTATATTAGCGCGTTTAACCAAATACAGTTTCATGTCAGTAAACTAGGTCGCCGCAGTCGCGAAACGTACCTTTACGCTGCAGCATATATTTGAGCGAAGCGAGTTTAAATTCAAAATTCTGGCTTCGTAAGAACCTGGGTAATTCTGTAAGCTTTCGATGAGTGCAAGAAAATCCGAAATCGGCCGAGTATTCGCCGAGAAACAATTTAACATAAATCGTAACAAAAATAATTTGAGTCACCCGTTGAGAGCTCCGCTCAATAAAGATTTCTTCGGGGATATAGGCGTGATAAGATGTATGTAATATAGATTCATTTATGTAGATAATATAGTAAATATTCTTTCATGTATGGGATTCATATGTATGTGAACATACAATATAAATCCAAAGAAAGGACATCAGGAAAAAACATTACAATATTGTACTACCTATTTCTTTAAAGAAAATTGTTCCTGCAGAACAGCGAAAGGAGAAATTGAGTAAGAGAAGTTAAGTGTTCGGGAGCGCGATTTGATCTTTCTGCTAGTGAAAGCTATTGACAGATGGTTAATACCTAATAAAAATAACTAATATTCCCTAATATATATATTTAATTTAATTATGTACTTACAAGGAACCTTGATTTTGCTCTTAATGCAAATTAATATTTATTTATTATTCATGAAATGTATTACTATAATTTTCTAAGTCTCTAACTTTGAACATAATTTACTGCCGTGTTTTTTTGAAATAGGTATGTGTTATAAGTTCTTGATACTTGATATGAATATTTAAGCTAGTCTAGTGTAAAAATAAGTTTCATACAGAATAAAATAACTAAAAATTGCAAATTGAACTTAGTAATTATTTCAAAGATGAAAATTAAATGGCACCAAAGTACAAGCTGTCTAATTCAGTAAGCCTCTTTAATACAAAGAGTATAACATAGGTATATATAAATATAACACATATATATAGGATACAACTTACATAAAACAGTTTATTTATAACCAAATAAACGAAACAACACTATGAACACGCCTTACTTGAGACCAACTAACACCACTTGTACACTTCACATTATATGTCCGAGCTTAAACTAACTTCATTAAAAATTATTTATTTGCCGATATTCAGTCATTGAAACTATTTTATTGCTCATTATTTATTTAAAGGCAAACTTTCACTTACAGTTTGTGAGTCAGTCGAGTTTGCAGAGTCCTCACCTAGCAATCTGCTGAGTTGGTCGTCAAGGGTGTCTGCACGCCGTGAGTCTCTTTTAGCTTCATCCGTGGCGAACACATCATCGCCGACCATCATTCCCTCCTCGAGATATGAAAACGAGTCCAGGTTTATATCTGACGTTGTTATTGCAGTACTATAAATGTCTATCCTTTTCTGCTGCGACTTGGGCTCAGCCACTTTCTCAAAAAGTTTCTCTTTCGCTTTCGTTAACGCTTCAGATTCGGACTTGTCAAGTCTGTGGTCGCTCTCTTTTAATTTGTCGCTGATTTTAGATTTGATGGCGAAAGAAGAATCGTTGCTCGATGAACCGTCGTCCTGCAGCTGACTGAGCAACGTCCGCGCCGCTAGCGACATACTGGTGTAAATGTCACTGGGCTCACCTGAACAAATATATTTAACTTTCTTACAAAATTGCCGGGATAAAAAAATTATGAAAAAAGTTAAAAACAAAGTTTACCGGTTGGTGCCGCTCGCTGCAGGGTCTCCTGTGATGTGTGCTTATTTTTCGCATGAGTGGGCATGTATTCAGTGTCACTGTCACTAGACATCCCCAGATCTAAATGTAAGGAATTCAGTTTGTCGTCGTCTTTACCTTTTCTCGACACCGTGTCCAGTTCCATTTCCCAATCTGTAACACTCGACGAGTCCTTGACACCTTCACTTTCTTTCACATAGCTAGATTTACCATCATCCTTTTCGATTAATGACAATCTTGTATGTTCCATAGGAACCATTTCACCTATGCTCTCAGATGCAGAATCTAAGCTGCTCGCATTGCAAGTTTCCGCTGTTATTTGATTATCGAATAATACTGGTGTGTCTGCCGTGATTTGGGCAATTTTTTTGGTATCATCGGACACTCGAGTTACATTGCTCGCTCGACTATCCAAAATTTCTGACATGGTCGTAGTTCGTCCCGTCTGTTCGTTATTTAGCTCTAAAACTATAACATTGCTGGCA
The DNA here is from genome assembly GCA_963556515.1 of Nudaria mundana. Classification (NCBI taxonomy): domain Eukaryota; kingdom Metazoa; phylum Arthropoda; class Insecta; order Lepidoptera; family Erebidae; genus Nudaria; species Nudaria mundana. The sequence goes on along the minus strand of OY748291.1, from coordinate 19,433,632 downwards.
CATTTTGACGCGTCTGCTTGGTCAGATTTGGAAGCTTGTAAAAGTTGATTAACATTTTTGCCCATTATAACTTTGGACATGTCGTTGTTACTTTTACTAAATGTTAGAGCTTTACCAATCGCTGTGCCCTTCTGGACAACTATAACGCTGCCTTTAGCACTAGACGGACGAACGATTGGGTTGGTGATTTTAGGTGTAGTAACAGGCGCTAACCCTTTTACAGGCACAATGTCAGCTAAATTAGCTGTTTTTATTGGCTCTACACCAACTATTTTAGCAGTTTTCGTTGGTGGAAATGAACTACCCACGGATGGTTTTGACGTAACAGTCATAGCAGGCGATCTAGAGAGGTGTGCAACAGATTGCGAACTAACCGGTAAGAATTTCATTGCAGTGGGTATACCTTTAAAATGGATTAACGGTATTGATTTATCATGACCCGGTTTCGTCCGAGCTTTAGCTGGTAGCACCACCATTTTTTGGCCCGATTTAGGATTTAGAACTACTGCTTTAGCTGAGACTTTTAAGTCTGTGGCAGGGATGCCTTTAGGAGTAAGAGTTTCCGTTAATTTGTTTGATATACTGTTTGAACTAATTGGTACACTCTCTCTGAGTGGTGTGCTGACGGCAGACGTAACTAATAGTTTTGAGTTTGGCATGTTTTTATTCTCCGATGACGGTTTTGAGACGACTATCATTTTATCTGACATCAATGGTGTGTGGGGATTTCGAGTATGCGGTATAGAACCGATAACTTTCGTAGTTACTAGTTTGCCAGGCGTGTTCAACACTTTTTGGGTAGAACTCGGCGCTACTAACACTTGCCTATTCGACAAAAGCTTCAAACCTTCTGAGGACTTTTGGATAATTTTTACGTCTGACATTTGTACTCTATTTTCTGTGATTGTGTCGCTGCGATTTTTTATGATAAATTGGCAAGGTTTTCCTGTTAGTGTTTGTTTTGTGACGGGCGTACTTTGCGCCTGTAGTGTTGTTGGATCGTCAGGATGTGCGTTCTCTGAGACCTCTAGTTCATGAGGCACTGTTGCGGGTTGTGTCAGTAGCTGCATAGTAGGTGAGTCACTCATCATGCCCGGTGAAGATAAGACTTTAGGTTTTAAACCATCCATGTAGTCAGGTTTCGTTTTGTTACCCAGTATTGATTGCGCATAACTTGCTTGAAAACTGTTTGGAGGACCGCCATACTCCATTTGCATGGCTGAAGGGTGTACCTTAGGTGACATTTTAAGTTCTTTTTGTTGTCTCTTCATTTGTGCTTTTGAAAGACCAGCATGTGAATTCTTAGCACCTCTGTGTGATCGGCTTTTGTGTGCAGATCGTGCGTGGCCATGACTCGGTTTACTAGTTGATACTTTACTCACTTGATTATATGAATGTTTGGACTGTCCTGAAGGTTTACCTGTACAGAAATATATACCAATTTATACTGGCTTGAAATCAATCAATGTCATTGTAAACTACACAATTGTACATTATTTTCAAGACAATTGTTACAATTTTTCCAAAAAAATAATGTAATTTATGTGTGGCGAGGTGTACGAGATGGCAGCGTATCACACACTCACACTCTGCCAGTAATTTCGTCGGTTCCACATAATAGGAGGCAAGTCCATTGCTACTACCTGGCTTCAATGGAACCAAAATTCCCGCAGCTAGAAGCTCTGCAGCCGGAGCATTATGCAACTGTACATACTTAAATACTAATCATTTATAAGATGTCGTTTAGTCTTCAACTTTTAGTTGTTAATTGTTCAAAACATAAATATTCAATGTGCATAATAATCAACATTATAAGAGTTCAAGGTTTTAACACCTAACTTGGAATATAAAAATTAGTTTTTAAAATATGCCAATTTAACCTGCAAGTGGTACACATGTCGACCAATAGACCAGGCACAAGCAAACAACAGTCATACACACATACAAGTTCCTGGTTAGATGCAAAAGGCTCGTCCCATATTACTTAGGACCAAAATATTAGCAGCAACGTGTGGATATAAACCTTCGGGAAAACAGGTGTGATTGTGTTGCATTATAAACCATCTGATTGGATTTATTAAATAAAGAAAATAGTTTTTTTTTTAATCTACACTTCGAGGCATCCCGGGTACATCCTTGGAAGGATAACCACAGAGAAGAAAAATAGCTACCATAAAAGTTCAAAAAAAATATTAACGGAGCCATATGGGTACGGAGTCCGTACCCATATGTACCGATGTATGTAGAAAATACAATACTCACTCGTGGCTGGTTGTGAGAATTTAGAATAGATCTGTGATAGGTTGACATGCTTCTGATTAGTATTAACAGGTATATTTCTTATGTTTTTCACTGGAACTACCGAATCGTCCGGTAATGTACCTCCATCAGGTTTTCTCTTTCGACTAATAAGTTCCGTTTCCCATAGCTAAAACAAAATAGTTAGTACATTAAATTACCAGTTTTCTAGAAAGCCACAAGAGTAACAAGAATTAATAAAATATTCCATATAGTTCCTTGCGTTGAAGAGAGTCCCGTGAATATCATCATGTGATATATAAATAGATTGACATAATCTTAACATAGTGTAAATCAAATTCGCTTCCCACTCTCTGTCCCTATGTATGTATAGATCTTTAAAACTACAAAACAGATTTTGATGTGGGTTTTTTTAATGTATAGCATGGTTCTTGGGGAAGGTTTTAGTAGCAATAATTTGTCAAGCGGGCCATGGGCATCCGCTAATATATTATAATGTATACATATAAAATGTCTGGAGAGCACAATTTAGATACCTTGTAACACAGGAAATAAACAAAATGCCTGAAACATGAGCATTTATAGTTCTGTTTCCAAAATAAAAATGTGACAGTAAATTCAAGATTAACTCACTTTAGTAGTTTGATCCTCCGTTGCTAGTGTATAAGCCGTTTCATGACCTGCATCCTCTGTATTTAGAGCACTCTCAGCAGTTTGAATTTCAGTATCCATCATCTCTTCCTCATTCGATTTTAGTGCTACAAGTCTTTCAGCTGCGAGTTTCTTTTGAAGTTCCTTGTTTTCCGCTGCTGCTGCTTCAGCTGCTTTATCCGCAATCTCGGTATACATAGTCTGAGCAATGCCACGGGGTATTAAAGGCACTCGTCTTCTGCCCTCGCTGATCCATCCTAGGGCTGTGTTTGGACCTGATAAGCTATTTTGAAAAAATTTAGGTACTTTAGCTAGTTCTGATTAATAAAAAAAAATATGGTCTTTTTTCAGATTGTCATTTTAAAATATTAATATTAATATTAAATATAATAAAGATTGTTTTTTACTTTTTTTTCATGGTAATAAAAATAGGAATCAAAGTTATAGTACCTTAACAACCTTTAAAAAATTCTATAGTGTTGCTATAGAATAGTAAAAAAAATTGAAGTGTACATGAAACTAATAAAAAACTTAAGTATAATTTCTTTCAAAGAGATTAATAACTTTTTATTGACCTTCAAGATAAAAAGTGAAATATATTTATTTGACATTACATAAAGTTTAGGTTATCTGTCAAAATCTAAAAATTAGAAATTACTTTCAAACTTAAAAAACTCCACTAAAATGTATTATAATGATTAGATTACAGCAGTAGCTAAGTTACTTTAACAATTGAAATCCATATCTATAAGGCTAAGACTTTGTTAACATTAGAATTCTGTCAATAAAGTCAAATAACATCAAGGTTTCAAACAATAACTTTAAAATAACCACATTGTATGTATTTAATTACCAAAGGTAGTAATCAAACCAACCATGTTGATACCTTTGACTTTCAGTTACTCTCAGCCATCTTTGACTTTGTACAAATTGTGTTTAAAAATAAAACAACAACCTACACTGCAAACCTTAAATATCAACTTACTGTTCAGCAATAGTTGCTAATAACTCGTCATTAGACACGCGGCGTGCCTCCACGCAATGCCGATCATTGCTTATATGCAAAACGGCGCGCAGATCTTCCAATAGCTTTTTTCTGTTGTCTTCCAATGCTCCCTGTGCTCTGAACACACTGATCATATTTGAGTAGGCTTCTAATTCTACAAACAAATCAATAAACTATAAATTCCTAACAATGATTTAAACAAGATTGTCTACTATTTAACTTCAAAGCGTCAGGTATAATTCAACAAAATCATAGGGAGGGAAAATGAAAGCCAACTGCAGGACTAAATATATACCGAGTCTACGAAGTGTAAGCCGACATTCGTCTTGTGTCATATCAAGCAGCATTGGCCACATTGTAAATTATTTAATTCCACACTAATAATCAACTGTTGAATAAAAGATTTTAAACATATTTTAATATAAACTCAATTGGCAAATATCCATTCTGTTTACTTCAAACGACAAATCGTTCATTTTGACACTTCAAATGAGAGAAGCTAAAGCTTTGTTTATGGCATATAGGGATGCCCACTGTTTAAAATGAATTTTGCTTCAATTTTTGTAATAATGTTTAGGCATATAAACGTCGTAGAATAATCATCAGACTTTATGAAATGAAAATGGAATCTTCTGGATATAAATACCTAAACATGCGATAGCCAGCACCATTTCATATCCTAATTTATATACCCGGTTCGGCAATACCCTTCCTCGCTGATGTAAATAAGTGTTATTTTATAACCTATATTAATAAATATTTTTGAGTTTGAGTCTATAACGTGGACGTGGAACCAAGTAAACCACTGACAAAATGTGGGTGTGCAATACACCACTGCCTACCCCATTGTGAATATAGATTTGGTAAACGGCTTTTTTGTTACTTCTTTTTAGGGGGCACGCTGTACATTCCATACACTTCCCCTAATATTATAATTTTAGTAAACAAATAAAATCAGTGTCACCCAGGTTTTAATATTTCATACAATAGTGACATACGCGTCCTGTCACGCTGGCTGCACACAGTACACACGCGTGTTGGTTGCGAATTTATTTGAACATGGAAACAGAAAAACATAATCTGTGAAAATTTCAACTTTCTAACTACTACGGTTCATGAGACACAGCGCAAGAAAGACGGACAGATGGACAGCGAAGTCTCAGTAATGGGGTTACTGCTTTACCCTTTGGGTACGGAATCCTAAAAAGAGGTATATCAAACCTGCCTGACGGTGCCTAAGAAAATAATACAAAAAAACTGATGAAAATGCCGAAGTTTAGCAATGACAAATTGTCCTAAAAGAGAGTTGAATGGAAGAAAAATATTATGTAAATAATTTTAGCATAAAGAACAGACAGACACATATCACGCCTATATCCCGAAGGGGTCGACACACCTACAATTTGCTAATATTTTTGGTTCCACGTAATAGGGGGCAAGCCTATTACCATCACCGGGCACACATATAATGGGTTATGTCCAAAATAAAAGTCTAAGTTGCCTGAAATAAAAGGTTAAATAAATAAATAAAATAAAATGGTCAGAATGCAGCCAGCAAATTGAAATATGACTGCTTCGGTGGCGTGGTCGGTAGTGCATCGGCTTTCGACGCCGGAGTCTCGGGTTCGATTCCCGGTCGGGACAAACTTTGTGTGATGACATATGCGTTTGTACCGAAGTCTGGATGTTTCCTATGTATAATATGTATGTATTTACAAAAAAAATATATATATAAGTATTTATATCAGTTTATCTAGTACTCATATCACAAGCTCTGCTTAGTTTGAGACTAGATGGCGTTGTGTGAATTGTCCTAATATATTTATTTATTATTTATTTATTATTTATTAAATAGGACCACACGAAAATCACTAGCTTTCAATAAAAAAAGACAAATTGGACAAAAATATGAGGAGAAATAATACAGTCTAATTGAGAACTTCCTCCTTTTTTTTGAACTCGGTTAAAAAAGCGATTGTAATTAATCATACACTCAATTTCTTCCTACTAACTCGAATTGTATAACTTTTATTTATTTACAAATAAAAGATTACAACCGAAATAATACAGAAAATATAAATCAAAAAGATTGCCAGGTTGCATTCCAAAAGAATGTTTATACAAAAGAACTAACATTAAGGAGTAACATTATTAAGTATACAATTTGACAAATAGGACATGATGGAGTTTTAAACCACAATACCCGGATTTAAAAACTGTTTTACAATTGTTACAAATAAAACAGTTTAGGTACAAAGACATCGAAGGCTGGGTTATCCCTGGCGATTTCATTGCACTGACGAATCATCCTAACTAGGGGGTTGTGGAACGAAGTATTATTTACTCGAGTTGTGTTTTCATCTGAGTTTGCACATCACTGTGCGAGCCGACCCGACATGTTTAATAACTTTTTTTTTATTCCGTCGTATTTTAGGCCACCGAGAACCATTATGTACCTGAGAATCATAATGTATTAACCTGGCCAATTTATTCATTTAATTTTACCTTAGATTAATAATTAATTTTGGACCCGTAATATGTGGAGTTACCACGGGTATGGTAACATTATAAATATAACCATAGACAAGGATGCTTTCATAAGTTGTTTAAAAAGAAAGTTACGATAATTCTTGACAAACGAATTGAGGGATGTCTGAAGAACAGAATATTAATGCTTTTTGTTTTGTTATGGGCTCTTAGGAAATTAAATTACTTTCACTGCAGCTTTCATATATGAGGTTATCATTTTCTGATTATGAATGCTGTTAAATTAAATAAAAATCTATATTTATACTTCACTCTAAACTCTAAGCTCTCCTTATAAACCGAATTGAGTCTGGGGTCTGGGACAAATTCGGGTCTCACTGGGGCACTCTTGGGAGCAATTTCCCAGTGCTCATACTAAACTAATATCTTATCACTTGAATTAGTTCATAAAACTAACAAGATGTAGTTAAGAAACGTAAGGAAGAGAAGACCGGTCACCGCCTGACACGATAAGACGATTTGGCAGCATGGTGATAGACTTGTGCCACTGCCGGAACAAGCAAAAAAAATCGTAACTAACCAAACTAACCGTCAACGAACGAACTTCGTGTTTTAAAACATTATTGGTGTTTGTTATTTGTAGAAACTGGAAAGAAAACTAGAATTCAAGATTTATTACGATTAATATTTTGATTTAAATATGACGGACGTGGACGAGATAATTGACTACATAAAAACTCTGAAAAAGGGCTTCGATAAGGATTTATTTCAGCATAAAATCGACGAACTAGTTTACGCGGTTGATACCACTGGAATACTTTACAACGATTTTCATAAATTATTCCAAGTTTGGCTGAATTTATCTCTCCGTAAGTGAGTTACAATATTATTTATTAGATTATGTATCTATAAAACCTTAATTTATTATTATTAATCTTATAGCTATCACAAAATGGGTCAGTTTGGGCGTTTGTTTGGTACCCCAAGGTGGCATAGAGCAGCGTACAGTGGATTATGCATTGAGTTGGTTACTCACAAATTATGAAGACCAATCAACTTTTTCGAGAATTGGCTTCTTGCTTGACTGGTTAACTGGTGAGTGATTTTATAAATGTAAGTTACTGTTATTCAGAAGAACCCCTAGTAGTCTCCCTTTAGTCGCATTATGTCCAATTCGCAAAATGTCCAGCGGGCTCAAATTGACCAATTCTCACAACGTCCAATTCGCAAATTGTCCAATTCTCACAACGTCCAATTGTAATCAAGGAGGATCCCTGGTCGGGGTGTCGCAAAGAGGGTCCCATACAAAAATGAAGTCAAAATTTTCTAAGTCCCGGATTGCTTAAAAAGTGTATATTTGGTTATATTTTTTTTTTTTTTTCTTTTTTTTTTTTTAAGATTTAAAACTTATTTGGTCTAATATGAACGATTAACAGATAGGTCGACGGAGCCCCGCTTCGCGGGGCTCCTATTTCCGGGTGGTTTAAAAAAAATAAAAAAAACCTAACCTAGAAGGCTAAGGCGGGAGCTCCGCTCCGCTTCGCTCTCGCCTTGGCCTTCTAAACCTAACCTATCCGAGTCGGGGTATTCTGGAGTCGGGGTGTTAACTAAAATGATTTTCCAAGGTCATCATCAACGACTCCCGCACCTCCCCCAATAGGTCGACAAAAATAGTGAAGATTTTACAAGTCCCTGCCCTATACAAAAATCAGTCGGAAATTCGGCTATGTCCGGGACCCTCTTTACGACACTAGGTGAAGTCGTGAAAATTTTACAAGTCCCTGCTTCATACAAAAATCAATCGAAATTTTTCTAAGTCCCGAACCCTTCTTCCGACACTAGGTGAAATCGTGAATATTTTACAAGTCCCCGCTCCATACAAAAATCTGTCGAAATTTTTCTAAGTCGCAAAGAGGGTCCCGCCCTCTTTGCGACACCCTAACCGGATCCCTAATTATGAACTGGACCAATTGCGAATTGGACCAATTGCGAACTGGAAATTGCGAACTGGACCAACTGCGAGCTGGACCAATTGCGAACTGGACCTATTGCGAACTGGACCTATTGAGAATTGGACAGTTGGACATTTTGCGAATTAGACATAATGCGACTAAAGGGTAGTCTCCAAATATTTTCACTAATATACAAGTTAAATCACTTAAGTAGCATCTATATATTTAATACTACAATTTGTCTGTCTGTCTGTCCGTTCGTCACGTTTTTCAATTATAATTAATAATACATACATTTTGCATGAAATATTAAAATATATATATATTTTTTTTATATATTTGAGGCGATACAAAGTTCGCCTTGATAACTAGTTTTTTTTTATTTCAGCTGCAATGGAATGCCAGTGTGTTGATTTGAATAAGCTCGACTTGGGATATGAAGTATTTTATGTTAGCCTGACATATGAAGCATTGGTGAGTATGTACATGAGCTGTTAATAGTGAGTTTTGTTACCCAATTTCTACTAGTTTGTCTCCAAACCTTGAAAAAAACTGGGTCTGTGTCTTACAAAATGTACAATACAACTTACATTACCCACTGGGTGTCTAATTGGGACGTTGACAATTTACAAGTTGACGAATTAGAAACAAATATACTTAGTGCATTGCTACTATTAAAGTAAACTATGTAAGTAAGTACTACTATACTAGATTTAATTTTAAAATTTCAGACTCCTCATGCTATGAAATTAGTTTACACATTGACTAAACCCAGTGACGTAACTCGGAGACGAGTTCTAGAGCTTTTGGACTATGCCAAAAAGAGGGAAGCAAAAAAGGTTTGTAAAACAATATGTCTACTAGCTGTTCACCGAAGCTCTGCCTGCATGATATAGTTTTATTCCCAATTACCATGGGAACACGTTTTCTGGGATAAAAAGTAGCCTATGTTACTCGGGGATAATGTAGCTACATATTTTTGATTTTTTTTTAAATTGGTTCTGTAGTTACGGAGCGAATGCAAAGAAACAATTAAATCTGGCCTCTATAATATTAGTATAGTCTAACAAACTCAATTTCTAGGTAAAAGCAGTACCGCCGGGCGCCACTGGAAATACCTGCTTGTAACCAAAGACGCCCGGCAACTGACGTTAGAGCGGCCGCGAACTTGGGCCGCGGAATTAAAAAAAAAAAAAACGTAAAAACAGTACAATTAAAAAATAAAAGATTGATGGATTAGCACTTACTGATATTATGTTGGTAACCAACAAAGTATTACACCTCTCTGTTGTTATTTTCTACAACTATAATTACAGAATATGTATAGACAACTCCAAGTGCTACTTGGGCTGTTCAAATCGTACAAACCAGAGTGTGTACCAGAGGATGTGCCTGCCCTCTCAGTACATACAGCCTTCAAGAAGATTAATGGTAACCTGGTAACCAGGTTTAAAAGGAATCAGGTGAGCAGAAACATGTTGTAATAGGTTTATGAGTCACTACCTAAGCATTATATGAAATACTAGCTGTTGCCCGCAGCTCCGCCTGCATGTTAATTTAGATCTACATAACTTTTTTATTTATGAAGCGATTGAAAACCAAACCGCAAATTCAAATCGGTTATGCCGTTTCTGAGGTTAGCGTGTTCAAACATTCAGACAAACAGACAAAAGTTCTAAAAACCATTGTTTTGGGTTTTATTACGTTCATAAAGCCCCCCTACAACAGTTTCTCTATTATTTACAACGATATGTAAATTTAGTTATTTAGGTACTATGTATATAAACTACTTAAATAAAAAGAACACGCCAAAAGAATTACGGAAAAAAAATACTACAATATATGATATTGTAGTATTTTTTTTCCGTAATTCTTTAAAAATTTAGGTACTATTCTAAGTACTATGATACATGAGTATCATAGTACTTAGAATAGTACCTAAATTTTTAGAGAAATTGCAAAACAAAATACACTCGTAATAATGAGAGTTCGCACACAACAGTTCCGTAAGGAGCCACCACGCGTCTGAGTCTGAGCCGCGCGGTATGGCATGGCACCTCGTAGACCTAACAGGCGAACGGCCGGCAGTCAACTCACGCATGCGCAGTGCGCACTCCAACGTCGTCGCCCGCCTTCAAAATAGTGTACTTTTTGACTAAATCTATAATATCTCTTAAGATATTCGTTGAAATCAAATGATGTAACGGACTAATTTGTTCTAAATTAAATTCTTATGACGTATAGCGTATTTGTTTGGATAAGGATTAATATCGTAATCATAAAAATAGCTTCGCAAACCATGAATTGTTTTGAATCAATTTTGATTGCTATAAATTACGTTAACCCTAAGAGGTAGATATATGCCATCGCGCACTTTTTATAGAACTTTTTAAGGCAAATAAATTCGTAGTACACAATTTTAACGTTACTTTAACCATTTAAGCAGCGTACGCCACGGAAGCTCCCAAAAGAAATAATTTCCCCCCGTTTTTGAAACATATATCATTGCTGCTCCGCTCCTACTCATCGTAGCGTAATGTTATATAGCCTATAGCCATCCTGGATAAATGTATTACATAACTTAAAAAGATTTTTTCTAATCGGACCAGTACTTTTTGAGATTAGCGCGTTCAAACAAACAAACTCTTCAGCTTTATAATATTAGAATAGATTCAGATAGAAGCTTATTCTCCCAGCTTTCTTATTGAATGCTTAGTAACTAACCTGCTCCTTTACCGTAGGACTCTGAAGAGTTTGTCGTTACCCAATGATAGACATAGAAAATTTAAAAAAGTCTTAACTGGGTTATGTAACTAAGATGTTCAGAGATATAGCACTACCCATGCTCCATGTAGGTACTAAATGTATTCTAGTTCTACTTACAATAATTGTTGTTATTCACAGGAAAGAAGAAGGTTGCAGTGCAACGAAAAGATTCATCTAACATGGACAAATCCTATAAATTCTGTGAGTTTTAATTTTTTAATTTTTTTTTACTGACTACTGAAATGTTGTAACTCCATTCATTAAAAAAATTTTTTCAACTTATGAGTTTAAAAAATAGTTAACAACTGATCAGACACACCAAATATCGACAAACAAACATAACAATTGGTCAAGTGGTTTCCGAGGAGTTTGGCAACAAACACTGTGAAACAATAATGTTAAATTTTACATTTAAGTTAAGTGTGTTTTATAAAGTGTTTTAATATTCTACGCAGGAGCGCCGCAGAAACGCAAAGGCAGATCCATTAGTGCCAAATATGGAGTTCTTTAGCATCGGATCCAGACGAAATACTGACAAAGAACCATCCAAGAACTTTTTAGATTTCACTGAGTGAGTATTATTTATTACTAGTGAACGCCCGCCACTACGCCCGACTACGGCAATCATGAGAGTCCTCTAGCGGCAATAGGTGCCACCTATTACGTGGGACCAGCAATATTACTTGTGAAAAGTGGGCAAATACCATCACGCCTGCAATCTATCGGCTAAGGCAGAGGCATACGTCTGCCTACAAAAAGAAACAGGCGTAATTGTATGTTCTTCATCTCGTGTCGATGAACAGCACTCTTTTTTTTACGGGTGGGGGGGGGGGGAATAGGGATAAAAATGGACATCGAGAAACCATCTCGCCATAAACTTACTCGGACCTTAGAGGCAAGAGTAGTGTGGAGGAAGCTGTGGTGATTGTATGTTGATTTTAATCGACTTCACAAAAGGAGGTTCTTATATAAACTATTATTTGTTTATGTTTTTGCAACCTTACAACTATTCTATTCCGATATCAGATAAACCGATAAAAAAAAAAAAACTTTTTTATTGAAAGCTAGTGTTTCCAGTGTGTCCCATTTCAAATTGGCCCCGTTCTGACAATTTGAAGTAGGTTTTGTTGCTAAAATTATAGCCCACTGACTATTATTATATCTACAGCCCAGTATCAGTAGTCCAATGCGGATTACAGAAATCATCATCCCGTCCAGCACGACTACGAGCTCTGCTATGTAACGCTACAGGCGTGGCACTTCTAGCCGTCGCCTCACACGCTGACCAGGCTTTCCTATCACATGACTTACATCATCTACTTAATACCTGTGAGTAGTAGTATTCTAAGCTGCTTTAGTATGTCATAGTTCAAAAGTCCATTCCCATGATTCAAGTCAAGTCATTGCATTGTAATTGTAAAAATATACTTTGTAACCTTGACTGTACATAGACGGACTAAACGCCAGACATTTCTTTACTGTATTCATAAAGGTTCGTGGTTATCCAATCAAGATCTTCGAAGATCCACCTACATTTCAGCGAATGAGGCCTTGGCAAATAGTGTCGGCCACTATTACCTGAAGATGGAGCCATCAAATTTACAAAATTAAACAAACAGTTTCAATTGTTAAGTAAAAAATGTTTTATTTTGCAGATTTAAAATTTTAAAATGAAATAAATAATAAACAAAGGAACTAAGTTTAATTTCATAATATTATGTAGAATCGTAGATGTTATATTTATGTCCATACTTTCAGGTTTTCTAGATACATCTCCATATACTTATATGGAGAAACAAGACCTTCTACACCGGCTGGCCGTACTGCAAAACACTTTGATGCAAGGCATACCGGTTATCACCAGGTTCCTTGCACAGTACTTACCTGTTTGGAATGAGAAAGATTATTTCTCTGAGGTAATACACTTTATTTGTACAGTCAAAACTCATAAGTCCATTCTAATTATTACATTAAATAATGAATTGTCTCTATTCCAGATAATGGAACTATCACAATGGGTAAGTGTGGACTCACCAGACCACACCATATTGGTTATGGAACCTCTAATTCGAATATACCACAGAGCCCAGCCGATAGAACAGTGCGCCATACTCGCTTCTCTCAACAACATGTATTCTAACCTTGTAAGTATTATTTTATGTGGCCTTATGTACAAATATTGGACACTAGAGGACGGCTAAAAGAGGGTTTAGTTCAACCTCTCTCGTTGTTCGGTCGGATTTCCAGTATAACTGCGAAATAACCGAATTGCGATATTTTCCGTCAGACTTCCGCGGGCGATCCGATACACCTGCGAGGTATATTATAACGACTTCTAGTTAATTCGCAGTTGCGTTCCCTATCCCGATATGTGTGCAAAACATAAACCAAATATTGTCAATACTTCTGTACCATGATGGTCGTTTTCATGGTTATCATATCGGTTACTAGTTGTGGTGCAGTAGAAGACAACGCCAGCACTTCATGGGTGCTTCGCCTCAGCAGAACTACGATATGGTGATACCTCAGGTCGCGGCCGCCATTGCTCATATGTGCGATAAGGCGCTACAAGTCACACCTGGTAAGAATATAACATAGCCACTTCTGTCTAATAGAAATTATTGTATTGTCCCGATACCCTAAACATTAAAAGAAAATTATGTTTGTGCAACAGTATTCCTAGATATATCTCAGGCGTCTGATAGAGTGTGGCATGGCATGGCATCCAAAATTAGGTCCAAATTGGATAAAATGCTCCCAAAACAATTTGTGGACAATTTAGAATCTTACCTAACAGAAATGACATTTAGAGTGAGATAATGAGGATGCTTACTCGTATATCAAACAAATAAAAACTGGTGTACTGCAAGGCAGTGTTCTTGGACCTACCCTGTATCTGTTGTACACCTGCGATATCCCTGAAACACACACACAAACACAGTTTTTCGGTTCACTACGTTAATCACACACATTATAACACAATTCGTTATTGTTACGTAGTGCAGTGAGTGCTATTCCTTAAGAACACAAGAATATAGTGTCTTTGCATCATGACGATAAGAAAAGTGACACAACTTTGTAAGTTGTGTCACTTTTCAACTTTGTAAGCAAATTAGGTTAAAGTTAAATTACTTATTAGCCTTATGAGTAACCATTTATTACAAGTACTTCATAATGAAACATAAAATAATAATATAGTCTCCCCTCCCCAGACGATATGCGAGTGCTGCACAGCGCAGTGTGGAGCGCGTGTGTGCGCGCGCGCAGCTCCGTGCGCGGGCGAGCGGCGCGCGACGCGGAGCCGCTGTCGCCGCTGTGTCTCGCGCTGCCGCTCGTGTCCGTGTCCGCATCGCTACTGGACGGTGTCGCCTCACTCATGATACTGTAAGTGTAGGGTACACTACATAAATACGAATAACTTTATTCCGTCAGTCACAAATACGAATATCAAAATACCGAATTTCATAATTCCGATTGGTCCAAAATTCCGAATATAACAACTCCGATTGATCATTATTCCTATTTTTATAATTCCTAAATTTCAATATTCCTAACGTTTATAATTACTACTCTCAAAATACCGAGCTTCAATAGATCGTATAACAAAAAGTCCGACTTAATGATATTTCGAAATTATCATAATTTTTTATAAAATACAGATCAATTCCGGCGCTTCGCCGGCCGCTGCCGTGGCACGCTCGCTTCGCTCGCTCGGCTCGCGCTCTGTTGTGGTCACAGTTCTAACCTAACCTAACCCACTTCTATCCATTCCCATACCCAGACCAAACTGCGTGAAGTTGGTTCTGCAGCGATTTCTTTCTGTCACTAAATTCTGTAGAACAAACATGTTGAGTTTTAGTTTATTCGAAGTATTAAAAATCGGAATGTCGTGTTTCGGACCGAGAACCCTTCGAGCATTTGACTCTTCGAACGTATGAAAATCGGAAAACTAACAAATCGCATTAATGACATTCGGTAAAATAAGTTTCGTGATTTTTAATAATAGACATTACAATTCTTAGGTATTATGAAATCGGACTTTTGAAAATCGGATCATTGAAATTCGGAATAAAGTTTTTCGGAGTATTTGGTTGTTCCCGTAAGTGTACACTAGTGGTTCGTAGAACAGTAGACCGCGCAAGCACATCGGTATCGTCAGATCTGATTAGAAAATGTGGCTGCTAGCCCTGAACACACATGAGACAGACAGACGAAAGCAATATTGTCCAGTATGGTCTCGAAATCTACACGCTTCGCTCGCTCGGACCACATTTCAAATATGGTGGGTGCTGGTACTACAGTAAAGCATTTGATCGTGTTGACCATGAAATATTTGTTCAGAAGTTGCTATGTGTTGAAATTGAAGGTAACTTGTTTATATGGTTTTGCTCATACATAGTTAATAGATCTCAAGCATTCGCAGTAAATGCCTCTGTGTCTATATGGCATACTGTCCTCTGTGGCGTCCCTCAAGGATCTTTGTTAGACCCATTATAAATATTTATATATTTACAAATGATTGCTTCTGTCAATTGAAAAATTTAATGTACGCTGATCACGTGAAAATAGGTTGCAATTTGCTACTTCAGTTTCCCAAAAGTACAGCAAACTACCAGAATGGATGAATTATAAGGATGGTTGACTCCATAAACAAACGGGGAAGTTTTACTGACTTAAATTCAAATCCATCTCAATACACTTGCACTGTCTTAGTATTTGTTTTTATTTACACTCTTAAGTTTCTTGTGTTTCTTCGAATGCGTAATATGACACAAAATAGTTTTTATTATTATATTAAGATACTGTTTGTATGGTCGACTGAATAATAATACGAAATACGTGTTTCTAATTGTCAACAGGTACCGAAAGATATTTGAAATATTAAAAACTTCAAACAAACTCCAGCTCAATGAGAACTCGTGTCAAGAAAAAATGCAAATTCTTCAAGCTTACACCTCGGATTTGATGAACTGTTTATACAGTGAGACGGTACTTAGTGACAGAGAAACAGGCTTTGTATTCAACAAGTTAGACTCAAAACTTGTAAGCAAACTTCAGTTTTTAATACCAGATGTAGATGCTAAGTTGAGCATCAGAAACAGCTTAGCATTTTCACCGTATACATACATTCGGTTAGTCGGCATAGATTATAGAGATGCAGACAATAAGCTATGGTTTAACGCTGTCATAGACAATGAGTTCCCGAATCTTAGTAGATTTTTGAGGCGAGCGTTGCCAGAATTGCGTTATAAATAATATTAAGGAATGAATGTTCAAGTAATAACAAATTATAGTTGGGTTTTAGAATGAAACTCTGTGGTATATTCATAGATTGACAACAGAGCCATCTAGTTTGTTGTGTATAAACTTAATAGAAGTGACGACAGTATTAAATAATCAAACATGGAATGATTTTAGAAGAAAATACGGATTTAAAACAGTGATTTGATCCGCCATTTTGACAGAAACAACAATATCAGGGCACATTGTCACCGTTCAATAAACGTCACTGTGTTTTGTTCAATTTTGTTCTGACCAGAGACTTGGCATGCCGCTCGCTTTGCTCCCTTAATAGACCAACAGAGCGTGAGAAAGAGAAGTCTAGAAAAGTCATCATCAATCAAACATTGCCGATGAGTAATAAAGATAGACGATGACATACTTTAATATATGTGTTTCAGAGTCAGTGACAAAAATTTTCCGTAGTTTTCCAAATTGCGATAATAGCGATTACCTTGATAACTAGCGAATATTAGATTTCTAAAATATAAGCGAATCCTTGTGTTGTTTACAGTAAAACTGTATATAAGAGCCGTGGTGTCTTGTTCTTGTAAGTAATTGTAATGTGACTAAAGCCGACAATCCAAATAATTATACGTTTCGCAGGGAAATACAAAATTTTCCAGCAATTCTTACATAACAGATATTTGTTTATCAAATAAGTAAAAAGTTCTAATAATAGTACATTGATTACCCTTGCATTGTGCAGTAATATTTCTTATTCACAACGAAGAATTGTTCTTAAATAACGTAACATAGGAGAATGTCCTTTTACGATAGGGCTTGACCACCTGATGACGTCACGATTATCGATGTATCGATAAACCATGGCAATATGAAGTATAATGTTATACGTACACGCCTGTTTTTGATCACATTAACGGGATAACAAGTAGCATATTTAGTGCTACTTTTTATCCCGCTAATGTGTTCCAGTGGGAATTGGGAAGAAAGAAACGGGTGGAGCCGCGGTAATTTACCTTAGAAGCTACACTGTTTCATGGTTATGTACGTACCAATGAAAAAAAACTTTAAAGAAACATAGGTTTGTCATGTTCGTTCGTCCGTCTGTCCATTCTCGGCTTTCCTCCTAAACGGTTAAAACCAGGAAAATGAAAGTTTGCATAAATATGTGTATTTATAACGGTGACCAAGAGCTACAATAAAATAATGAAAACTTATTTTTTGGGTTGCCTCCCGTATATATAAAGTGAATTTTTTTTGTTTCTACCGTCTACCCCATCGTGTGTGGTATGAATAGATAGTTCTTTTAACAATATTAAGAAGTTGCAAAGACATCTTTTTGATTTTAAGAATCCGTTTTCGAGATATTCATCTTTAACACCCATATTTTCGTTAAAACAGAGCGTTTCCTCTAAAATTACAAGTTTCGAGGTCTCTAAGCTAGTGGAGTGTTGTTCAGTTGGTTGAACGTTCCTCCTGGAAAGGGACCAGTCGCTGGTTCGAGTCCAGCCCAAACGGTTTTTAATGACAAATATCCTTTCAGAATATCATTCTAAAACCTAATGTACTGTAGATTATTATAGAATAAGTTCGAAATCAATGAGTATGAACGAAGAACTTCGAGTATGAAATGATGTTTGAAATAATTGTATCCCAAATATAGTAAGAAAATACCAGTACAAAACCATAGACTATATCTATTAGGTATGTCTATCTCTGTAAATTTATAAACTATAGTCACAATTTATTGAAAAAAAAATCATGTTTGGATTAAATGCAATTTTTTATTTTCTGTAAATAACATTTGATAATTTTTTTTATTACACAATACAGTAATACCTCGCTTAACGCGAGGGGTGCGTTCCGGACAAAATCGCGCTAAGCGAAATTCGCGTAAAACGAGGTTGAAAAAATAACAAGCAAAATGTATTACAAACCTACTTTTATTGCCTTAAAAGCTTTTAAAAAAATAATGACATCATAATTTTTGGACAAATACTGGTCTACCGTCTTTTGTGTAGCATTTTTCTTGCGATCAAGTAACATTTTTTCGTAACAAGTAACACCATTTTCTATACACTGTCGCAGATATAAAACGCGTTTGACATCACTGTCAGAACTTTCCAAAATCTCCAGGCCAGAATATGTTTTTGAAAGCGCCTCCTGGATTACACCTGACGATAACTTTTTTTCTTCTGACGGTTCTTCTTCATTTCCATTAATTCTTCGTTACTTAAAGGCGCGCTATCGAAGGCTACAAAATCTTCTAGTTCTTCGACTGTAATGCTTCGAAGCTCAGAACCCTCCATCATAACTGCGATATCTTCAACAACCTGTCGTGTCGCATTTTGAATTCGCTGGCGTCTGTTTGGTGCCTCTATTACGTCAGGCCAAAGATTCCTCCAAACTCCATTCAAGCAGCTCAGTTTCACTTCACTCCAAGCTGCAGCAATGTTTTGTACAGCTTTCATAATATTGTAGGATTTCCACCAATCACGCATAGACTGTTGTCCTTCTCCATCTGTTTCACGGATCAACTGACCAAAAGTGCGGCGGTGATAGTAAGCCTTGAAATTTTGCTGTAGCCCCTTGGTCCATAGGCTGTAAAATTGATGTGGTGTTTGGTGGCAAAAACATCACCTCTACTTCCAGACCTCGCTGTGACTCATATGTTGGTGGATGACCAGGTGCATTGTCCAATAGTAATCAAACTTTTGGAGGAAGTCCATTACGATTGCAGTACGCTTTGACATCTGGGCAAAAGCTGTTTGTGTACCAATCAGAGAAAACCTCTCTTGTTACCCAAGTTTTTCGATTAGATCGCCAAACAACTGGTAAGCTGTCTTTATCTGTACCCCGCATAGCGCGTGGCGTTTCTGATTGGTACACCAGCAAAGGTTTCAATTTGAAGTCTCCAGTGGCATTTCCGCCTAAAAGAAGAGTCAACCGATCTTTGGCTGCACCATGAACCAATCAGTGCGTTTCGCGTAAAGCGAGGTAAATTAGCGCGAATTTTGAAAATCGCGTTATAACGAAATCGCGCTAACCGAGGTCGCGTTAAGCGAGGTATTACTGTACACGTCAAAAATTGACACAGCAACCGATTTCAAATTACCGAAATGGGACCAAATTGAAATGTGACCAATAGCTTCCATTTAAAAAAAATTAAACGAAACAGTCGAATTGAGAACCTCCTCCTTTTTTGGAAGTGGGTTGAAAAATATAATTATGTTTTTAATAATAATAATAATGATTACATATGTTATTAATTGTAGGCACCCAATGTCTAGTTTTACAATTTTATGAGTAAGTTTGTTATGCAAACAAACTTACTCAGTTGAGTTCTAAGGATGCAATTTGGGTCAGCGAGCTTGGAATTAGATATTGTAAACCTTTTACCCTGGGAATAGGTTCCCGTGGGTAAAGGATTTGGGAAAACTTAACTGGTATAGCCGTAGTCATTAGTTGAATCAATTGAATATTATCAATATCCCACCATTTTTTATACAACTTATAATAAAATTAGTGATAATAATTATTTGGTTTTTCTACTACATACCCTTCTTCTCATATAGTTAGGGGCGAACTGCGCTATTCAGTCGATTGACTTACTTTTTGCTATTTTCTTGAATAGTATCGCAGAAAACTACGGTCAAGTACAAATAGTATTTATCTACTTTCAAGTCGAAAAGTTCCAAATATGATTTCAAAAGTCCACATGTAAAGCCTATGATTATGACACCACTACAGTACCTACTAATAAAAAAAATTAAGTATTTTATGATGTCCGTTTAGATTGAGGAGCCACATTTCGTATCTTAATGAAATTTATATAGGTATTTAGTAGTAAGTTTAAAAATTTTGTAGCCTCAATCCTCGAATTTGTAGTATAATACTTCAAAAGTTATAAGAACATAAAGGTGGCTCCTCAATCTAAACATTTAGATTGAGGAGCCACCTTTATCGTCAGAACTAGGAACTCGTCAGATGAATATTTACCAAAATTAGGTATGATTTAGTAGTATTCGCGAGTATTTAGTAGACAAAATCTGAGTTTTGTTGTATTAAAATTAAAAAAGTTATCATACATTATATGAGGCTCCTCAGACCATTACTTACGAGTCGTCATTTTTCATAGAAGCAGTAGTTTAATTAATGCGCTATTTCTCCATCATTTAGTAGTATGTATATTAGTTTTGTAGGATAAGATTCAATCATTAATAATGAGAGTGTTGGGAGATATAGCACATTTTAACTGGCTCCTCAATCCAGACGTTCGACAAAATGAATAATTGACTGTACCTACCTGAGATCACAACAGAATCAAAAACTAGATACACTAACATTTAGTATAAATCTCTACTAAATACACATGTACACATCAACATTGTATCACTTGGTATCTAAAAACCAGATTACTTTTCGATATTCCTTAAGAATTTGCTACTAAGGGTGACCATGTTATATGAATGAAAACAGGACGACTGATTTTAGAAATTTATTTTATCTAATCTGCGGTTGATAAGTTCGAATTATGATTTCAAAATTTGACGACATAAAGCCTATGAGACAGTAGTACAAATACTAAAAAGTTGTTTTATGATACAGATTTTATTATAAAGTAATTAATCATTAAAGTACAGTGTATAAAATAAAAAAGGCTAAGTCTTTCGACCATACTGCCCTGTATTGCGTTAGACTACTTCCAAAAAACTTTTTATTTTAAATTTTTTAAATTCAAAGCAGCAATTTGGAAAGGAAAGCATGCGCGCTGATAGGCCCTTCTCTTAGTTTCAACAGTATCAAGATATTATTTCTTAAAGAAAAAGATGAAAATGGAAAGTAGTGAAGTAAAAAGTGAATGTGGAATTGAACAAAATTAACACTAAATTATTCTGAATGCAGCTACATTAGTTGTTTAAAATCTTCTACCAGAAAAAATTAAAAATTATACGATAAAGAATAGGTATACCTAATGATTTTTTATCCTGGAAAAAGAAAAAGAAAGCTACTTCGAATCCAGAAAATAAACTTCTTCCATATTTCGAAGACCTGTCGAACAAATAATAATCTATATATATAAAAGAAAGTCCTGTTAGTGCGACCGTTTATAACTAGAGAACGGCTAAACCGATTTAGATGATTTCGGATTAGTTTGAATCGTCACAGCTCTGGTTAACAGAATAAGTAGGTATTAAAAAGTAAAAAAAAAATTAAAACATTGCTTTACTCGGAAATGCCACGTTATTATACTTGGAATGCTTCAACAACAAAATTTCAACGTCGGAAGCAAGGCGATGCTGTTTTAGGCTATCCGGGTGTGCGTTCTACTGATGATTTTGGTCGTATTTACACAGTTCATCCCAAGAATGATGAATGCTTCTATTTGCGGTTGTTACTGGTGAATGTTCGAGGGCCAACATCATTTGCATCACTACGAACTGTTAATGGTGTAATGTACCCTACATTTCGTGCTGCATGTCAAGAGCTCAATTTGCTTGAAAACGATAATCACTGGGATACGACACTCGCTGGCATCTCCAAGTCAGATACGCACATTATTTTCTATCATCATTTCGACATGCTTTCCATAGAATCCAAGTGACCTATGGAACAAATACAAGGACAACATGTCAGAAGACATTTTACATCAGATTCGTATCGGTTCAAGAAATCCCGATCTTGAAGCGAGTGAGGAAGTTCATAACTAGGCTTTGCTTTTGATCGAAGACATGTGTTATGTCATGTGCGGCAGTTTGTTAGTCAGGTTAGGAATGCCAGCGCCAGATCGTGGAATGAATGACGCATTTAATCGAGAGTTTGAGCGTGAGCGTGACTATGATCGACATGGACTAAGCCAGTTGGTTCAAACAAATGCACCTCTGTTGAATCCCCAACAGAGGGAAGTCTATGGAACATTAATCATGGCAGTTGATGATGGAAATGGTGGCTTATTTTTCCTTGATGCTCCTGGTGGAACTGGGAAGACATTCCTCATGTCATTGATTTTAGCCACTATTCGTGCGAGATCCGACATTGCGGTAGCAGTTGCTTCTTCTGGCATAGCGGCCACATTGTTAGAAGGTTGCCGTACGGCTCATCCAGCGTTAAAACTACCCTTGCTTTAACAGGAAGTCTGCGATTAAAGGTGGCTCCATGGTCCTAATTAAAAATGGTCTCCGCAGCAAAGAGCGGTCTGACATAGTTAGACTTTCTGTTGAGCGATGTGCTGAGGTGGCCTGTGCCGAGCTTGACCAGTATATAGTAGTTTGCGTATACAGTCCACCTAACAGTGATTTTAGTGTATTTACCAAGGTCATGGACCAGGTTCTAGGGGTTGCGTCAAATAATAGGAAGAAGTTAATTGTGTGCGGAGACTTCAATGTAAACATCCTAAAACAGTGTAAGAAAAGTACTCAATTTTTAAATTTATTTGGTAGTTACAATATGGAAAATATTTTCTGTGAGCCGACTAGAGTCACAGAAATAGCAGCCAATTGCCTGGATATTTTTTTACGGATTGTGAGTGCTTAAGCAAGTCTGTAATTAGTAAATTGCCATCAGATCACTGTGGTCAAATAGTATCCTTTCCCAAGAGTTATAATAGTCAGTATAATGAGAAAATTATGTGTAGGCCCATATCCTCTAATAGAATTAAAGAATTCAAAAACTTGTTCGAGAAAAAGCTTAATTCTATAGTTTATATAGGTAATAATCCTGAGGTCCATTATAATAGTTTATTTGGTACATTATCTGATGCTTTTTCAGACACATTCAAACAGAAATGCCAAAGTCGTAGTGTTAAAACGAAATTTTGTGAATGGGCAACAGTAGGCATTTATAAAAGTAGACGAACGCTGTTTGATCTATATGCAGAAAAACGATACAGATTTGATAAAAGTTTCATTGAATATGTTAGGAATTACTCCAAAGTATTCAAAAAAGTATGTAGACAGGCTAAATCCATTCACATCAAAAGGAAAATAATTGAGGCTCCTAACAAAATAAAAGAAACATGGAAAGTTATAAACAAAGAGTCAGGTAAATGTAAAGTGAGGGATACTGTTACTAAAATTAAATTAGAAAACAAGAATATAACCTCTCCGAAAGGTATTGTAAATGCATTTGAAGATTATTTTACCAACATTCCATTTAAAGTAACTTCTTCTGTTAATTCATGTGCCCACGGTGCTGTGGCCCTTCTCGAAAGTAATATTGGTTCTTCATCTAAATTTAACTTCAAACATATAGACCCCAGTGACATCTTGAAAGCATTTAAAAATCTCAAAATTAAAAAGTCTGAAGATCACTGGGGTATATCAGTTAGCTTAATAAGTAATGTAATTGATATCATTGCACCTGACTTGGCACTAATTTTTAATGAATGTGTAGATGAAGGTATATTCCCTAACCAAATGAAAAATAGTAGACTAATACCATTATTTAAGAAGGGATCTAAGTCAGAACTTGGTAACTACCGCCCCATTTCTATTTTGCCAGCTCTGAGTAAGGTGTTTGAGAGAGTGATGCTAAATCAAATGCAAGTCCACTTCACGACCAACAATCTTTTCCACAGCCAGCAATTTGCTCTTTACTCGCGGAAAATCTACCACCGATGCGGGAGTAACCCTTGTTAGCTTGATTTACGACGCATGGGAGGGAACGCAGGATGCCATTGGGGTATTCTGTGATCTGTCTAAAGCATTTGATTGTGTTGACCATCAGACACTTTTGCTAAAGTTACGTCGGTATGGTTTTGACAAAAAATCCTTAGAACTATTAGGATCTTACCTGACAGATAGGCTGCAGACTGTTCATGTGAACAACGTTAAGTCAAACGGAACTAACGTCAAAATAGGCGTACCTCAGGGATCAATTCTAGGGCCTTTTCTCTTCTTGGTTTATGTTAATGACTTGCCTTTCATGATCGAGGCACAAGCTGGCATAGTAATGTTCGCGGATGATACATCACTTATATTCAAAGTAAATCGGCATAGTACAGATGCGAATAATGTTAATAATATTTTAAATGATATTTCAAATTGGTTTTCTACAAACAACCTATTGTTGAATGCAGAAAAGACTAAATGCGTTAAATTTACAATGTCCAATGTCAGACAAGCAAACGTCCATGTCGTGCTGGGTAGCCAAAGGTTAGAATTTGTAAATAACACTACCTTTTTAGGAATAACAATAGGTTCTAAATTACAATGGGGTGACCATATCACCATTTTAGCTAATAAGCTTAGCTCTGCTGCATATGCTGTGAGACGGATTAGGCAGTTGACAGATGTAGCTACTGCTAGGCTAGTTTACTTTGGTTACTTCCATAGCTTGATGTCCTATGGAATACTACTTTGGGGAAATGCAGCAGATATAGAAACAATTTTTATATTACAAAAGAGGGCAGTCCGTGCCATTTATTGTTTAGGTAAAAGAGATTCTCTTAGGGAGCGATTTAAAGATATTAATATTTTAACTGTAGCTTCCCAATATATATTTGATAACATACTGTATGTCAGGAAAAATATATCTAGCTATACTAAAGTAAGTGACGTTACAGACAGAAATCTACGTAATAAAAATAAACTACTCCCTCCGTGTTATCGGCTTAGCAAGGTTAGTCATTCTTTCAAGGGGGAAGGTATACGCTTTTATAATAAATTGCCTGAATCGGTCATTTGTATGCCCGACAATAAATTTAAAAACTTTATAAAGACCACTTTATGTCAAAAAGCATATTATAAGACAGTTGATTACCTTAATGATAAAAGTGTCTGGCTTGAGCATGGTGCAGGTGCCTCCTAAAATGCCGTAATTGTAGCATATGTTGTACTTAGGCGACTATAATAATTTTTTTTTGTTGTATTATACACTCTTTTTGATTTTGAGACGAGACCATTGTACATTCGTCCACATTTAGTCTTAAGAAAATGTGTAAATGAGTCAATTATTTGAAAAGAGTGACCGAGAGTTTTATTGCCAGGTTCTTTCTCTCGGTTCTACTTATTGCTTTGCGAATCTGACAGTACATGTAAATATAGAAGCCGACATTTTTTATTTTAAGTACTTACTGACGTTTGTAAGAGCCATTTAGTGACCTATACAAATAAATAAATCATTTCATTTCATTAAATCATTTCATTTCATTTCCTTATTCAACCTTCAAACTATTGAACAACCAACATGTAACATTGCGAAAAACTCTGCGATAGCCAAAGTTCTAATAGCAGCTAAAATTATAATCAGGGACAAATGCACAATGGCGCACAAACGCGCATTAGAAGCATTAGACAGGACATTAAAAGATCTGCGCAAAGACTCAAAATATTTTGGAGGCGCAATGATTTACTGTCTGGCGATTTTCGCCAAACGCTGCCAGTCATTCCAAGATCGACTGCTGCCAATGAAATTAACGCTTGCCTCAAATCCTCCTATTTGTGGCACAATGTGAAGAAATTTCAGTTAGTAGCAAACATGAGAGTTGTATTGCTGAACGATACCTCTGCTGAAGATTTCTGCAAGCAATTGCTGACTATCGATAATGGCCGTGTTCCTGTTGACAAATCGAGCGGATTGATTTCATTTCCACCAAATTTTTGCAATTACGTCTCATCGAAGGACGAGCTTATCGAGAATGTATTTCCAAACATGATTGATAACCACAATAATAACACCCTTAGCTATTTGTGGACTAAATTTAGAAAATGCATGCTTAACATGAACAATAATTCAATAGAGCCGACATGTTAACATAGTTCGTTCGCTTTATCAAAGGCCAATAAAATTAACGAAAATCTCGGAATTCTTCAAATCTGGCTGGAAACAAGTAGGTACTAACTTATATTTATACATCCTAAAAAATGTGTCAAAACCTACATAAGGTAGGGTGGCCGCGTCTTTTATAATTTGAGGTCAAAAGGTCACAAAAATTGTTTTTAGCATATATCTCGTTTTCTATGAGTTACTCGCTATTTCTTAAAATATTAAGAAAGAAATTATAAATAGATCACAAAAACTGATGTCATCGGCGGGACTCGAACCCACGGCCTTTCCCTAACAGGGGGAATGCTCTGACCAACTGAGCTACGATGACCACTACCGACGACATCGAATTTTTGCTTCATATCATATTCATAATTTCTACATCGCGCTATTAAGGTTAGCGTTGGATCCACCTACCGCAGTTCTACTGAACTGACGGTACCATTGTATCGCTATGTAATGTATGTCGCAGTGTATGCTATTTGTATGTATCACCATATTGTAGGTAGAGGATTAAATTACCTACAATTTTTTTTAAAGCTTTTTTATACGTTTTAGCCGATTTCGAGATTTAGAAACCGCGATTAAACCTATTTGACTAAATTATGTAATATCAGTGTACTTATTTAGTAAAAAAAAACAACCATTGTTGACGCGCGCAGTTGAATAATACATAATTACTAGCCGTCCTACCTTCCCTGAACTTCAATAACTATTTTAAAACCAAAATTAACCAAATCGGACGGTACGATTGGCGGTATGAATTTCACTGGGATAGCTATCGACACCTACCAGGTTCAATTGTAAATCTAAACTATTCTCAAATCTATCTATATCTAATAAATTTCTAGATTTGATTACTTGCTTTTAGGGTTCCGTACCCAAAGAGTAAAACGGTAACCCTGTTACTGAAACTTCGCTGTCCTTCTGTCAGTCAGTCTTTTTTATATAAAAAATTAAGTAATAAAAATAATTCATGGACACCCTACGAAAAAAATTGTAGGGAAATTATAGGATAGCTAATAACTTCGTAGATAGGACTTTTAAGGCCTGGGCAAACCAAAAGCAGGACAGGCGCAGTTCCTTAGCAGGGCAGGTCAGTTACGTCGCGGTTGATGTCACACCAGAAACATGAGCAGTCAGAAAGCAGTTTGAAGTTTATAACCGCGTTATGTGTGTCGTATCGATCGCCACACTCAACACACTTCAAGATGTTGAATGATGTTGTTGAGCTATCTTCCCTCATAGTCGCATCTTGTAAACCATATTTCTATAATATTTATCCTTTAAATCATATAAACATTTATTTTCTCACCAACTGCATCAATTTTTCATTTGGTTCCATGATAAACTTGTAAAAAATTACAACCGTTTACAACCTGCGCTGCGTCTGTCCCGCTCAACTGCTCTAGTGTGACCACTCAAAATGGCGGAGGTAGTAATACAACGTGTGCTCACTGCGGCCGCGTCGCGCCTGCGCTGCCACCGCCCCGCGTCTGCGCTGCTCCCGTCCAAATGTTTTGTCGAAAAGCAGTGCGTGCACGGCGCAGTGGCGGAGCAGGTAGGTTCAGCGGGCCCGCGTTTGTTCAGTGTGTTATCCCTCATATTTCTACATTATTTACTAACGTAGACGCACTTCTACCGCACTGCTCCCGCACTGCAACTGCTTTTGGTTTGCCCAAGCCTTTATTATGGCAGGATTATACGTACAAGGATTATACGTATTGTGGGCAAATAGCATCTTTTAAAATCACTAAAGAAAAAGTTATAAAACGTAAAATATTATGTAGACCAATAACTGGTGACCGCTTGGAACGAATGAGGGTTGGACTTTGCAATAGAATTCCATTCTTAGACACTGGCTTAGATCCAAATGTAATGTATAAATTATTTTTTGATTCTTTTTACAACGAGTTCAACTCCATATTCAAGTCTAAGGAGGTCATGATTAATGATAGTCCTACTTTCAGTGAATGGGCCACTGAGGGTATACACAAAAGTAGACAAAAACTTTATGAACTATACTCAGAAAGACAGCTTAATAGATCAGTTGAATTTCTAGATTATGTTAAAACTTATTCAAAAAAGTTTAAAGCAGATTGTTTAGCAGCTAAATCAAAATATATAAGTGATAAAATTCTCAATAGTGCAGACAAAGTTAAATCTACTTGGAAAATTATAAACGCGGAAAGAGGTCAACAAAAATTAAATGATAATCATTTTAAACTTAATATAAATGGTAAAATAACTACATCAGACTTCGAGGTTCAAACTATTGAACAACCAACATGTAACATTGCGAAAAACTCTGCGATAGCCAAAGTTCTAATAGCAGCTAAAATTATAATCAGGGACAAATGCACAATGGCGCACAAACGCGCATTAGAAGCATTAGACAGGACATTAAAAGATCTGCGCAAAGACTCAAAATATTTTGGAGGCGCAATGATTTACTGTCTGGCGATTTTCGCCAAACGCTGCCAGTCATTCCAAGATCGACTGCTGCCAATGAAATTAACGCTTGCCTCAAATCCTCCTATTTGTGGCACAATGTGAAGAAATTTCAGTTAGTAGCAAACATGAGAGTTGTATTGCTGAACGATACCTCTGCTGAAGATTTCTGCAAGCAATTGCTGACTATCGATAATGGCCGTGTTCCTGTTGACAAATCGAGCGGATTGATTTCATTTCCACCAAATTTTTGCAATTACGTCTCATCGAAGGACGAGCTTATCGAGAATGTATTTCCAAACATGATTGATAACCACAATAATAACACCCTTAGCGCTGTCTGTTTTGCACCACCACGCAGACAGCATTACGCTGAGGGACAGCCGTTTATTCCACACTAGTGTATTTATATGTATTTATTTATGGTTCATATTTTTTTTTTTTTTTTGTATTATTTATTTTTTAGTTTTTGTATTTTTTGTAACCTGTGTGGAATAATAAATCTTTCTTTCTTTCTTTCTTTTCTTTCTTTCTTAGCTATTTGTGGACTAAATTTAGAAAATGCATGCTTAACATGAACAATAATTCAATAGAGCCGACATGTTAACATAGTTCGTTCGCTTTATCAAAGGCCAATAAAATTAACGAAAATCTCGGAATTCTTCAAATCTGGCTGGAAACAAGTAGGTACTAACTTATATTTATACATCCTAAAAAATGTGTCAAAACCTACATAAGGTAGCGTGGCCGCGTCTTTTATAATTTGAGGTCAAAAGGTCACAAAAATTGTTTTTAGCATATATCTCGTTTTCTATGAGTTACTCGCTATTTCTTAAAATATTAAGAAAGAAATTATAAATAGATCACAAAAACTGATGTCATCGGCGGGACTCGAACCCACGGCCTTTCCCTAACAGGGGGAATGCTCTGACCAACTGAGCTACGATGACCACTACCGACGACATCGAATTTTTGCTTCATATCATATTCATAATTTCTACATCGCGCTATTAAGGTTAGCGTTGGATCCACCTACCGCAGTTCTACTGAACTGACGGTACCATTGTATCGCTATGTAATGTATGTCGCAGTGTATGCTATTTGTATGTATCACCATATTGTAGGTAGAGGATTAAATTACCTACAATTTTTTTTAAAGCTTTTTTATACGTTTTAGCCGATTTCGAGATTTAGAAACCGCGATTAAACCTATTTGACTAAATTATGTAATATCAGTGTACTTATTTAGTAAAAAAAAAACAACCATTGTTGACGCGCGCAGTTGAATAATACATAATTACTAGCCGTCCTACCTTCCCTGAACTTCAATAACTATTTTAAAACCAAAATTAACCAAATCGGACGGTACGATTGGCGGTATGAATTTCACTGGGATAGCTATCGACACCTACCAGGTTCAATTGTAAATCTAAACTATTCTCAAATCTATCTATATCTAATAAATTTCTAGATTTGATTACTTGCTTTTAGGGTTCCGTACCCAAAGAGTAAAACGGTAACCCTGTTACTGAAACTTCGCTGTCCTTCTGTCAGTCAGTCTTTTTTATATAAAAAATTAAGTAATAAAAATAATTCATGGACACCCTACGAAAAAAATTGTAGGGAAATTATAGGATAGCTAATAACTTCGTAGATATGGACTTTTAAGGCCTGGGCAAACCAAAAGCAGGACAGGCGCAGTTCCTTAGCAGGGCAGGTCAGTTACGTCGCGGTTGATGTCACACCAGAAACATGAGCAGTCAGAAAGCAGTTTGAAGTTTATAACCGCGTTATGTGTGTCGTATCGATCGCCACACTCAACACACTTCAAGATGTTGAATGATGTTGTTGAGCTATCTTCCCTCATAGTCGCATCTTGTAAACCATATTTCTATAATATTTATCCTTTAAATCATATAAACATTTATTTTCTCACCAACTGCATCAATTTTTCATTTGGTTCCATGATAAACTTGTAAAAAATTACAACCGTTTACAACCTGCGCTGCGTCTGTCCCGCTCAACTGCTCTAGTGTGACCACTCAAAATGGCGGAGGTAGTAATACAACGTGTGCTCACTGCGGCCGCGTCGCGCCTGCGCTGCCACCGCCCCGCGTCTGCGCTGCTCCCGTCCAAATGTTTTGTCGAAAAGCAGTGCGTGCACGGCGCAGTGGCGGAGCAGGTAGGTTCAGCGGGCCCGCGTTTGTTCAGTGTGTTATCCCTCATATTTCTACATTATTTACTAACGTAGACGCACTTCTACCGCACTGCTCCCGCACTGCAACTGCTTTTGGTTTGCCCAAGCCTTTATTATGGCAGGATTATACGTACAAGGATTATACGTATTGTGGGCAAATAGCATCTTTTAAAATCACTAAAGAAAAAGTTATAAAACGTAAAATATTATGTAGACCAATAACTGGTGACCGCTTGGAACGAATGAGGGTTGGACTTTGCAATAAAATTCCATTCTTAGACACTGGCTTAGATCCAAATGTAATGTATAAATTATTTTTTGATTCTTTTTACAACGAGTTCAACTCCATATTCAAGTCTAAGGAGGTCATGATTAATGATAGTCCTACTTTCAGTGAATGGGCCACTGAGGGTATACACAAAAGTAGACAAAAACTTTATGAACTATACTCAGAAAGACAGCTTAATAGATCAGTTGAATTTCTAGATTATGTTAAAACTTATTCAAAAAAGTTTAAAGCAGATTGTTTAGCAGCTAAATCAAAATATATAAGTGATAAAATTCTCAATAGTGCAGACAAAGTTAAATCTACTTGGAAAATTATAAACGCGGAAAGAGGTCAACAAAAATTAAATGATAATCATTTTAAACTTAATATAAATGGTAAAATAACTACATCAGACTTCGAGGTCGCTAACGAATTTGAAAATTTTTTCTCCCGAATTCCTGTAGATTTGACAAAAACCCTAGGCTCTTCAACCCCCATTGCAGAATCTTTGTTAAAAGCAAACGTTCCTTGTTGTAACGTTATATTTAAATTCAGTAAAGTTAACATAAACACTATCTTAAAAACTTTTAAATCTTTAAATATCAAGAAAACAGCTGACCTCTGGGGCATCTCTGTGTATTTAGTAAATTCTTTTATTGAAATGGTTGCTCCTGAACTAGTATTAATATTTAATAATTGTGTTGATAGTGGTGTGTTCCCTGATTTAATGAAATCTAGTAAATTAATTCCCCTGTTTAAATCGGGTAGTACTTCAGATCCGTCCAATTTCCGTCCCATTTCTGTACTACCTACATTTAGTAAAATTTTTGAAAAAATTATGCTTAATCAAATGCAAAATCACTTTAACGTTAATAAACTATTACATACAAAACAATTCGGTTTCACTCGTGGTCGGTCCACCACTGATGCCGGAATTAAATTATTAGAGTGTATATACAGGGCCTGGGATGAGTCATATGATGCTTATGGTGTATTCTGCGACTTATCTAAGGCCTTCGATTGCGTTCAGCACCAGACTTTAATTAAGAAACTTGATCATTACGGAATCCGGGGGACGGCCTTGAATTTCGTCAATTCTTACTTAAGTGATAGGGTCCAGAAAGTAGTGATCAATGGTAAACAGTCACCTGGTTCTCCTGTAGCAATGGGGGTACCGCAGGGTTCAATTTTGGGACCTTTTCTTTTTCTAGTATATATTAATGATCTCCCTCACCTCATAAGAGACGACCACGAGGTAGTTTTGTTTGCTGATGACACTTCTTTAATATTTAAAGTTAAACGTGGACAGCGCGAACTTGACGATGTAAACATTGCCCTCTCTAGGATAGTCCACTGGTTTTGTGCTAATAATTTATTATTAAATGAAAATAAAACTAAATGTGTAAGATTCACCTTACCTAATGTAAGACTTGTTAAAACCAGTGTTAAGGTTAGGGATGATATAATAGAATTGGTCGATGACACTGTCTTTCTGGGCATAACGTTAGACTCCAAATTGCAATGGGGGCCTCATATCGGGAAAATTTCGGCCAGGCTTAGTTCAGCAGCCTATGCTGTCAAAAAGATCCGACAACTTACAGACATTAAAACGGCGCGTCTTGTCTACTTCAGCTACTTCCACAGTATCATGACATATGGCATACTACTGTGGGGTAACGCTGCCGATATTGAATGCATCTTTGTGTTGCAGAAGAGGGCTATCCGGACTATCTATGGAATGGGGTCTCGGGAGTCATTAAGAGATAAGTTTAAGCATATTAACATCCTTACAGTGTATTCACAGTATATTTATGAAATTTTATTGTATACCCACAAGAACAAAAGTAAATTTGTGAAAAATAGTGATAATCATAATCTAAACTTAAGAAATAAGGATAAACTGGCTGTTCCTAAATTTAGGCTTCATAAAGTGAGTAATTCTTTTGCGGGGAACTTTATTCGAATGTACAATACATTGCCAACCGAAATAGCAAATTTATCTGTCAATAAATTTAAAAAACTAATAAAAAGTAAATTGTGCCATAAAGCTTATTATAGTATTAATGATTTCTTAGATGACAAGGCGGCCTGGTTGTAACAACGTAACGAATTGCTCCTTTCTAAATAACTCTGTATTAGATTTAAGATGAAATATTTTGAAAAAAGCCGAGCTGAGTTTCTTGAGGGCTCTTCTCAGTCTCGTTGCATTTTGGAACCCTCGGTAGAGTCACACCAACTTCTGACGAATCTAAATAATTTTCTGAAAATTTCAAAGATAATAAACGTTATTTTATTTTATTTTATTTTATTTTACATTTAGTATAAATTTATACAAAATATCGATGTGTTTGTTTCAAATTTCGTTACAAGTATAAGTAAATTAGAGGCTAATTTACTTTCTTAAGCATCTCAATTGAGGAGCCAGTTAAAATGTGCCATATCTCCTAATCTACTCATTATTAATTACTGAATCTTGTTCTACAAAACTAATTTACATACTACTAAATGACGAAGAAATTGCGCATTAATTGAACTACTGCTTCTTGGAAAAATGACGACTCGTAAGTAATGGTCTGAGGAGCCTCATATAATGTATGATAACTTTTTTAATTTTAATACTACAAAACTCAGATTTAGTCTACTAAATACTCTCGAATGCTACTAAATCATACCTAATTTTGGTAAATATTCATCAATGATTTTCCTAGTTCTGACGAGGCTCCTCAACCTAAAAATTTAGATTGAGGAGCCACCGTTATGTTTTTTTTTTGTTCCAAGCCACCATCTTTCGGCAGAGAAACGAACGTTTAAAACGCTCAGTTCTCGCGAAGATGGTTTCCACGGTACGAGTGACATCTCTGCCCGGCACGCGTTGTTCGGGATCGGAAGGGAGAGGGTGGGATCAGATTGAAGAGCTCGTCAGAACACTCACCGTGGTAAATACGGTAGAACGCGGCCAAGGAAGCAATTGTTCGGCGCTGGGCTAGCGGCTCAAGGCTTCCCGTTACCTCCGGACAATCTATAATGCGAACAGCGCGTCGCTGCATAGCGTCGAGTGCGTCCAGCAAATACTTCGCGGAGCCGTCCCAGAGGTGAGAGCAGTATTCGACGCAGGGTCTAATCTGCGTTTTGTACAGCAGACACCTCTGGTGCGGTGTAAAGAATCGCTTTACCTTGTTCAGTATTCCTAGTTTCCGCGAAGCTAGCCCAATACATCTCTCATTGTATTTAGTGTTATTGAGCTCTCGACGTACGTCTATGCCAAGGATGTCTAGATTATCCTTCATTGGTAATGTTGCATTCTGAAGAGTGGGTAGGGGAAGGAAAGGGGATTTTTTCGCTGTAAATGCACACGCCTGTGTTTTGCGGGCATTGAACTCGACCAAGTTCTCGGCACCCCATTGGGAGATACTGTCGAGGTTACGGTCGAGATCAGCCACGAGTCGTCGTCTCTCCTCCTCAATCTCAGATCGCCCCGCCGTCGGACGAACCGAGTAACTCCCGTGCATTGTGCTGTCATCTGCATAGCAATGAATGTTCCCGAGGGATAGCATATTATTGATATGCAGAAGAAAGAGAGTTGGTGATAGTACGGACCCCTGCGGTACCCCGGCATTCACTTGCAAGAAGCGAGAAGCCTGGCCATCGCAGAGGACCCGCACTCGGCGCTCGTTTAAAAAGCTGGCAATCCAGCTGCACAGTTGAGGAGGTAGACCATATGCCGGAAGCTTGGAAAGGAGCGAAGCATGCTCTGGCATGCTTCGCTCCTTTGTTCCTCTGTTCCTTTGTTCCTTTGTTTTATCGAAAGCTTTGGCGATGTTCAGGCTAATAGCCAAGGACTCGCCGTACTTTTCCATAGCCTCACCCCATACATGCGTGACGAATGCCAGGAGGTCACCCGTTGATCGTTTTGGCCTGAAGCCATATTGCCGATCATTGATTAGCGAGTGATCCTCCAGGTATCGCATGAGCTGCTTATTGATAAGGAGCTCAAGCACCTTGCAAATGACTGAGGTGACAGCTTTGGGTCGATAGTTGCCTGGATTGGAGCGATTCCCTTTCTTGGGGATCGGTTGTACGTTCGCCTCTTTCCAGACCTCCGGCACGAGCCCTGTAGAGTATGACAGGCGGTACAGACGCGTTAGTACTGGAGACAACTCCGCAGCACATTTTCGTAACACCACCGCCGGAATGCCGTCAGGGTCACTGGCTTTCCGCGTGTCGAGCGACCGCAGCGCTGCCCGTACATCACATTGCCTGATAACAATATCAGGCATAGTGTGGCCACAGTTGGCGATGGCGGGGGGCTGCAGGCCACGGTCATCGACGCGGGAATTAGCCGCAAAGAGGTCTGCGAGCATGTCCGCCTTCTCTTGGGCTTTGTGAGCCAGTGATCCATCAGGAAAACGCAGTGGTGGCAGCGAGGGTTGGCAAAAATTTGACTGTACGGCTTTGGCCAGTTGCCAGTATCCACGGCTGCCCGTGGGGTGGGATGTGAGCTCCTGACCAAGCCGCGTGACGCGCTGGACATCCGCTCTCTTGAAGGCCCTCTTGCTGAACCTAGTGGCCCTATTGTACGCTGCTTTGAGGCGGTTCACATTCGGGTCACGTGCCGCCCGAGCCCTGACCCAGGCGCGATACGCCGACTGTTTTTTTCTGGACAGCCTCGGCACATTCACGCCCGAACCAGGGGCGAGCTTTGCGGATGCTGGCGACATCAGTGAAAGGGATATAATATTCTATCCCTAGACTGATCTCGCCAGCAACGGCAGCAGCGCTATTCGAAGGCGCCTTCCCTACAAAGCAGCGTTGGCTCCACGGGACGGACGCAAAGTAATCGCGGAGACCGTCCCAGTCTGCCGACGAGTAGTGCCATAGTCGTCGAGTCATTTGCTCAGCACGAGCAGACGGTGGCACTTGGAAGCTGGCGTGCACCACACAGTGGTCGGAAGTGCCCAAAATGGATGTTCTTATAACTTTTGAAGTATTATACTACAAATTCGAGGATTGAGGCTACAAAATTTTTAAACTTACTACTAAATACCTATATTAATTTCATTAGGATACGCCAAGTGGCTCCTAATCTAAACGGACATATTTTATGATACAGATTTTCTATGAGATTTGCAAATCTGTATCATAAAGTAACTTTTCAATCATTGTAGTACAGTCTAAGCTAAGTTCTGTCGACCATACCTTCTTGTTGAGTTATGGGGTTATTCCGATCTGATACTCTAAAGAATTCACCCTAGGGTGAATTCTGGGAAACGTATGTTTATGAATTTACCCTATGCTAGGTTAAAAAATTGAATTTACTTTGGTTTGTCGTTTCAATTTTTCACCCTAAGTACAGTTAGCGTGTCAATTTATCTTTATGATATTTATAACACGAGTTGATTTGTCGTTATATTTTGAACCCGGTTAAACGGTGCGGGGTAGCACAAGCCAGTGAGAGCCAATAAAACAAACATAACAAAGAATGTAATTATAAAACCGTCATTGTAACAAAGAGATTTCATTATAACTAAATGAAACTTCAGAACAGATATTTTATTTACTTAATATTTTTATTTACTATATTTTTCGATTATATTTACTAACTAGCTGTTGCCCGCAGCTCCGCCTGCGTGTTATAGTTTTCTTGACCCTGATTTCAAAGAAACACATTAGGTACATAAAATGGTGTTATATATTTTATTTATAAACCGATTTAGTTAATTTCAATTGTGAATAGAGAAAAATTATGACAATGCTTCTCTGTATACGACATTTGATATATTGCCGTCGGGCATCAAGGCATATAAGTTTCTTGGATCGCTCACACGCGATAAAGCCACATAAAGCTGACCGTGCGAAAAACAACTAATAGTTAAATCCAAACCCGCAACTTTCAGAGTTTGTCCTTGAGCTTTATTAATAGTCATAGCATAGCAGAGACTTGCCGGGAATTGGACTCTTTTGAAATTAAATGGGAAATTATTGGGTATTAATGGAATTCGAGGTATGAATACACTCTCACCTGCTCCACACCCTGTTAAAACTTCGGCTTCTATTATATTTTGATGCAAACTAATCACCTTTAATCTGGTACCGTTACAAAGTTTTGGGGGACTTAGATTTCTAAGTAGCATTATTGGTACCCCGACTTTTAAAGAAATCTTGTGTGCCGGTAAGCCAGGGGCATTAAGTGAGTCTAAAAATTCCTACTGGATAGTTAGTAGATTCTGTGTCTTCCATTACCCTGTTAATGGAGACATACTCTACACTATCCCCCAAAATATAACTTAAAATTTCAGCATTTATTGCTGCGACTTGGTCGTTACGTGGGTTAAAATTGCTCTTTCGCATAACCATGAGTTTTCGTTACTGGTTATTTGCATTGCGTTACCATATACAGATGATATAAGTTCTCGCATCGACGTAACTGTGCAACATAGGTTTTCGTGCAGAACAACTTTTCCTTGTTCCTGCGAATACAAACCGTTACCAATCTCAAGTAGAACGTCAGAAAACTGCTGTGCATTTTCGTTGCCTCCGATTCGCGCTCGCATATTTATAGTCATATGCATAGGTGTAATGTAGTGCCACAGTCTAGACCTCTTTATGCACGCTCGAACTTCATCTGCCCTTGTTCCACGTGGTATTAACACGTATATATAACTACGTAAGGAAAACTACGTTAATTATTGCAATTCAATGCATAAGACATAAGACTTTGACATTGCATTAACACAATGACAATGATGATAGAGAATAATATAAGACATATAAGTTATCAGAAGAGGTTAATTGCTCTATATCAAGTGTATTAGAATCTCTACTCAAGTGTACATTATCGAGGTGATTAATAGGAAGTGAGTATAGATAAAAAATCCTATTATTCACCCAGATTAAGGTAAATTCTCAGACATACGTTTCCCAGAATTCACCCTAGGGTAAATTCTTTGGGGTAACAAATCGGAATAACCGGAGTTATGCCGCCATTTTGTCGTCGATAACTTCTTCAAGTTTGTATTTCTCAAAATGCTTAAGACGCCACCTGACCCTAACTTGACTACCTTTACTGACCTAAATCTCAAAATCTTCTTCTTCAGTTCATGAAGATTAAATGTTCAAGACGAAAACACGATTACTGAAAAAATGCTCGATAGTTTTTTTATTACAAAAAAACCTTGTTTTAATCACATTGTAACTTAGATCTTTTAAGTTTGCTGTATTTTCTTTAATATTTATTTAATATCTAAAAAGGCATTGATAAAACCTACATTTGCTCAACATACTTTTTTGATAATCATTATAGTTCGTCTTTAATTCATAGTTTTTATTTTGTCGCTTACGTTAAATTTTCGAGAACGCGCTCGATCTCTGTCTGTCCTTTGGAAAGTGAATATCGATATCCTTCACTCAAGCGATAGCGGGAGCGGGGTTAGCTGTAGCGGATTGGCCGAATTGATTAGGGTCAGGTGCCTTCTTAAACGTATGAGATTCAATAAAGTAGTTTATGAAACGGCACAAAACTAGATATTAGAACACACGTTGGATACTATAAATAAAGAAACTCGTCAAAGCTCATTTCTTTAAAACCTACTCGTGTTCTAATACGAGTACCACTTTTTATACAACAGTTTTATAAACCACTATAGCAGATCGCTGCAGCTCCGCCCGCGTGATTTAGTTTACTCGTTTCCGGTTCCCGTGGGAACACATTACCGGGATAAAAGTAGCCTATGTTACTCAGGGTGAATGTAGCTTTCCAATGGTAAAAGAATTTTTGAAATCGGCACAGTAGTTCTTGAGTTTATTCATTACAAACATACAAATCTTTCCTCTTTATAATAGTGGTATAGATTATGATGTTATTAACCGATTCTACTTCCTACTTATATTATATAGGGGAAAGTTTGTATGTCCGGCGTCATGGGGAATTCGAGGCACCCGGCGTGCCCGGCAATAGACGATAGGGTAGCCGCGACCTTTTTGCGAGCCATTCTGACGAGCGTCAAATTTTGATGTTTAGAATGATGTAAGTTACCTTATTTTTGCTCCTTCTACTCGTAGATCGATGAGAATCATCATCGAAAAAAATTGTCCGTTTGTCGATAACCAACTAACCTAACCTATGCAGAAAATATCGGTCACGTGACCCAATTAACACATTTTTTTTATTTTCTTTGCGATTACAAGCGATATGGTAAGGGAGCTTAAGTGGTCATCAAAATCGACAAGACAGACAAAATTATTTTTTTCGTTATTATTAAACACACACACATATCACGCCTTATATCCCCGAAGGGGTAGGCAGAGGTACATTACACACCCACAATTTGCCAGTATTTTTAGTCCCACGTAATAGAGGGCAAGCCTATTGCCGTCACCGGGCACATTTATAATGGGTTATCTCCAAAATGGCCGAATGAATAAAATAAAATTATTATTAAATCTTGGCTAAAACAACGCTCTCAACCGAAACAGATCCAGAATTTTTGTAGCTTTGGAAAATAAAGATATTCTAATGTAAGAAATCTCTCCAAAGCAAACTTCGATCAAAACGAAACGAAGCTGAGCGGAATACGCAAAAAGCATCGCAAAGTCCTATTAACACAGTTTCCTTGAAGATGTCGCTTGCAAAAAGGGCATGAGAGGACAAAACGTCCCTGAAACATTTCTCTTAAAGCCGTGTGGGAGGCTAGTAGCCGTAGTAGAAACCTGGGGTGGGCAATACTCCCTACTGCGCACACCCCATAAATAAAGTTTTTGACCGCTCTGAATTTGGGGCGAGAACATGTGCGTGGTCAGTGCAATTTTGTATTAGTAACCAAGCTATCCTCTTGCATAACAAGACGTCAATAGAATTAAATGTATTGTTAACTGGAAGACGCCGGCGGCTTCGTCTGCTTGACAAATTATATAGGTTTACAAATACCGTCCTCGAGAACCGCTCTATTTATTGGTAAAAACCGCATCGAAATCCGTTGCGTATTTTTAATTATATAGAGTATGGAAGCGAATTAGTTTTATAGATTATTATTAGAATTCTTATTAGAATTGTTATTAGAATTCTTATTAGAATTCTTATTAGAAATTTCTTATTAGAATTCACACATTATTTTGAACACTGAAAGCTTAGTTAATTTAGGCGATGAGGCATAGGTACCTACATACTTCAAGATCTTATAGATCTTATAAGAGTAGGGTTATTAAATAACCCTTCCATGCATTCCAGTGACAATAACTATTACGTAATTATATTTATTTATTAGAAAACTTAACAGTTATTTGAACATGACAAATGAGATAATTTCAAGAAAGATACTTTAGACACTTAGCCATTAACAAAGTTTCCCGACAAATATAATTACGTGCACCACTTAATACATAATATGATATTATAATATGTAAATATTAATATCTATCTAACTATATATCTAAAGTAATGAAATTATTTAAATATGAGCAACTAATATACAATCCTCGTTAGATGATCTGATGATGTTAGTATGATCGTAACTTATTTGCAATTTCATTTTAAAAAAAGGTATGTATACAATAGAAATACACCGTTACCTATATTCACACAGGCCAAAAAGTTTTTAGATCTGCAGCAGTTTGCAGTCACAACTCACGGTGTACATAATTTATGCTTTCGAGCGGACCACGAAAAATAAATGAGCTTAGCGAGAGGAAATGGAAAAGTTACTTATGTCTTTGTAAAAAGCTGTTATTTTGAACGGAATTAGCTTTGAGCAAATTCAGTTTTAATTTTGCCTTCGAGGAACAATAGTTTTATCTTTCCTTCTTCCCACGAGAACCTGTTATTGGGATTAAAAGTAGGTAACCTTGTAGTAGGTATAGTTATTACTTGTGCAGTTCATGAACTAAGTATCTCCATTTTACTACTCGCTTCTTTTAGCCTTCAAAGATAGAAAGAAATAAGGTGTTTATTCTACTCTTTTGGGGAAAAAAATGTCGGAGGATGGGTCTTGTTTATTCGTGTGCAATAGCATAATAATATTCTAAATGACGCATATTTTCGTGCGATTTAACACAAATTATAGTGTAGTCTCTCAACCACGGTTTGCAGCGGGTTATGTGCGGGTAAAAATATGCGCAACTGGTACAATTGATAGGGTAAGTTGCGAGAGGTGCAACCGTGTACAAGTTCTATATTATAATAACCCGAAAAAAACAACCCCACTTAGCTTTATTATTATTATCATAAGTGCTAGTTTGCTCGTCCTTTGAACACCACTTTCGTTGCCACGAATTTATTTTTTGGTTCTAAACTGGATGTATTATTCTACCCAGTAAAGTACGGTCTTATAAAGTACGAGCGGACGCTCGCTTGACAAATTATACACACAAAAACCTTCCTCGAGAACCACTCTATCTTTTGGTGAAACCCGCATCAGAATCCGTTGCGGAGTTTTAAAGATCTAAGCATACATACACGAAAGCGACTTTAGTTTTATACTATGTTTTGGTTATTGATTTATTTAGACAACTAGTAGTTATTACATTATCACTTATAAACTGGGGTGCTTTGGTCAGATCCTCCACGTGGTGCACCCCGGGCAACGGCAGTGGCTGCAACTCTGCGGCAACGTACCGCAGAGTTGTAGCTACTACGGCTAATTCTGGCCAAGGTGGGGGTCTTGCCGCCTCGCATGAGGAACGCAGACCCACCACGACGGGGGCCTAGTGTGGCCCAGGTCTCTCCGCCGACACTCTGCAGAGCAGAGTGCTGCTGTGCGGAGAAACCACCAGGGCGACGGGTCCGACATCACTAAGCTCATCAGCGGTGTCGGACACGGTCTCGTAGAGACCACCGTTCGGCCAAACCCCGCCTGGCAGCAGGTGGGAAGCCGGTTCTTCGGAACCGCGAGGAAGAAAACCTCGTTAAAAAATCACCAACGGGGCGGCGGAACGGTCTTGTAAAGATCCCCGCCCGGCCCAGCCGTAATCCTGAATTGACAGGACCGGTGGCCCCTCGGGGCCGCGAGGATGAACACCTCTATAAAAAATTAACCCAATCCCAAGCTCTGACACCCGGTGAGGGGATGAATCGCACAGGGGAGCTGTCGCGCCTAGGGTGTCACCCGTCGACGGACGTTAAACACACAAAAAAAATGGCTTTGCAAAATACGCAGAAAAATATTACCCAACGGGGAACTGGAGAGGATGACTCCCTCCACGAACACCCGGCTGTGACTGATGCTGGGCTCAGGCCCGGCACCAGTCACAGCGACCCCCATAAGGTATTTGGGAGGGGTCAACAAAGCCTGACAGGCCAGGGGGTGTGCCTCAAAACCACCCCCCAAACTGACGCGGAGGTCGCGTCGACCGCAGCTGGGACTGAGTCCGGTCCCAGCCGCAAGGAGACTCAGGGTTCCTCCTTCTGGAAAGCTTCCGGCAAGAGGACCCTAGAGAAGAGGACGCCGAAGGCGACCCCGTCCCGCGACCGAAGCACTAGTGCTTCCGGGCGGACACGGTCCAGCGAGACCAGCTCCGAGGAAGGGGTGCCGCCAAAATATGTGGCAGTCGCCCCGACCGGTACATACCGGAAGAA
This sequence comes from Nudaria mundana, assembly GCA_963556515.1. NCBI lineage: Eukaryota > Metazoa > Arthropoda > Insecta > Lepidoptera > Erebidae > Nudaria > Nudaria mundana. The sequence goes on along the minus strand of OY748291.1, from coordinate 19,391,020 downwards.
GACGCGGGTACGAGGGGTTCCAAAGCCCCCCGAGCCCCTCCTACGGTGCCGTTTCTGCCTAGTGGCAGGGACAAGGAGGTTCCAGCTGCGCGGGAGCTCATGCTGGCTCTTACCCGGATTGCGGAAGCTATGAAGGGGGAACGAAGAACATGCCGGGTAAGAGGCAGATAGTGAAGACGGCCGTGACTCACGCTACGTCTTCACTAGATGAGCTCCTAGCGCGGAGCGTCCCCGCGGAGGAGCAGAAGCTCAGGGGCCAGGTGGCCAGCCTGGAGGCGGAACTTGCCGCGTCCCGGCTACAGATGGAGGCCCTGCGACAGGAGGTCGCGAACCTGACCAATTTGGTCAAGGGGCCTCCCGGGACCCAGACGGAGCGTCCTGTGCCGCCTTCCCCTACGGCTGGGCCGTTGCCAAGGCCGGAGACCAAGACCGCGTCCAACGCGGCGCGTGGATCGCCGCCACGGCCTGCAGCTACTGAGTCGCCGCCACGGCCTGCGGCTACTCTTACCGACGTGATGGCGGCGATCGAGAGGCGCCTCGGCGTCCTCGAGGACCGGGCGTACCGCCCTGCGCTGACGCAACCCGCGTTGTCCTACGCGGCTGTTGCCGGCGCCGGCGTTGCGCCCCGCCCTAGGAGCAGGCCTCCTGGCCGCCCCCCCCTGCCCCCGTCTGCTGTCCCAGCGAGGCGGACGCCGGCCGAGGCTGCGGCTATCTCACGGAAGGGCAAGGGGAAGGGCAAGAGGAGTGCCACCCCCGCTGCCCCCAGGGCCGCTCCCGCTGTTGCTCCCGCTGCTTCTTTACATCCCTCCAGGCGGGAGGGATGGGAAGTAGTGGGCGCTAAAAAACAGCGTAAGAAGAGAAAGAAGAAAGCGGCCAAAGCCGCCGCGGCGAAGGCGCCGAAGAGGCCCCGTCCCCCTCGCTCCACCGCTGTCGTCCTGACGGTGACGACAGTGGGCACGGAGAAGGGTGTGGGGTACGCCGACGTCCTGAGGACCGTAAAGGCCTCAGTCGACCTGAAGGCCCTCGACATTCAGGGGGGGCTCCGGTGCAAGAACACTCGCACCGGCGCTCGTCTCCTCGAGGTCTCCGGTGCCTCCAGCGGCCCCAAAGCCGATGCCCTAGCGGCTAAGCTGCGGGAAGCCCTCGACGCGGAAGCCGTCCGCGTCACCAGGCCTACCAAATGCGCCGCATTGCGCATCTCGGGTTTGCATGACGCGGCCACGACGGAGGAGGTTATTTCTGCCATCGTGGAGGCGGGCGGCTGTCCCCATGACCAGATCAAGGCTGGAGAGATCACCTTCAGCCCCACTGGTCATAGCACGACAGTCGTCCAGTGCCCCGTCGCGGCAGCTTTGAAAATAGCGGACGGACGAAGCCTCCTTGTAGGGGGCTTCTCAAAGGTGCAGGTGCACCTCCTGCGTGCCCGGGAAACGAGATGTTTCCGTTGTATGGTGGTAGGGCACGTGGGAGTGCAGTGCACAGCGGAAGACACCGTGGGCGACCGGTGCTTCCGCTGCAGCCGGCCCGGCCATAAGGCCAATGGCTGAGAGGCCCCGCCTCGCTGTTATAGATGTGAGGCGGGGGGCAAAACGGCGGACCATCGGGTCGGCAGCCGTACCTGCGCTGCCTCGAGGCCAAAGCCTCATCCGTCCGCTGGTGGCAGCGGGGGAGCCGCTTCTGCGCGGCCAGGTTCGCGGCGGGATGCTGATATGGACGTACATTAATGTACGCCCATGTCCGCATCCTGCAGGTGAACCTGAACCACAGCTGCGCTGCTCAGGATCTTCTGTACCAGAGCATCGCGCAGTGGTCCATTAACTTGGCCGTGGTCGCCGAGCCGCACTACGTCCACCCGGGAAGCCCGGTGGACCAGGACGGCTCGGCCTGTTGTATATTTGGGGGTTCCGCCGCGGACACCTCGCGCCTTGCACTCATTGCAAGCGGCCGGGGGTGTGTTGCGGCGGAATACGAAGGGTTTGCGGTCGTGTCCGCCTACATCTCGCCGACTCTGGACGAGCCTCAGTTTGAGATATGGCTCACTGAGCTCGACGTCGTCTTCGCTGCATGCCGTCCTCGCCCTGTCCTGCTCCTGGGAGACTTCAACGCCTGGAGTGTGGCGTGGGGCTCCCGGGAAACTAGGGACAAGGGGAGGCTTCTTAAGGACTGGACCAGAACGCGTGGTCTGGTAGTCCTCAACCGGGGGAATGTCGCCACCTTTTGGCGGCGGGGGACGGAGTCGATCGTGGACGTTTCTTTCGCGACCCCTGCCCTCGCCGACCGTATTTCAGGCTGGCGCGTGGAGGAGGGTGTGGAGACGCACTCGGACCACCGGTTCATCCGGTTCGATGTTGCGCCCCCACCTGGCCTCCCACAGCCAGTCGAAAATCCCCCGGATCCGCGTTGGCCCTTCAACGTTTAGACCGGGAGGCTCTCCTGGAGGCGGCAATCGTGCAGGCCTATATTCCGGCGCCGGACAGGCCTGCCGATGTCGCAAATCTGTGATGCGGCGATGCCTAGGGTTACACCCAGACCGGCAAGGAAGCAGGTGTACTGGTGGTCGCCGGAGATTGCACAGCTGCGCGCAGCATGCATCTCCTCCCGCCGCCAGTACCCCAGGTTTCGCCGGAGGCATCGCCGCCCAGACGACGCGGCAGCCCGAGAGGCGGAGCCTTATCAGGCATACAGGGAGGCCAAAGGTATTCTCCAGGAGACGATAAAGCGGCCCAAGACGGCGGCCCGCGAGGAGCTCCTGGAGACCCTTCAGCAGAACCCATGGGGGCGCCCGTACCTACAGGTCAGAGAGAAACTCCGACCTAGGGCGCCCCCACTGACCCAGAGTCTCCAGCCGCAGCCGTTGGAGCGGGTCATGGACTCCCTGTTTCCGACGAGCGCGGAGGATCACGTCCCTCCGCGCATGGCTCCGTCTCTGCCCGACGCGGATAGCACCAGCGAAGACGACGTACCCGAAGTCAGGGTGGGGGAGCTAGGGGCGGCAGTACTCCGGCTTAAACGCCGGAAAATCACTGCCCCCGGACCCGACGGCATTCCTGGCCGTGCATGGGTCCTGGCCCTCGAAGAACTCGGGCCTCGACTGATGGGGCTCTTTAGCGCATGCCTCGAAAGGGGCCAGTTTCCCAAGGTGTGGAGTGTAGCGAGTGATCTTCGAGGTATCGCATGAGCTGCTTGTTGATGAGGAGCTCAAACACCTTGCAGATGACTGAGGTGACAGCTATGGGTCGATAGTTGCCCGGATCAGACCGATCCCCTTTCTTGGGGGTCGGTTGTACGTTCGCCTCTTTCCAGACCTCCGGCACGATTCCAGTGGAGTAAGACAGACGGTACAGACGAGTTAGTACAGGAGACAACTCAGCTGCGCATTTCCGTAGTACCACCGCCGGAATGCCGTCAGGGCCACTGGCTTTCTGCGTGTCGAGTGATCGCAGCACTGCCCGTACATCGCATTGCCTGAGTACAATGTCAGGCATAGTGTGGCCACAGTTGGCGATGGCGGGGGGCTGCAGGCCACGGTCGTCGACCCGGGAATTAGCCGCAAAGAGGTCTGCAAGCATATCCGCTTTCTCTTGGGCTTTGTAAGCCAGTGTTCCATCTGGGTAACGCAGCGGTGGCAGAAAGGGCTGTCAGAAGTTAGATTGCACGGCTTTGGCCAGTTGCCAGTATCCACAGCTGCCCGTGGGATTCCCATCCCTGTGAGCTCCTGACCAAGCCGCGCGATGCGCTGGGCATCCGCTCTCTTAAAGGCCCTCTTGCTGGATTTTGTGGCCTGTTTGTACGCTGCTTTGAGGTGGCCCACGTTTGGGTCGCGCACAGCCCGGGCCCTGATCCAGGCGCGATATGCCGACTGTTTTTGTCGCACAGCTTTGGCACAATCTCGCCCGAAGCAGGGACGGGCTATGCGGATACTGGCGACATCAGTAAAAGGGATGTAATATTCCATCCCTAAACTGATCTCGCCACCAATCGCTGAAGCGCTATCCGAGGGAGCCTTTCCTACAAAGCAATGCTGGCTCCAGGGGACGGACGCATAATAATCGCGTAGACCGTCCCAATCCGCTGACGAGTAGTGCCATAGTCGTCGTGACATTTGTACAGCACGTGCAGGAGGTGATACCTTCATGCCAGCGTGAACAACACAGTGGTCGGAACTACCCAATGGGGCTCCTACCGAAACACTGTACTGGGCTGGGTGACTCGTCAGCAGTAAATCGAGCAGAGCGGGCGCGTGATCTGACCTGTCTGGTATCCGGGTGATCCCGCATACCATCTGGGTCAGACCGTGGGAGAGAGCGAACGCATGGGCGGCCATACCCGCATGATCAGTCTTGAGGGACCCCAGCCATTCAATGTGATGGCCATTGAAGTCCCCCAGAAATACTACTACAAACATCCGCCCTAACGAACACGCACACCCCGGCTTTGTCTCGAAATTGTTCCTCAATGACATAGCCGGGGTAACACAGGTAAGACGTGTCGTCAGGGCGGCGTATTTGTGTCTCCGTGAGGAACATCACAGCGGGCCGTGCCGTCTCAAGGTGATGGTGGACGGCATCGAGGTTCGCATGGAGTCCACGGACGTTAGTGAACTCCACCTCGAAAAGTGAAGTTGTGGGGGTTCCTAGGGCCGCTGTGAAACGTTTACTTTTTTTTTGTTGCACTGCCATTGTAGATTTTGAAGAAGAAGAAGAAGCGTGAAGACAGGGCGACATCTGGTGCAGCAGTAAGTGACAAAGCGCAGGGGCTAGCTTTGTCTAGAACCGTGTGTAGATCGGGGCCGACTCGCAGGACGGAAGGGCTCCCAAACCCTCCTGATGCAAGGCCGCGGCTACCTCACACCGGTTACCACCCGGAGCGGCGATCCCACATCAGGATTATGCGCAACATGTGGGGCAGCCTCCTGGGGTGGTTGGTCCCAGGCGGGCCCCATGACTGTGTTGCGGGCGGCCGCGGCAACGCCGTTGCTAAGGGTATCCCTGGCCGGCGAATCGACCCACACCACCCACACTAGACTCCGTTTCGCCCCCACTGGTCCCATGCCTGCTGCACCATATATCGCTCCGGGCCCGGCGGTGCAGCTGCTGAACCCCTAACGCAACCCAGCCTGGGCTGGGTTACTTGGGGGGCTAAAGATGTTGGTAGAGCCCCTTTGCACCCTATCTATGATTGTTTGGATTACTTTACAATCTGGGCTACTCAACTCATGATTATGTTTATGATAAGAGATACGTACCTACCTACCTAAGAAAGGTACCTAAGTAGCTATGTGCCTAATGCTTATGTACGAGTAGGTATATTTAATTTAGGTAGTTACCTACCTAAATTAAATATACCTACATAAGATTACCTCGGTGGCACAATGGTACTATGTACGGACTGCCACACTCGGGGTCTCGGGTTCGATTCCCGGGTCGTGGATAATGTATAATTCTCTTTAGAATTTTACCCAGATAATTATCCCAGAGTCTGGAACTTGTGCCCGGTAAATGGCAATAGGCTCGCCCCCTATTACATGGGACCTAACATAGCTGGCGAGATGTGGGTGTGTTTGCACACCTCTGCCTACCCCTTCGGGGAAAAAGGCGTGATGCTGTATGTTTTACATAAGCAGCCTACCTAAGTTAAGTACCTATGTGTACAGACCTAACTTTAACTTAGGTAAGGTATCCTTGGATGGACAAATGTGGATAGGTACACGCCACCCATATTCGTTCACATGTAACCAAGATCATATGAGACCCACGCCAACCTAACCTGCAACTGGTGCACCTGCCGATCATTGTATAAACTTGAGAAACAAAATAGTTCTTGGTAACCGGCAAAAAAACTTGCATCCTGATAGGTTTAACACACCTCTGCCTACCTACCCCTGCGGAAAGACGGACGTGATTATAATGTATGTCTTACTTTTAAGTGGGGCTGGTTGTAAAGAACAACTGGAACCTGTTTATTGATCCATTTATACTTGCTATAGGTACCTACCTATATCCATATGATTATTACCTGAACACGTACAGAAAACCAAACACGTTGGTTCAACCCCCAAAACATGAAGCGTAATAGTAGTTACCAGTGTTTCTTCTTGCTGTACTCTTTTTTTGTGGTTAAAGAATTTAATTACTCACAAGAACGCAGTTCACTTAAAATGAGATACAAAGTAATTAATATAAATAAATAACAATTTAGTGCCACTGGGTAGGTTCACGAAGCTATTGTGTACAAACATATTTCTTCAGTTTTTTTAAAATACACCTAGACCTTCACATTGTTTCAAAGAATTTGGTAATCGATTATATAGCTGCATTCCAAACAGTATCGTTTTCTTTCCATAGTTAGTGCGTACTCTGATTAATTCAAGTTTATGTTTGTTTTATATGGATGATCTAACGTCCTTTGCTGGGTTGTAAATGTAGTAAGTTCCTACTACTAGTGTACTAGTATTGCCAATGGTACCTAGTGCCAAAGGTAGATAAATGGTTAAATATTACCTATAAAGCTATAGAGTTTGCTGTTTGTTTGAACCCACTAATCTCAGAAGCTACCAGGGGCGTAGCCAGAATTCTATAAAGGAGGGAAGGAGGGGGTGGGCAGACCTAATCCTAAAATAAATCGGGGGAGGGGAGAGCCCCCTCCTTCTAAATCATTATCTTAATAAAAACCATTGTTCCTAAATGTACTAAATATCATTAATTCTCTTTCAAACTGAATGGGCAATGTTACCCTGGCTTTTTTTCTCTTCTGTGCTAGGGTTGTCATTTATAATTAAAACAAACACAAAAATTAGTTACAAACTATGTATCTATTAAAAAGCCAAAAAGTGTTGGCAAAGTTGTAGTGTTTCACGGTACCTAGTTACGTAGGTACCTACTCCCAAATGTTAAAGTCCTTATAACTTATAAACCTCTGAGATCTACAAACACGGCTGTTGAATCATGTTAGTGGAAGCGAACGTTCTCTCGGCTGCTGTCTGTATCCGAATCGATAAATTTTGGGTCGGCGCCCTCACGCGTTGTCATGGCAACGCACCCCCTAGTACCCTCCGGGCTCCACCCCTCCGCATCTCAGAACACCGATGTTGACTTAGACGGATAGGCTAAGAGGCTTATTAATGGTTTTTATGTTACTTAAGTTTATATTTCAAACAATGTTTTTTATGATATCAGAAAGGTAGGCAACTAATTCTTTTATTAAATTGTTGAAGAACTTATAGCAAATATTTTCGTTGTTAGGTATTGGAAAACAGAAAATTAAGTACCAATTTAGTAGGTACCGTATTTGCTTCCAGACATTTCTGTTGAATTATAACAAGGGAACGTCCATAATAAGTTAAAAAGATACCTATGTACCTGGGTATCTTTAATATGAAAACGGTAAAGTCCCTTTAAATATCGGGTAGGTATGAGTAAAAACCGTAAATTTAAAAATTATGAAAGGCAAGTAGTTACTTAGCTGAAAACCCATTAGGAGTACCTACCTAACTGTAACCTTAAATAGCTGAAACCTACCTACCCTACTAAAATAGTAGAACTAACGATATTCAGTCCTCTGTGACCTACTTACGTAAGAAGGGAATACATTTCCAGAGCGGAGTGCCACCATTTTGCTAGACAGCGTGACGCCATTACAGATCGAGTGGGTTCAACATCGCGATGGGGCGGGATCGTCCTCATAATTTCATTTCGCTGGTTTCTACTAACGACTAAGTATCTTTAAATAAGCATTTGATTTGAAGCCGATTTTGTAAGTAAGTATGTTACGTGGGATATCAAGCTTTATGATGTACTAGTTAATACCCGCGACTCCGTTAGTTTTCTTCTTTCAAATACGTACAACACATTGCCAAAGTGCCGATGAAGTAAAATAATATAATATTTAAATAAGCTAAGATAAGACTTTATACTTTGAAATATTAGGACAATTAGGAAATGCCCTCTACTCGTGGTCTCAAACTAAGCAGACGTTGTGATAGGAGTAGGTAGATAAGGTACCTAAAGTTTAAGTTAAGTTATATAATCTTTATCCGCCGGGCGCCACTGGAAATATTTTCTGCGTGTGAACCAGACGCGCCCAGCAACGGACGTAAGAGTGGCCACGGCATTAGGCCGCGGAATTAAAAAAAATAATTCTTTATTGTATTTATTTACACATTATTTATTTACACAAATAATACAAGGTAAAGATAAAATACGTGCTTAAAACTAATGTACAATGGGCGGCCTCTTCCAAGCAACCTTATCGATATATTATTACGTAACCACTTTTTTTTTGTAAATATGAACATACATAGGAAACACTCCGACTCAAACAGGATAAGTGTGTTTGACCGTTCAATGGCACAAGGAGGCGCTGGAGAGGGACCACAGGCCTGCGACTCGAGAAATCGAGGACCAGCGGTCCCAACTCCGCCAGGATCTCATGGAGACTTGGAGGGTGCGACTTGAGCAACCAAAATGGGGAACTACCGTCATCGCGGCGGTGAGACCGATCATGGACGAGTGGCTGCAGAGGCGGTATGATGAACTCACGTATCGTACGATGCAGATCGTTACCGGGCATGGATGCTTCGGTAGCTATCTGTTTCGCATCCATCGTGATATCACACCCCGGTGCGAGGTTTCCGACGACGACATCGCACTCCACACATTAGTGGAGTGCTCAGCTTGGACGAGTCAGCGCCGGGACCTCGTAGTGGGTCTGGGCGTGGATATCCTCTCGCTGGAAACCATGCTCCAAGACATGGTTTCCAGGGCGAGTAGGTGGAACGCGGCCGTGTCGTCCTTCTCCGAGCAAGTCATGCACGCGAAGGAGGCAGCCGAGAGGGAGAGGGAGCGTACCCTCCCCGCTGAGTTTCGCAGTCCGAAGAGGCCACACAGTTGGTCAAAGTCCGCCGGGCGCCACTGGAAATACCTTCTGGGGTCACCGGAGACGCCCGCAGCAATGGACATGGGTGGGCCGCGTGCTTGCGGAATTAAAAAAAAAATTGTGTTTGACCGTTTGACGTAACCTCTACCCTACATAAAAATTTTAAGTAAGTACCTAAGAAAAGAAGTCGAAAATAAATGAGTTCCACTTAAAATGTATTTTTAAGAAGTGTGTCGTGGGGGAACTGCTCCCACCCATTTTTATTGTCCCTCAACTTGGCGAAATTTTTTACATGACAATTTAGACAATTCCACGTTTAGGTACGATTACTCGTATATGTTATGTAGGATTTATGTCACAAATGTTGCAAACCCAAAATATGTTTATGTAACGATTATCCGAATATGTCTGCGGCATGACCTCGCATTACAAGTAGCGGGTAGGTACCTATAATGTAGGGCGAGTTTCACCCCCGGGCTGTTAGAGTAGGTACTTACCTAACTCACTGGTTACTGGCACTAAGTACGTACAACGTTGTAGGTGGGTAGGTACCTATGCTCCAGGAAGCGAGGGTGTGCAAAGTTTCTCTTTATTTGAACAAAATCTATTACTGAGTTCGATCGTAAACCTTTTCTTTGCACATACAGGATAACTCAGCGATGAATAAGTAAATTGCATTAAAAAGTCTACATAAAACATGCGTCGCGTTTTGCTTAGCTGCATTATGAATTTTAAAATAAAGGCAGACTGCAGACGGTGGCGCGAGATAAATTCTTATTAATATTCCCAAGCCGTAGTTTTACTTCTTTTGTCTTACTCAGGATGGCAATAAAGAGGTAGACGCCTGGAAATGTGCTGCATTAATACCAGTTTCGAACAGCCTCAAAGCGATCATGCTTTATTTTGTTCGCTCGTTGTTCCTTTGCTACGGCCTGATATTGCTCGTAGACTCACAGTGAAGACTAACAAGGTTTTTAATTATTCACGCTTCTTTCAGTAACATTAGGTTTTGTTGTTCCAACATCGCAGGTGTGTTTTTACCCTAATTAAACTGCCTTTTCGCGTATGTGAATAAAGCTTTACACTTCACAGATTTTAAAAAGGGTACCGAAATTAATTGGTTCGCCTTTTTGTTTAATAAAAAGTTGATATTTAAAACTTTCAAACGTCTAAAACCAAAACTTAACTGTTAACTATTTGTGTTGTGTAAGTAGGGATGCAGACTGTTTTTTCTACAAATGAAAAGTTACGAAAGCGTCTCTCTCTTATTCGTTAACATTTGTTTGAATCAAGCTCTCGTATACAATCGCTCGCTTTCCATTTAAAAATGTACAACGCTGAAGCTTTGCGAAAAGAATTCAATTTGAAATAGGTACTTTATTGGCAAAGAACATGAGTTCTTCTCAGTTCAAGAATACCTACCCTATATTATTTTGTCTTTTATTTCAAGTAGGTATATGTTTGTAAATCTATTTAGTAGCAATTTTAGGTAGGTCTGAACATTTCCGTTTCGCGATTATATTCTATTAAAATGATACGAAGAGAGATATTTATTAGCTATTGTGTAAATTGGCCAAAATATGATGATATTTTGGCCAATTTACACAATAGTAACATACTCTGTATTTATATTACTTACGACTTTTACTTACTTCTTGTTTTATTATAAACTGATAATTTAGTGGCGCCACAAATATAAGAATACTATGGTATACTATACAATACTATACTACACTATACTATACTATACTATACTATACTATACTATACTATACTATACTATACTATACTATACTATACTATACTATACTATACTATACTATACTATACTATACTATACTATACTATACTATACTATACTATACTATACTAGTGGCGCGTAGTTTTCTCTTTGCTTAATTCCACAGGCAACGTTATCCATGTAAAAATCATATGTTAAGAATTAAGTAGTCATACGTGCCAATTTTCTTCTAAATTAGTTATACGAATTCAAAAAAATATTTTGTAAAAGTACATACCTACCTACATTATAATTACACGTATATCACACGTTGGGGTATCCCGAGGAGGTAGGCAGGACTGCATTACACACCCAGTTGTTGCCATTAGTTTTGTTGGTCCCACGTTATACCTAAGTAGAAGGCAAATAACCATTTAACCTAATCTTTAAGTTCTAATTCAAGTAGAGTATAGAACATTATCTGCAAACTATAAAGACTGCCCATAAAATGAGATAGTGAGATAATGATGTTGTCGTGGTCCACCTATCATCTGTTATGTCGACATAGAGAGCGTCACCGTCGCGCTCGTGTTGCCATATGAGATATTGTTGCTCATAAAACACACACGCTAGTGAGCACCTCTCTTGATATTATATTGTAATACAATTTGAGGTCTGAACTGAAAGTAAAATATGAATTAACATTTTTTAAAGTCCTTCATCTCGTCTGTCTGTATTCATTCAAAAACTAACCAACGAATTTTCGTATGGTTTTCAGTTAGTACCACCAGTACCAGAGGTGAAGGCTGCATGGTTATTTAACAGGCTCAAAGAATTAGTTTCGCCATCCAAAGCTCTTTCTGGGATCTTTCCCAGCAATGACGCAGGGGATTTTTTATATAATCTTTTGTAAACATTGTAAGTATTGTACCTACCTACTTTAATCATTTGTTTGTGTGTGTGAATGTCTGTCCGCGTACTTTAATTAAAATAAGATAAGTCCTCCAACCAAATTATGGTGCTATCCTAACTATTCAATCTATTTACGAAGATATCACATTGGGAACATGAAGTATCTATTCATGTTCCCCGACAGAGGGAAACCAATTCGACAGCCCTTGATTAGTGGCTAGCCCCCTCATCTGTCTATATGCTTTTCGGGTGTAGTATGTCTGGGAGTCTGGCACAAAGGTAGCATTAATTAACGTATCCAATATTGAAACCCTTTTGATATTGGACCGAATTTGAACCTTACCTACGCTACGTTTTTTTTTGAAGTTGAGAATTGCTTTGACAGAGTAGGTACATAGAATCACACCCGTTTTGTTGTAAAGGTAACCAGGCCTTTTTGTCCGACCTTTTGACTCGAGTCGAGAGGTCACGAGACTAGCAGGTGACCAGAGACCGAGTAATTCATATAGGTACCTCTGGCTGTGTCTCGTCTCGGCATTCTCCGCCGAGCCTGTAGAGCCGGGGTAAATGAATTCGAGAGCCAAAAATAAACCTGTATCAATCCGTATTAGAATAGAATAGTCATTTCTCTCAGGTAATAGCACCCATCACAATTAAATTAAATCACAAGCTTATGTCAATTTTATAAACATTAAAGTAGGATATTGTCGCACGCCGCAATGGACATAGGAGCAGCCGCGGTCACGCGGGATTAAAAAAAGAAACGATATTGTAACGGGCGTCTCTGGTTACAAGCAGAACGTATTTCCAGTGGCGCCCGGCAATTGTGCAGACTGTGCAATGTGTGTAAATAATGAATACAATAATGGAGAGGACTAGATAAAGCTCACGACTTCACCCACGGATTGTTTTCTTGTTTCTAACACTTGATTAATATGTAGGTTTAATACGCGTGTGCCAGATTTCGATGTAGTTTTCTTTACCTATAAGTAGCTACGTCAGCAGTCAGTTCGGAATACTACAACAAAATCCCAAGCCGAAAACTATTATTAATACATAGAGTTAAACCAAACTCGTGCTGTAAGTATATAGCTAATGTACATACTTATAACAGCACAAGGTTCTCTGGTGTAGACAAGTCCACGCCTCCCACCGCGTATCAGGTGGCAACGGGGGGATGCAATGCAATTCACCTACAAACAGTAGCTGCAGCTTGAAGCAGTTGATTATAGACTGTACACAAAACATATTTATAGTTCAAAATGGTTTGTATTCTGTGAAAATCCCGGGCAAAGCTGATGCAGCCCGTGAAGCCGACCCTGTTGTTAGCTTACTCTCGCACCGATGGACTCTACGAGCGAACAATCAGTTAATATTTGACAAGGGGTTTTTGGAATATCTATATAGGTAAGGATACGGTTAACTAGTAGCTGTCATGGGGGCTTTGATCTATCAATAAAACATTATTTCTATCACTAAGGTGCGATATTTTCTTGATAGTTTTCAAATCTGTTCAGTGACTTCGGAGAATACGAACAGACAAGTATGAAGTAATTTTGAAGACAATAATGTAGCATTCTATAGATGACAGAATTTTCGTGCAGTAATTTTTGAGTTTATTCGTTACAAACATGCAAAGATACGAATCTTTTCTCTTTATAACATTAATACCCAGGTATTTAAAGTTCTTTGTTCTAGTTAAAGTTTCTCTGGGACGCTGAGATTCAAAGCTCCAACCGATATCACTACGAGTATCACTATTAATTATAAAACAAAGTCGCCCGTTCCATATGTAGGTATGCTTAGATCCTTAGATCAAAAATACTACTTAGATCGTTAAAACTATGCAACGGATTTTGATGCGGTTTTCACCAATGGATAGAGCGGTTCTTGAGGAAGGTTTTTGTGTATATAATTTGTCAAGCGGGCGAAGCCGCGGGCGTCCGCTAGTAGTCTATAAAATAGCAATAGTCTCTGAAGTTTGCTTTAGTAGGGAAGCTTAGTATCACAACTGGTTTTTCTCGGTTTTGTACAGGTAGGTATAGCCGGGGTCTACCCGGCAACACCACCTTACTAGCGGGTTAAAAAAATGTTTTATAACAGCTGCACTGCCTAATAGTACTGAATTTCAGTAGCTCCAGCAGTCTTATAGGTACGTGATCCTCGAATCAACAAAAGAGTAAAGTCTTTGATACGTGATTTTATATTGGTACAGAAGGGTATACTTACTTCTTCTTCTGATCTATATCTTAACCCTGCCTAGTTTAGTTGTATTTTCAGAAATTCATTTCGGTAACTATCTCATTTCCACAAAATACATTTCAAACAACATTCTTCACTGTAGATAACTCGTGTTTATTCCAATTCCAATGAATTTAATTTGCATAGCAGCGAACGAGACTATTCTAATAACTTCAATTACCTTTCTGTATGAGCTCATGTGTGAATGCCTCCCTTCCTTACCCCTTTTGGCAAACGTTTTGAGGAATTTAGTGAATGCTTTGTCAGGGCTGGTGGTTAATTTGAGAGCGGCTGTTTATTGTGTGAAATGGGGACTGCACAGGGCTGGTGGTTAATTTGAGAGCGGCTGTTTATTGTGTGAAATGGGGACTGCATATAAAATGTACAGTTTTTTTTAAAAAAATTTAGTTGTTTTGGGCATTATATTGCCACCTGGATTTGGTTTGTTAAATCGTCTAAAATAAAATAAAATAACGTTTATTATCTTTGAAATTTTTAGAAAATTATTTAGATTCGTCAAAAGTTGGTGTGACTCTACCGAGGGTTCCAAAATGCAACGAGACTGAGAAGAGCCCTCAAGAAACTCAGTTCGGCTTTTTTCAAAATATTTCATCTTAAATCTAATACAGAATTATTTAGAAAGGAACAATTCGTGTTACAACCAGGCAGCAGTATTAATGATTTCTTAGATGACAAGCATCTAAGAAATCATTAATACTATAATAAGCTTTATGGCACAACTTACTTTTTATTAGTTTTTTAAATTTATTGACAGATAAATTTGCTATTTCGGTTGGCAATGTATTGTACATTCGAATAAAGTTCCCCGCAAAAGAATTACTCACTTTATGAAGCCTAAATTTAGGAACAGCCAGTTTATCCTTATTTCTTAAGTTTAGATTATGATTATCACTATTTTTCACAAACTTACTTTTGTTCTTGTGGGTATACAATAAAATTTCATAAATATACTGTGAATACACTGTAAGGATGTTAATATGCTTAAACTTATCTCTTAATGACTCCCGAGACCCCATTCCATAGATAGTCCGGACAGCCCTCTTCTGCAACACAAATATGCATTCAATATCGGCAGCGTTACCCCACAGTAGTATGCCATATGTCATGATACTGTGGAAGTAGCTAAAGTAGACAAGACGCGCCGTTTTAATGTTTGTAAGTTGTCGGATCTTTTTGACAGCATAGACTGCTTAACTAAGCCTGGCCGAAATTTTCCCGATATGAGGCCCCCATTGCAATTTGGAGTCTAACGTTATGCCCAGAAAGACAGTGTCATCGAACAATTCTATTATATCATCCCTAACCTTTACACTGGTTTTAACAAGTCTTACATTAGGTAAGGTGAATCTTACACATTTAGTTTTATTTTCATTTAATAATAAATTATTAGCACAAAACCAGTGGACTATCCTAGAGAGGGCAATGTTTACATCGTCAAGTTCGCGCTGTCCACGTTTAACTTTAAATATTAAAGAAGTGTCATCAGCAAACGAAACTACCTCGTGGTCGTCTCTTATGAGGTGAGGGAGATCATTATTATATACTAGAAAAAGAAAAGGTTCCAAAATTGAACCCTGCGGTACCCCCATTGCTACAGGAGAACCAGGTGACTGTTTACCATTGATCACTACTTTCTGGACCCTATCACTTAAGTAGGAATTGACGAAATTCAAGGTCGTCCCCCGGATTCCGTAATGATCAAGTTTCTTAATTAAAGTCTGGTGCTGAACGCAATCGAAGGCCTTAGATAAGTCACAGAATACACCATAAGCATCATATG